>UFQX01000434.1:127308-365643 GCA_900497675.1 Arapaima gigas | reverse complement strand
TGTTCTCAATCCAAGCCAACAACCCAGTGAACAACGTGACATCAAGTGTGTGACTATTTACACTGTTGACTAGACCAAAATCCACTATCTNTGTGACTATTTACACTGTTGACTAGACCAAAATCCACTATCTAAAAACCAGAATCCTTAAGCCAAAACAAAGTCAAACCAGAAGTCACACGTAACAATATAACAAAGTCAAATACACGTAGCAAACAGCAATCGAACGAGTGAGCCAAAAAGCCATCTTTGGGGGGGGGGGGGGGTCACAGTGCTTCTTATCAAGGGGAAAGCCCACCCCCAGGTCATCGGTTGGCACATTCCAATAGGTTGATTGATGATGATTGACGGATGGAGCAAACCACCTGTGACACAGAACAGAAGGGACAGGGGGAAAAACAGAAAAACAACCGCCAAACAACCGCCAAACAACCGGAGCAACACAGACACGTAACAAGCAGCTATCAAATGTGATGGAGGGTATGGACTTTTTTTTAAATAAAGGCCAGACCACAGATTTTCATATAGATTGAAGTCTAGGTTCTGTTTGGGTATTTCAGAATGCTAACTGTTTCTTTCAAAGCATTTCTTTATCCCTCCCACCCCCCATGTGCTTTGTGTCATTGTTGTGCTGGTAAATTAACCTTTGCCCTAAAAGAAGACCTCTGGCTCACAGGCTTTCCTTGAGGATTTGCCTGCCTGCTTTTGGCTCCATCTATACTGCCCTTGATGGCAACAAGGTTTCTAGCTCCTCTTGCTGAAAAGGGATGTTGGGTTTTATTTGATTTGGGCTAAATATTATACTTTTGAAACCAAAAGGCTCAACTCCTCAGACCACAAACCTCCTTCCCAAAGGTTTCAGGTTGTGTCAAATGACATTAAGCAAAGGTGTGACTTAGTGCTGGCTTTTTTTTTTCAGAAGTGGCTTCCTTCTACCTACTCCCCCAAAGAGGCCAGATCTGAAGTACTGAAGAGATTCCTAAGGTCTGGATAATTTCTCCTATATAGCTTCTCCTGTCTTGCAACTGGCCTCTTGGGTACTTCAGACAATTTTGCTTTTTGTCCGGTTGCTCAGGTTGGTATGCAGGACTGTTGCTAATGTGTGGGCTGTGCCATTTGTTTTTCCGCATTTTGCTATAAAACGGACTTCATTGTGCTTATAGGAAGGTTCAAAGCTCTGCCATTTTTTTTCCTCCTGAAAACTTCAATATGAAGTTATATGGGCACCTCTTTGGTCTTCATGAAAGCAGGACTTTTGTGCTGTTTTAGTTGAGCCCTGTCGGTGATGTATTTTATCCGATCAAGCAACTGAGCACAGGTGAATTTGAAATGAATGCTGGTAAACTTTTTACATATTGCAATCTCAAGATAAACATCCAAATACTTAATTTCACTTCATTACCCACTTCTGTAGAAATAATTCTCTATAATCAGTTTAAATTTTTTTTATTTTGATTTTGTAAAATAACAGAACAAGAAACGATCAGTGCGGAGTAAATACTTTCTGAAGCCACTGTAAACGGTCTTCTTTTTTGTAAGTATCAGTATGTGATTATTGGTTGGAACGAAGAGAACGCTGGAATCTATGATATTTGGTGTTCACGGTTTGTGAGATCATAATTTGATTCTAGTATTAGATTAATAAAATGAAAAAATAAAAAGCGGGTAACAACTTAATATTAGCTGAATATTAACATTTTAATGTGAATGAAAGGCAGCACAACTGAGGGCCAAGATGGAGGAGCAACATGTGAACGTATGTGTTTGGATCTTCAGCCACATGCCCAACAGGTAGTATAAAAAATGGAGCCGCAAGCGACGAGTGACAGGAGACCGAGATCTCCCGCGTTCCCCGCCCACCTCAGCGCGTCACCGCGTGTTCGCGCCGACGGCAGTGACGTCATCCGCAGTGGCGGTTATGGGGAGCCGGCCGAGCGCTGGTAAGTTCATCTCGTCACCAGAAGGTGCGCTCAGCCTCGTGGAAACAGGCGAAAAACGCACGTTTCATGACCGTTTAGTAGAAAGGGAACCTGTGGTTAAGCTACGATTAGCTGTGCTGCTTAGCCTGCGAATGAAGTGTGTGTGTGTGTGTGAGAAAGAGAGACAGTAAGTACCACGAGTGGCTCCTTCCTTCAGCGACACACTCGATAAAAAGCACCAGATGAAACCACACAGACTGAATATTCCGTTTAGGGGGCTCGTTACTGTCAGCTAGGTGGTTACAATTAATGATCGTCAAGTGAGTCATGGTGACTCGGACTCCACAGAGGTTCATCATTCCGCCTGGGTAAAGACCTCGGTGTTAGCTACCCATTCGCCAGAGCCCTGTCACTTTACTGTCACAAGAGCTCATTTGGATGAGCAGCTTTTGGTAGCTATGCTAAGGTGCAGTACAGGACAGCACAGCTTGGCGGGGGGTGGGGATTTTGCTAATGATATTACCGCCGTAAGCTCGTGCAGCGGGATCGCGCCTGATGTGCTTTTTGTGTGCGCGCGCACGCTCGCGTAATATTGCCTCTGCCGTATGTGCGATCGGTTAGTCGCACTGTGTGTCGCCCGGGAACACGGTACGTACCGCACCAACGTGCATCGGCACAGCAGCGCGTGTTTGTGAGCGAGTGGTGTGTCTGCGCGCCCCTGTGACATCTCTGTTCCCCGCAGTCCACACTCATTTGATCGTAGTTAATGCAGCACCAGTTTTAATAAGTGGTCAATATAGCAAGACTGAAATGTAACAGCCACTGCTGAATAAAAATGTTTTTTGTAACTGAGCTATATTTGTTGGGGCGCGTGTCGTGGTGCGACAGATAAGGGGCGATGTGTCTGAAAAACCCATAAAGCACCTGTATAATCTGTCCATTTGTATAAATACGTTAAATGAACCCAGTTCGTTTATCAAGGCACTTTTGTAGTACACTTCAGTTTTTTGATGCCTTTTTCAGCTTGTGGCGTCTGTTTTTATATTTAATAGTGAATTGTTATGTTGAATAACAAATCAGCTGCTGCGAATGTCTTTGTCTTTCACACTAAATTGACTGTTACTGTTTTTCCAAACTCGTAGTTTGTGTTAGTTTGTGCATATCTGTAAAGTTGGTGGCTGTGTTGAGATTGCAGGCTGTATCTAAGTAGATGTCCGGATAAGAGCTAGTTTGCCATATCTGTCATGGGTGTAATACACAGAAACAGTAGTTCCTGTTTACACACAGACAAAGCTTTGATGTACTTTTATAAAAATACATTATGTAATGTGGAGCAGGTGGTCTCACAGTGAATATCTTGTAACTTTTTTTTTTTTTGCATTGCATTGCATTGCATTGCATTCGTTTTTGCATCCATCAGCACAGAAGATGAGTGGACTCCCACTCTCACGCTCTGAAGTTTTTGGCCAGCTGAGGAAGGAACTGCATGATGATGAGGAGTTCCACCAGTCATATGCCCATATCTTCATCATCATGGGTGCTTCAGTAAGTACTGTCCTCTGGTCTAAAATGCAGTCTCTTTCTATTTAAAAAAAAAAAAATCACTTTAATCTTACTGTGTCATATTTTCTATAAAGTGTGACCCTCAGTGACCCCAGCATTATTTTCTCCATTGCTGCTCTCCTGTTCCTGTGTATTGTGAACTATAGCCTGCAATAATATTATATTCATTCAGAATTTTTCCTTGTTTTAAACTAGAGTAAGCAAACTGAGTGTTATGTTTGCACTCTTGTCAGTAGGAAGCAGATCAGTGGGGAATTGCACACACTGCTGTAACATCAGCTGACAAAGTTGGTGGGGTCAGAGACGAAAAAGTGCTGACTCTGAGGCTTCTTTTTTGAGTGAGTGATAACTTCATTGGACTCAACACACACATTATAATGGGGGGCCTGGCAGTTCACATGTTCTGCCACTTTGATGGTTTGTGGGACAGGCCCCTCGCACAATTAAAATAACTGAATCTTGACCACTTGTTAAGCTCACTTGGTTTTGAAAATGTAGACCTGCATCTGGCTACACTGCTTGGTTATGTAAGGAACATTTGCTGATATACTGGCAAAAGGGAGAGCCAGTATTCATGAACAGGAGCGGCATGTAGATGGATGGATGGATAGATAGATAGATAGATAGATACTGTAAGTGCGGCAGTCATTCCTTAGTCTTAGTCTTTGAAATTCCTTGGCAGCCTTGGGAACTATTACACAGTCATGATCTTGTGAAACATAGAAGCAGTTGAAATACCGTGCATGTCCTAATGTGTAACTTAGAAATATGCATTTGATACATTGAGTCAAATCACTATATTTCTATATTTATCATCATTATTTCTTTTAGTGTTAAATTTGCTGTATTTCATCAGTGTCAATTTCCAGAAACCTGAAATTCCTTGTTTGCTGGTAGTGTCAATTTAACCTTGGTTATTTAAATAAGATCTCAAATTTTTTTGCATTCTGAAGGAATAAATAACCTTACAATTTATAGAAAAGAAATAGAAAGGTTAGATCTATGTTAACTACAATATTACTCCATTTGTTAACGTGTTTATTTACTTTCAGGGAGATTTAGCCAAAAAAAAGATCTACCCTACATTATGGTGAGTGCTTTTATGTATTTATTCATGGTGCGCAGTTGTGTTCCACTAGACGTTGCAAATGATTAACTCTCTCCTCCTGTTCTGCCATCTCCACTTTGTTGCACAAAGGTGGTTGTTCAGGGACGGACTTCTTCCAGAACAAACTTATTTTGTGGGCTTTGCCCGCTCTGACCTGACAGTGGAGGGCATCCGCACTGCCTGCCTACCTTACATGAAGGTGATGGGACGAGGGACAGACTGGCCTGGGTTGAGCTTTTGTTCAAGTTTGTGTGTTGATCCAGCGTTACCTACAGTTTTTATCATTTTATATTTGTATCCTTACAACTTAGCACGTGAGCCTGCATTTCTGTGTACCACAAGTACAAGCCTGTATTTATAGGTAGACAGGTAGTCAGTGTTTATGTAACCTTGAGTGGAAAGGAAAACTAAAAAAGTGAAAACTAAGTCATGGAAACTAAACAGGCAAGAAATAAGGAAAGGGACACTCCTTAATGGAGGATGGTTGCAAAGTAAAGTAGTAATATGAAACTTGTTTTTTTTTTTTTTTTTTTTTTAAACAAATCAATACCAATCTAAACACAGTTGCATGACAACCAAGACACATTTCGCATAAAACCGTGGACACTGCCTTAAGGATAATGTGTTTTTTTTTTTTTTGTTTTTTTTTTAATGTTCTCCCATGAAGCAAGGCAGTTCTTTATAAATTTACAATTTTTGCTGCTGGTATGACAAATGAGGGAGAAAAATAGTGGAGGAAACTAGACACTATCTGCAGAATTTAAAATGATTGAGGCTGGTGTCTGTTTTACATCCTTCTTAGGACTTGAAAATGCTTTCTATAGTCAGCTGTCAGAGATCTACCAAGACTCTTTTTTTGTATTGGTGTGAAAATTCAGTTTTACTTCTTCAAACCCCAATTATTTGGGATTAATGTGTTTATTAATCAAATCTGTGTTCCCATACTTCAGGTTGCAGAAACTGAAAGTGAGCGCTTGGCAGCGTTTTTTGGCCGGAACTCATACCTAAGTGGGAAATATGCTGATGAGAATTCCTTCGCCCGACTGCACACCCACCTGCTTTCGCTGCCTGGTGCTGCTGAGGCTAACCGCCTCTTCTACTTGGCCCTGCCACCCAGCGTCTACCATGATGTTACCAGTAACATCCGGAAGCAATGCATGAGTAACAAGTCAGTTTTTTGATTCCTGTCTCTTTGGGTTTCTTTGCCTTACTGCTGCTTTCTTTGAGATGGTATAGCAGGGATCCAGGGATCCTCCACCACAACTTACTCTTTATTTTTGTTGCTCCAGAATGTAGTATGTCTGTTCTTAAACAGGCTTGTGGCTCAGTGACAGTCTGGGATCATCTGTAACCTTGAAACCAACCCTGTCTCCCTCTCTCAGAGGCTGGACAAGAGTGATTGTGGAGAAACCATTTGGTCGTGACCTTGAGAGTTCAGAGCAACTGTCTGCCCATTTATCCTCCTTGTTCACAGAAGACCAGATATATCGCATTGACCACTACCTGGGCAAAGAGATGGTACAAAATCTCATGGTACTCAGGTACAGAGCCCTTCTGTATGTGTGTGTTTCTGTACATGTACATATATGTGTTTGTGTTTGTATATCATCTGGTCCTATACTCTATCTCTTTTAATCTCTCCTTTCTTCCTTTTGTATTATTTCCGTACAGGTTTGGGAACAGGATCTTTGGTCCCATCTGGAATAGGGACAGCGTGGCCTGTGTGGTCCTCACCTTCAAAGAGCCCTTTGGCACCCAGGGCCGTGGCGGATACTTTGACAACTTTGGCATAATCCGGTAAGGGCCATGATCATTTGAAAGGCTTCACCGCTGAACCGCTAATTTAGTCTGTCTTAGTGAAATTTGTCTCATTTGTATAAAGCTCCGTTATCCATATATTGGCTTTCTGCACAAGGAGTTCAGTTTGCTAATGAATAAAATTAAATTAATTGTAAACTCATTAAGTGAGATTCTGGATACAGTTTGCAACTTTGTTCCATAATAATAATAATAATAATAATAATAATGATGATGATGATGATGATGATGATGATGATAATAATAATAATAATCAGGAAGTTTTAACAAAGGAAAGAACCAGTATTTCTTGTTTCTCCAGATGACAAATCGCTATTGTGGGCTTTTTGTGAAAACGTGTTGTGGTGCAGTACATCTCCACACTGCTTGTGTAACAACGGTTATGGTATGAGGAAACCATTTGATAGTTAAACCATGGTTGTCCTACTCTCCCTGTATGTTTGAACACCTAGTGGGCTGAGCTGTGTGCCACCTCTGTGTGTGACACTCAGGAACTGGTGAACGGGTACATGCTTTTCCAGGTTCTGTAAGAGGCATGAGTGTTTAATGAAGGTTAAAGACTTAGGCTTAACTGAAGCCCCCCCTCTCTCCCTGCCTGTTTTGTTTTCACTTTCTGGTTTAAGTTTGTGTATTCTCATATACACAATACATACGCTTAAACAATTTATTTCATTTTGAAGTTTGATTATAGAACTAAACTGACCTCAGTGTGACCAAGAGTTGATTTGTGTGTTCTTATGCACGTTTGTTTTTTTGGGGTATTAGTTGTGTGAAGGGGTATGCAATATTTATAGTATTTTAGCATTGCAGATGGTTGGCAAACTCTCTTCTTTTCTCTGTAAGCGATGTGATGCAGAACCACCTGCTGCAGATACTGTCCTTGGTTGCTATGGAGAAGCCTGCTTCCACCAACTCCGATGACGTGAGAGATGAAAAGGTATTAGTTACACCAGTAATTCTTTTTGGTCTGTGTCAGTCGGGAGCAGGGTGAAGTGGGCAGAGCCTATCCACAGAAACACTGTACACTGTTGACACCAGAGATCTTGCAGAGGAGAGCTGTTAAAACCTATTGTTGATCCTTTTTTTGATACCTCCACAGGTGAAGGTGCTGAAGTGTATTGCCCCTGTTTCTATGACCGATGTGGTCTTAGGACAGTATGTAGGTGATCCTTCAGGTCAGGGAGATGCCAAGTTGGGCTACTTGGATGATCCTACTGTCCCAGAAGGCTCCCACACACCCACCTTTGCCACAGCTGTGCTGTATGTCCACAATGAGAGATGGGATGGTGAGTACTGTAGGCTATTCTTTGAATCTCTTGTTTTTTCAATGTCCCCTACAAACTTTGCCTTCCTATCTCGCTCGAGATTACAAAAGCGCAAGAGCTGGTGGACGAGGTTGTACCAAGGTCAAAGCTGAAGGAAATCTACTCAAGAATTCTCCATAAACAGGCAATTAGTGATACTTCATAAAACCATTTGGATACAGGCTAAGACTACAAGTGTTGACCAGTGTATTAGATTCTAGTCTGTCCTTCTCACTCATTTCTGTCTTGCATTACAGGAATGTTCAATGGTTTGTTTGTTTTGAATAGATCGTTCTGTATCAGATCAAAAACTCCTTCACTCTGAGATTCTGAAGCCGGTGTGCCAAAAGGAACAGTGAGATGTCAAAAGTAGTGTTGTAATAATCATTTTTGGAAAATAAATCTGTCTGAGTAAAGTCTGTCATTTTGACCTGCTTTGGTTCTGTAATAATGGTAGATCAGGAGAATCTAGCAAATAAAAGCTGTCTATCAAACCTCTGAAGCAGAATTTTAAAAAACACCAAATAGATATTTGTGTTTTGTTAAAATGTATAAATTGTTGTTTTTTCTGTAGTTTCTCATTCAACGCTTTTAAATGACCATAGGAAAAAGTACCATCAGAACCCCCCCCCCCCTTCTGGAGTTAATTTGACATAAGGCATATTTTAAATAATCCATATGGTTCTTTGTTGGAACGTTGCTATTGACACCAGGGGAAATACCACAAATTAACATTATCTCCATGACAGACTTTTGTGAAGAAATTAAAATTTTCATGTATGGGACAATCCTGTCCCAGCATGTTTACCTTGATAATTTGTTGTTGTTCCATGCAGTTTGTTATGAAGCAGTGCTTTATCTCCAGATGTACCCTTCATCCTGCGTTGTGGCAAGGCTCTGAATGAGCGCAAAGCTGAAGTGAGGCTGCAGTTCACTGATGTGCCAGGTGACATCTTCGAGGGCCAGTGCCAGCGAAATGAGCTAGTGGTTCGCGTGCAGCCCAATGAGGCCGTCTACACCAAAATGATGAGCAAGAAACCAGGCATGTTCTTCAACCCTGAGGAGACGGAGCTGGACCTTACTTACTGCAGCCGATACAGGGTAAGTGCTTGCGGAGCCTGACACTGGGATACTAGTGTGCCTTGTTGTTGTTGCGGTTGCAGTAATACTTGAGTAAGACTTTTCTTCCTCTTAATAGAACGTGAAGCTCCCAGATGCCTACGAACGCCTCATTCTAGATGTCTTCTGCGGGAGTCAGATGCACTTTGTGCGCAGGTTTGTTTTGTGGCATGTTCATGATATTAGTGTGTTTTTAGTCTGCATGTGTCACTTGTTTATTTGTATTATTAATTGTATGATGACCGAACATAAATCCTGAATCTGTAAGGGCAGTGAGTAGTGTGGTCTTTTAGCTTCCTATTTGAAGGGTCTAGTTCCAAGCCCACTCCCAAGGTAAGTTACCTTTTATAGTTTTTTGTATAAGAACTCCTGCTGTATAAACTGGTAAGTAGTTGTAAGTCATATAATGTACAAAACAGGGCACCTTGGATAATGGTGACTGAATAAGTATTAAGTTGCACTGTGTATTTGTGGCCACAAGGTGGTATTAAATTTAATTTAATTGTAAGTCTGTGGTATAATTTCTGTCTTGCTTAATTACTATGATTTGCACGTTCTTTTTGTCAGCGATGAGTTGAGGGAAGCTTGGAGGATCTTTACACCTCTCCTTCATCAGATAGAGAGAGAGAAGACTCCACCCATTCCCTATACCTATGGAAGGTATGAACTGCATGCAGAAACATATTGCATGTTGTGTTGGATAGTGATCAGACTGACATGACTATTTTAAAACTGATTTTTAGAAACTTGAGGTTTGACCTGTTTGATTGATTAGCTGCATTTTTCAGGTGTTTGGCTACAACTGGTTTTCAGTAGTTTCCATTACTGTCAAAGTGCATGCTTTGTATTAAACATTACGTGATGATTGTGCTAGTGGTAATATTTTTTTTCAGTTCTACTAAATGGTTTATTCTTCCCGGGGTCTATTGTCTCTCATTCCACCTGTACCCATCCTCCCTCTTGCAGCCGAGGTCCACCTGAGGCAGATGAGCTCATGAAGCAAGTGGGATTCCGCTATAAAGGAACTTACAAGTGGGTCAACCCCCATCATGCATGAGATCAATATAGAAGAGGGGGCCCCTGGTCAGGAAGGGTTTCATAGAGTCTCCAGCTGCTAAACTGGAGGTGGGTGGTGGTGGTGGGGGGGGGGGTTATGAGTGTTTTTCTAGGGAGCTGTCATCATTTACAGAAGAGAGGAAATGAAGGTCATCACCCATGTTGGCTCTAACGTAAGGTGGACAGGAGTGAGCTTCTGATGATGGTGAACTGAAAGGACGCAATCTGTTCATAACTGTGAAAAATATAAAGTGGACTGTGCAGAGGAAAACAGGTAGAAGACAGATGGATGCAGAGATGGATATTCATCCAGCTGTACTGCATACCTGTAAACCTGTCTGCCTGCTTACCTTTGCTTTTCTGTTACACTAGTACAAACTCCTTGTTTTGAAACCCAACAGTAAAAAAAACTTACTGAATTTCTTTTCTGTAATCACATAAGTAGCAGTGGTGGTCACATCCCTCTGCAGAATTGTTCCGGTTAATTTGTACTGGAGTGTACAGGTTTGATTCTGATATGTTTAATTTTACTGGATTCGGTTACATTTGTACTTCGGACCAAAATAGTCCTGATGGCATGGAGGATTGTAACAGGGACAGTCCTTGTGAGACAGTGTTGTGATGGGTTGTTATTTTATTTTAAAAACAGTCAGCATTTTTAACGGCTTTTTGCTAACATTGCTTATTCCCTGTGTATTTGTTGCATTTCATTTTATTCTGTTCTACAGCATCCGCTTTCTTCAACTGTATTCGGCAAAAGTACTTCATCGTTACCACAGTATGCCATACAGTCAGTATAAACTGTGAATTTAGTCTATAGATTATGAGAATTGGTGGCAGGACAGTTAATTCTCAGCCTCAGGTAAATTTATTCTTTACAGCCTGCTTATTGCAGGAGATTGTATTGTTTTACATGTAGTAAGGCTTCCACATTCTCTTAAGACATACAGTAGCTCATGATACACAGCACATACTATGGCTTTTCTGATACCTTAATTTGCTATATTATAGCCCTTCTTTTAGATGCAAACAATTGTTTATAATGGCTCTTCTAGTTTTGATTGAAATGGCAAACAATTTTAGTTTACATGGTGAAGTGCATTAGCAGTACAGATTATGCAGCTGTGGAGAGTAGGGATAGACATAGAGGAGGTGCAACTGCTCAATGTGTGTACAGTTCATCTGTACACGACCACACTTGGGGTTAACAAATGTTACAATGGCCAGACAGCCCAGCCGATTACAGTATTTTTTTGTATAAATTTTTCAGAATTTTTCCAAAAGTGGAATGTAAATTTTTTTTTTTTTTTTTTTTTTTTCTTTGGTGGTGTCTTGTATGATGGTGGAATGACTGAACCCCCCGCTCCCCCATTACTCCGGTCGCATGAGGATGAAATGTATACTTTTTAAAAATGTTGAGATGCAACTGCATGTTGCTTCATAGCCTGTTGTCCAGACCAGGATGAAACAGCTAGGGGTAATGGATGTTGAGATACAGACACGTATAGAAGTGTGTGGCACTTTTGGTTGAAAAAATCATTGATGGAAATTATATGTTGATTTCAATACACCCTACATGTGAACAGACTCCATCTTCGTGATGCAACCTGGAGCACAATGAACTCTGACCTTAACACTCCATAGGCTTCCATTCCAGGCTGTTACACACTGTATGCCCTGAGGCCCTTTGGGGGACACTGCTGATCATGTTTGCAGTTTGGTGGGAGATGAGGTACTGGTTGCAGTGGACAGAGCAAAAGACCAGCTCATACAAACACAATGATCTAATAACTTCATATCTTGCATACTTATGCTGTTTTTGGTGTTTGATTTTTAAAAGTCTTTTAAAATACTTAATGTTTTATGATGGTTGACTGTCAAATGGCTCAATAAATAGGTTTTGTTGCCTCTTATTACATCACTTTCATTCATTTTTAATTACATACGACAGTCAAAAAAGTGGGAGTGCAACCGGGCCAATACTTGTACAAGACATGTTGGATACAAGCAAAGACACCTACATGTTTGACAGCTCTGGAAATTACTGCCGCAGAAAGTGCTGGCAAGAAACCATAACCAACAGCATGAGGTATTCTTTCATGCTCTAAACACAGCCACAGTATAAAGGGGAGAAAAAATAGAATACAAGTTGATGAAAATTAAATGCAAGAGAAGTCAGTCCTGTATGACAACCTTTGGTTTCTCTAAGCTGAGGGCTACGATAGTTGGTTTGATGTGAGCCGGGACCCTGTCCGCTGTCTGGAGCTCTCCACTTGTGGCACTACACAGGTTGGGGTTCTTCATATACACAGCAAAGCCTGAAAAATAGCCAGGTGCACACAAAAGGGACAACACCCAGCAGATGACTATACCCTGCAGCAGTGAAAGACAGTCAGGCAAGTTCTGTAGGGCTTGGAAAAACTCGGCAGAAAAAGGAAAATGCAGGTCTGTGCCATTTTCTAATGCCTGCCCTCTCAGTGGTCACAAGGTTAAAATCTGATTTTACAGATTTCTATTGTACACATTTCAGATTTTACACACCATTACAGAATTACAAAAAAGAAACTGATTAAGCATAAGAAAAATACAAAAATTTAATTTTTAGCTTTTTAATGTTAATTGTCTGCCCCAGTACAGTCTGGAAAATTGAGAATTGACCACTTTTTAAACCTATTTACATAAATTTTTACTTGAGCAATTCCAAGTAAGTACTACAGCAGGAAGCAGGATTTAAACCTGTGTCCTCTGAGTGTAAAGCAGCAGTTCTAACTGCTACACCTCTTGCTGGACAGTGATGCAAGAACTTATCAGGTACTGGTGCCCAAAAAAGTAACAGTACTCCAAGTTATCCAAAAGTTAGTGAGTAAGGCTTACTCAAACACTGGGGGGGTGACACCCCATTACACCTCTAATGTGAACAACAGAAATTAACATGAACTTAGAATTCAAAAGTTGACAGTTGAAAAATCACCCAGGGTCTGGTGTGTGTATTGCGGTGGCCCAGGCTAACAGAAAGCATGCTGGCCAGCAATGCATTA
Source organism: Arapaima gigas (assembly GCA_900497675.1). Taxonomy (NCBI): domain Eukaryota; kingdom Metazoa; phylum Chordata; class Actinopteri; order Osteoglossiformes; family Osteoglossidae; genus Arapaima; species Arapaima gigas. The sequence continues at coordinate 352,718 of UFQX01000434.1, read as the reverse complement.
GCCTCCAAATAAATGCCAGTCTCCAGATTTCCACAACAGTCAGAACTTATTTACTCGTGTTTAATTAAAATTAACTTGGCTAAAGACACCATTTCCAAAATAGCTGTATTACAAAATGTTTAGAATTGTTTAAAAAAAAAAAAAAAAGTGTGACAATCATGGTCAACCTCACTCATCCACAAGTCTCATGGAAATGGAGTTTTACAACCATACAGTTCCATTTTATTGCACAAACATTTGTCATCTACCCATAGCAACAACTGCCCACCCCATCAGTTCCGCTATTATGCAGCAAGTTTCATTCACAGGTGTATTTTGCCCTTTATCCAAAGCTCTTCTGTCCATCATGTGTGTGTAATGTATCTTCCTTTGAAGTTCTTTTTTCCCAGTGTCCCATTACAGGTAACAAATTCCTCCTCGATGCCCCGGGCAAACAGACGCACCAGCTGCCCATGAACCCTGAGAAGAAAAAGGTCATCCAGATAAGTATAAGTGACATCACTAACTGAGGAGACATTTTGAGAGCGACACAGCCCATTAAAACAGAGGTAGTTAGTTATGCAGATCACAGCAATGCACCCACCTGCACAGGACCTCTGTGAAAGGCAGCAGCTCCCCGTCACAATTCCACACAGAGACTGAGGGGGACCGACGGCAGCAAGGGCCACACAGAAAGTCTCTCTTTGCTCTCTTTTTGGTACCCACCACCCCTCTCTCCTGGACTCTGGCAGACAGATGCTGTGCAGAGCCAGTCCAGTCCCCGCCCGCAGCCGTCTCGCCCTGGCCGTCATCCTCCGCCATCACTGTTCCCCCGCTGTCCGGGTCGTCCAGCTGCTCTGCTTCGTCCTCTCCAGGTGGGGGACTGAATCGCACTGCCTTCACCCGGTGGACTTCAACGAAGGGGAGGTCAAACTACAAAGAGGCACAGGCCTACTCTCAATCTCCATAAATACACAGAAATACATACTTCTGCTTAATGTCTTGCTTCAATACAGTGCAACTTTTAATCTATACATTTATGCATCAGCATAATTGTTAAAGCAATTGAATTATGTTGCTACATGGTACGAAAACAGTAGTAACCAACCATCTCTAATGTACTATACATAACACTGATGTCAGTATAATGGACTCCTGACTACACAATTATTTCAAGGAGGCTTGAAAACACACTAAAATGATCAGGTGTGTTGTGGAGGTTGGTATGTTCAGTTATCTCAGTACCACCTTTGTTCTTCCTTCTTAAAAACAGCCATACCTGGTCTTGGGAGTTGGTATGCCTGTGAAGGTATGTAAGGAAGCCCAGGGGATGTGTGTCCCGCACCAGAATGAGGTCAGCTGTCCCATCAGCCAAGTGTGCAGACGGGGAGAGCCCCAGGGGGCTTCGGGGACAGCAGCTGGACATGCACGTGAGGGAGATGCATTTGAACTCACCCTCAACAGTCTCCCATTCACCTGGAGTAAAAGGTATGGGCGGCGTTACTTCAAACGAACAATAAAAAGAGTAATGCTGCACCTCTTGGCACACTCAAAGGAAAAAGGAGTGGCTTTAAGAAGCATTTTACCTTCCCATGGGGAACTGTGTTGACTGTACTGGGTGCTGTACAGGAATCCAGTGTGAGAGATGGAGTCACTTTGGGGAAAGAGCCTCTCTGTGCTCTCTGAACAAACATGGCAGCTGTAGAGGACAGCAGCTAATTCCTTAGTTGAGCAGAAAAACAGAACTGCACAAAAGTCTCTTCCTTACCACTAACATCCACAGAAAGTGTCACATACATGTGTATCTTACATGTCTCACAACTAAAGACAACTATATACATCATAAACCAAAGCAGACCTTTACTATGCAACATATTTTCCCTATCCATATCCTGTTTACACAGAATTGAAGCAGAGGCTCAGGTGAGGCAACATTTTCACACTCTGGCCCACAGGCAGGTGTCAGGTGTGGCATTTCATTTCTACACTGTACACCATGGCAACAGATCTCCTTCATGACACAGAAACAACTGCTCCCTTGGCTAATATTCTGCTGAAAGCAGCTTCCTATTGGCATACAAAGCAAGGCATGGGGTGAACCTATTATCTCCTGAAGACCAAGTTGGACAGATTCTTCCCACAAGAGACTTAAGAGTAAATGGGAGTTGGGGTAATAGGGCAGGGGAATATCTCAAAAATCTTACAAAAAACAACAGTAAACACTGTATACAAGGGACAAAGAAAGTTGAAGTTCCTCAGGTCCAGAGTGCATAGCACATTTAGAGAAAAATGCTAAAAAAGACTAATTACAAGAGTATGAAAATAAAATAATTACTAATATTGAAATAAAAATGTAATATAGAAGACATGTAATGTCACTGCAACATAATATGACTATGTATTGTAGATGTGCAGACTGTCAGTGGTGGTGATGGGATTTTAGCTGTTGGAGTTCAGCAACCTGACAGCTATTTCTGAGCCTGGTGGTTTTGGCTCTCAGGCTACAACAGGGTCTCCCAGACAGCAGTGAAGAAAACTTACGGTAGAGAGGGTTGGAGGGGGTCTGCACTGATGTGAGCTTTCCTGATGCCCCACTTTTTGTAAGGGGTCTGGATGGTGGGTAGTGGGGACCTGGTGATGGGCTGAGTGGTCTGCACTACTCACTACAGAGCTCCCTGTGGTGGTGCAGTTCCATAACAGACAGTTGCAGGAGGTCAGGATGATCTCTATGTCACGTATAAAATCTGGTAAGGATGGAAGGTGGAATTCCAGCTGTTGTGCCTTTTCCACCAGGTGTGTTGTGGGTCCAGGAAAGGTCCTTGGTGAGGTACACTCCCAGGAACTTGAAACTGTACTCCAGCTCCACTGCTGTACCACTAATACACCCAGGAGTGTGAGCAGCTCAAGTCTATCTGAACTCAGCAATCAACTACTTAATCTTGTTGATACAGAGAGATAGTGTTGTCCTTGTGCCAGACTACAAGCTGCTCCACTTCCACTCTATAGATCAACTCCTTGTTGGGGGTGAGGCCCACAGCTGTAGTGTCATCAGTGTACTTGATGTGTTGACAGTTGTATCTTGTGACAGAGTCATGGGTTAGGAGGGTGTACAGCAGTGGGCTGAGCACATGTCCTAGCAGAGTACTGATGTTGGAGTCACTACTGTGTGTCTCTGAATGGCATTTTATCTATAGACAACACTGTGACGTGCAAGAAACGGGGACACGTGTGTTTTTTCCTCACCCCGCGAAGCACCGTGTGTTGTCCCGAGGGCTGGAGAGCTGGGAGTCGGCAGGCAGGAAGTACACTTTCCCTCTGTAGCTCCTGTTACTGAGGAACACCATGCAGCCTGGTGAGAGCACAGAGGACTGTCACAAAAGTCAGACACACAGACAGAACAATGGGGGAGGTGCACACGCGCACGGAGTCAAGTGAGAAGGAAACGCTGGTCAAAAAGGGAAGGAAAGAAACTGACATGAGGTTCCGCTCAAAGCAGATTGGAAAACACTGACGAAAAAAGGAAAAAAAAAAAAATCTTAGACTCCAGTAGACACAAACAGCAGTCATCTCTGAATCCTGATTTGTCTCTTGCATGTTCAGAGTTGTTAGGTAGTAAAAGGTGTCAACCTGAAGTTAATTTGCATTGTACTCATTCTAAATAAACTACATTGCATACAAATTGTATATCTTCAAAGAAAGTGTGCTTAAAAGCTATTGTTAAACTAAAAAAAAAAAAATTTTTTTTTAAAAAATCGGTCTCAGAAGCCATTACTTTGGCTTGTTCCACATTAGCAGAAGCCTAAAGGCACAAAAAAAGCAAGTATTTACAGATCACAGACCTGAGAAGTCATATCTGAGAGGTCCCATCCAGCGGTACCTCTCACTCTCTGCCAGCACATCACCGTAAAATCCATAACCCACAAGTGAGACGGAATAGCGAACGAACAATGATGTGTGGTGGACAGAACACACATCTAGTGGCTGAGAATCTCCTGGAACACAAATGAAAAGGAATTAGTATTAAGTGGAAAACGTATACAATGCTTAAAACCAGTTAGAACTGCACTCGTATTTCCACGTGTAAAAAATATGCAAATAATTGCATATTTAGTGGTAGAGAAGCCAACTGATTAAATCATGAATCAAAATCCTCATGAATCAGCTTCCTCCTCCATCTCTATACAACAGAATTCGGGATTTTCAAAATATGAGACCTCCGGAATACCAGGAATACCTAGTGAAAATACCTATGATGATATGAAGGGTAGAAGTTACTGGGTCGTTCACACCCACTGTAGCAAAGCAGACACAGTCCGTAGAACCTGCGGCAAACAGAACACAGTCAACAAAGCACAAACCTCAGAAACGCACCACACGGAATGATGGGTTGATCTCCCCATTGACTGACCAGCAGGAATGATGCCAATGTGGAGGTCACACGGCTGTAACGTTACAGTGGGGTCGTGCTCCGACAACCCAGCCTCCTGCTGCGTCCGGCCAATCACGCCGTGCAGGAGCTCACTAAACATGCCGTCTCCTCCGACACACACCACACTAGCAAATGAAAAGTAATAATTAGGTATGTACAACGACTTGGTATTTGAGTCATCTTACAAAAACAAAAATGGGGTGATTCACAATGAACTGAACAGTTTCACAATTTTACAGTATGGTTTAAATGGAAAAACTATTTGTAAGTTAACTTGGTTTTTCTTAATGTTAAAAATGCTTAATGTACTGCATGCCCATATGGTACTTCGCCAAGTGAATTCATTAAAGTGTTCAATTCTTTATCAATCTACCCGCTATAGTTAGAAAGCTTTCCTTATGAACAAAGGGTATGTCAGAAATTGCATGAAGTTGTTTTGATTCTGATACCCCTTGAAAGTGATGAGCACCAAACACACCGAAAGCCCCAGTTTCTGATACAGGTCCCTCCCTTTGGTTGATTTTGTTTAGCCAGACTAGCAACATGCATTACAGTGCTTGCTTTGGCATTATGTAAAACTTTAAATACGGTTACAAACAGTATACAACACGCAGGGTTTGATTTAGTCCCAATATGAAATCTACATTCCCACTTGATGTAATACAACTCTCTCACCCATCAAAACCTGTTAAATCTTTCTTTAAGATGTGGTCTCTTGCTTGGTTGGCTCTCTCAGTCACTAGTGAAAGAAAAACAAAGAACAACTGGTCTCCTTCCAATTTCTTAATATCTTCCTTAATAATCTACCTTTTTTTCCCCCTTTAAAAAAAAAAAAAAAAAAAAGTGGCCCAAGCAGTCCAACTGAACTCTAAATATAATACAGCATGATGACAGTTTAACCATTTGCAAGTTCACCAAAGAAAGAATAAAATCCAGAAAGTCGAGATAAAAACCCAGCTGTAAACCACAAGGGAGCATCTGCAACTGTACATTTGTGCTTCTCACCCACAACATGAGTGCTGATCCCAGCAAGCTCAAAGAGTGGGGCCACCAGAGAATGGTAGATCTTCCTCCCTCTCTTCTTTCCCCCAAAGGGATTGATGAAGACGAGCAGCCGGTGCGGGCGGGATGGGCCTGGAGAAGACAGAGACAACACACACATAGCAGACCAGGATTAACTTGCTGATTTGTAACCGGCCACCTTCTATACCCCCATACCAGTCCAATTCGGGAAAGGCTGCAATTTCACCACATGAACCGTGCTTTCTTACTGTGCGTCTTCAGCGCGTTCCTCAGCTGTGTAACCCAGCGGTCTCTCAAGTCTCGGCTGGGACAATAGAACTGGGTCCGGCCCAAAGTCCAGAACACCCCGGAACCACCACCCTTGCAATGGCGCTTTATGCTGAAAACTGAATTTGACAATAGTGATCCAAGTTGTAGTACAGGACTTGCACATCCACCATCTACACATTCTGCTCCATGCTAGGATTCACAGTACCATCTGTAACAGTGCCATGGGACTTAAGACTTAATACTGCTCTGGAAAACGACACACTGTTAGCTCCAACACAGAAGTTCCAACACCAGCCTGAACACTGCTCTACTCAGAACAGGATGGACTATCATTTGGGACATTACTATAGGAGCTACTGGTTGGGAGATATGAGGTGCTCTGTAAAGTCCTGTGTGTGGGTTTCTTACCAGTGAAGTCTCTGTCGGTCTCCGTCACTTTCTTCTGAGGCTGAAACTCAACTTGGCCTTCCTCTACTCCAATTAACTCCGACACAGGCACTGAAACTTAAAAGAAAAAAAAAAACCCCACACACACGATGTTGCCTTTTCATCAGTTTTGAAAACAGCACAATGTTCCTAAAGGTAGTGATGCAGAAAAGCTGTCTGCATGGGACACTGCCAGGACTGGAGCCCTTTGTGTCTTTTTTGGCCAAAAACTCACTGCCTTCTGCAGCATGTGGTTTTAGAGCTCTGGTGCCCAGAGGTGCTCCAGCTGGCACTGAATCTACATACAGCTCCAGAGGAAGAGGAACCCAGCACAGAGCCCCGTGAGCTGCACCTTGCCACCCCACACAAAGCCAGTTTAGCACCGATACCGAATCAGTAATTATTTAAAATTAAAATGTGAAAATTTACACATGCCATTTATAAAAATCTGAAGCCAATACATAGTTTTAAAAACAACACAATCATTTGTAGCAAATTTTGCTCATGCAAATATAGACCCCTCCCTTCCCCAGAGCTACAACGTATGTATTTTCAACATGCAACTGGGAAATCAGCAGGACGACAGGGCACAGTGGTTCTCACAGTTCTGTTTGTTTCTTTTTGCTGTATGTGCTGATAATTGACTTATCTTACATATATATGCTGCTAAACTGGTTCTACAGTCTGCTAGGTGACTATCACCGATCATTTGAGAGGATCCCGCACCTGGATCTGCACACAGGTAACTCCTGCACCCTTTCAAGCTCTGCCTCTATTGAGCCCTGCCACACTTACGCCATTGGGATTGTCAAGATTGTGACAAAATATTGATTTTGCGGTGAAAACACAACACACAGAAGGTCACCTTTGTCTCCCGTTTCTAATCAATGTGAACAGCACACTTTCATTTGTAAAAAAGTAAATAGCAAGATTTATTATATAGAAAGCTCTCTGTCAGCAACTCCCTTCGCAGATGGAAATATCCAGGATTGTGCCATTTTTAGGGTTTCAATTAAATTTAAATTGTAGTTTTCCAGGCACTGGAGCCTTGTATACACAACCCTCTTTTACTGTCTCCTCTTTATGTGACCAAAGTTATTACATTGTAAAAATAAATAACATAAAAAATGCCCTGTAACATCAAACAGTACCTTTGGACTTATGAGCTGACCTTGCAGTTGGATACATCTAAATTGCTTTCTTTCCTTTCAGAAAAGGTAGGGAAAGGTTCCCTTTGCTGATCAATCAGATCTTTACCCATGTGAACTATCCAAATCTCCAGTTAAAAAAAAAAAAAAATCTGTTCTGTCTCAATATATTCATAATTATTACTACACATTGTCTTAGTAATAAAAACAGTTTTTAATATAGCTTTCCCCAGCTGGATATTTCACAGAAGTAAATGACAGTACTACAGCACAGTACAACTGTCCACTTCCAAACAATAATATTGAAAGCTCTTATGATTTGATAAGTTACATATCTACCAGTTCCCATCTGATGGCACTTGCTTGTAACAATGCAGGTATTTTTTATGTCATGAAAACACGAGTACAAGTGTCTCCTACTTACGAACATAACGCGTTTCTGGAGATCGGCTCGCAAGGAGAAGCCTCCTAGGTCGGAGAGGCAGTTACCATTACAGCACAAGCTTTGGAAACTCTCACTCTGTTGGCTCCCGTTACTCACACATGCAAGTTTTACTTTGTTTGGTCGTGACTTGGTAACTGATAAGTCAAACACTTGTGTCTTGAGGAATATCTGTCCTCCATTGCTACTGTCAACACTAGATCAGGTAAACGGGCTGCTTTTGGTCATTCAGCAATGTATCCCTACCTGAGGATGGCTCAGCATCTCTACAACTGCTGGACAGAACCCATCGTCCAATACTACACCCTGTTCCACCCCCTTCGTTCTCCTGCATCATCCTGCAGCAGCTTGTGGTTTATAGACCTGGATATACAATAATATGTTACAGACTTCAGATTTGAATGCCTCTTTCAAATTATTTCCTTGCAGATTTATCTGTATGTGTTGGCAGGCACTTTTTATTGAATTTGTGACATTCTAGTGATTATACTATGGAATATGGAGCATAGTTTCAGCTTTGAATCAGAAAAACTCATCACAGGCTCTCATAGCACACCAGCTTACAGCAAAAAAAAAAAAAAAAAACCTGCAACTGGGACGGTGGAAATAAAATGGTAAGTTCTACATTCTATAAATTTACCTTTGTATTAAGCTCTGGAGTCCAGAACATCCATTGAAAAGGATGTGTTTAACAGCTGAAGCCATTACAGGAGTATACAACACAAACTATAGTCTTAATATACCAATTAATTGCAAATAAACATTTTGAAGGGACAGAAAGTACTGAATGACACTAAAGAGGGCAGATATGGAAAACAGTGAAATTTCATTTGTGTTGTAAATAAACAAATCTGGAGGGACACGGAGTGGTGTCAGAAGTGGGATCACAGCAGTGACAGGGACAAGGAGCAGCACTTGCGCGGCGTACAGATGCGCGGGAAGGGGAGACACGGCTGTGTTACCAGTCTTGCGGTCGCGGTTCTGCTTGTCCAGCAGGGTCCAGCTGAAGTGCCAGCCGTTCAACACGGCCCGGTACCGCTTCCTTCCCACCCACAGGCTGGACTCGAGCCTGTGCGCGTCCGTGTCCATCGCGCACCTCCACTACGATCCTCTCGTCTTTAACACACACCGCGCTATTCCGTCCGCCGCTGGTGACGACAACATAGCGTGTGTATGTATTAGAAATCTTACACCTACAGACGAGGTTATCCGAGTGTGTCTGAGGAGTCAGCAGCCGAAGCACTGAGTCAGGTATTCAGTACGCAGGTGAGGCGCCGCTCCGCACACCTGAGCTCAGTGACCCATCAGCGTGTCCACGTTGCATTAAGATCTTTTGACCAAACCCACTGACTCCCTTGATAAACCATCAGGGTTAAGTTCTTCACATCTACCTCGGAGAAGCCGTGTTTGTCTTGCGAGCGCCTACCTGACTTATTTCCTCCTCCAGTTTCACACCTGTGCGCGCGCAGTAACTGGAAAGCTGAGCTCTGATTGGACAGCGCGAATTTCCATGAGTCTGGCGTGAAAGTTGTTATAATGTCACAGTCGTCACGATGTATTTTGCATTTGGGCGTAACGAGAGCGTGACGTAAACACCGTACCTGCCATTCACCTTGTTATTGACTGACTAAGGTGTAGAGTTACCCAGCAGGCTCTGTTACTCCTCCTCACTTTCACGACGCCTTCCAGATGAAGGTCATGCTGTGTCAAGCAGTGGTGTCTCCGTCTATCAGCACCTGGCTTATCGAACAAAGAACATGATCTCTTTTGCCTCAGAATACTAGATTTAGTGTCTCTCCTGGCAGAAAGATGATCGGCGAGTTTATGTGCTGTAGTTTATTAACCACGAGTTTTATAAGGTCAGGTAATAAAAAGGGTGTGAACTTCTCTGACGTTGTTGTGAGAACTAAGGTCCGTTTGTGTATAACCTTCTCTACATCATTCTTGTACCCACTAACCTTTCACGCTAAATACGAAAAAGTGTGAAAACTGAACTGATGTTAGTTTAGCAGTTTTGTTGAAGCCTTGTATACATGAACATCCCATGCCGCAATACAGTTGCAAATTATTTGCTGTGGATTTGGGTTCAACATGAATAAAGGGATAGTGAGAACAGGATGGTGTAGCAGAATAAGACGGAGTTCTAAATCTTGACCCCCATCGAGAGACGACACAGGAAGACCACAGCCAGCCCTTCCAAAGGTTGTTCCAGCTTCACTCCAAGGGATGGACAAAACAGGAATGTGAGCATGAAATTAGCTTAACACTCGCATGAAAACCCATGACATCTGATGCAGGACCAAGGCGGCTATGGACCCGTTTGGAACAATGCAAGCAGACTGCACTTATATATATTTTATTCTATATTTTTATTGCTTGTCGTTATATCAGGTATACAAAGGAACTGCAGCAATTATATAGAACATGGCAACTTAATAATATAAATTTAAAGCAATTATCATAAAATGTGGACGTGCTTATTATTTTAACTAGTGAAAAAATTCAAACTTACATATGTGACATTTATACAGATATATAATAATAATAGTAACATTTTATACAGATTATAACATTTTGCGAGTTGACCACCACTCTTAGCCGAAAAGGAAGTGAGGTAAAAATCAAGTGTTAATTAACAGCCGTTTTATTGGCTAACGCGGAATTCACAAAACCAATGGCATTTATTATTGGGCTTCTGTCTGTCAATCAAAATTCTAGCCAATCATCTTGGTAGTTTATACACTGACTGTTAAAAGGCGGGATTTCCCTTTTTCCTGTTTTCCTGTTCCTGTAGGAACACGAGTGTGGTCTTGCTTGTTATCCTGTTGTTGACACATAAACTTGCTTAAGAGAGTCTGTTTTCATTTTATTTGTAACTACTTAGCGGACAATTAGCTCTGTTTAAGCAGTACAAAATGAATATTCGCAATGCCAGGGTAAGTGTGACATGTAAATTCGGGTAGCCATATCGAAATCTGAGGAGAGGTATTTAGCGTGTAAGCTAACGGAGACGGTGGATGGAAGACGAGAACGATGCCACTTTAGTCACGGCGATTCACTAAGTTATGCCCTCTGCAGGCTCTTACCTCTCACTTTGTATTTTCGAGTCCAACAGCTGCACATGAAAGTACCTGATCACAATATATTTAGTACTGTTCAGGGGGGAAGCAATTCCTTTCTGTATTAAACTTTAAATATAACGGAAATTAAGATAGATAAAGTATGTTATTGGCAAGTGGCATCTGTATTCTACATTCATTAGTTAGTGGTTTCCTTTATAGAGGTTCTCCTGATCAGTAAGTTGATAGTTGCTATCCCAGCATGCTTTGTGGTGTGGCGTTACAGGTAACTATTGTGTTACTGTTGCACTTTCACGGTGCTGTTTAATTTATTTTGAGTGCTGGGTGTTTTGCCCATCTTTTTCATTTAAGCTCTGTGCTGTTAGTAAGTGCAACCAAACTAGGGGGAGGCTGGTAAAATAATGCCACTGGGGAGATGAGATTATCGTTATGGACGTTTCCCCTTGCGTTATGCAGTGTATTAAAGCTGCAGTTGATCTAAGTTTAAAAAAAAAAAAATTTGCTACCCTTTAAGATCAAGTGTAAAGATCAGTGAGGAGGTCTATGTTTAAATTGTTGTCAATTCTGGACATTTGCTTTTGTAATTTTTGGACAGTCCCAGACTTCCTCCAATACATGTCTCTCTTTCTTTAAGCCGGAAGATCTGATGAATATGCAACATTGCAATTTGCTGTGTCTTCCAGAGAATTACCAGATGAAATACTACTTCTATCATGGACTGTCATGGCCCCAGGTTTGAAAGAGCGTATAATTTGCTTTGCTTCCTCTAAAAGCAAGGTTTTTTCAATCTGAATCATCATTTTCACGTTGTCCACTTACCCAAATCCTTATCTTCTTACTCTTTAGCTATCCTACATAGCAGAAGATGAGAATGGTAAAATAGTTGGCTATGTTTTGGCCAAGATGTAAGTACTGGTATTTCAGTTATCTGGATGTTATATTTATGTCTTTCTGCATTGTTGAGTGCTAAGCTTTCTTATTCTCCTCAGGGAGGAAGACCCAGATGATGTGCCTCATGGACACATCACATCACTGGTGAGCCTGCATCTCTTACCACCCTGTTCAGTGCAGTTTTGCAGCCATATTTCTACAAATCTAGTTTGTTTGTGCTGCTGACAGGAGGGTACACTGAGACTGGTTTTTCTTTCACACAGGCAGTGAAGCGCTCTCACAGGCGCCTGGGTTTGGCCCAGAAGCTGATGGATCAGGCCAGCAGAGCTATGATTGAAAATTTCAATGCTAAATATGTCTCTCTTCATGTACGCAAAAGGTACTACATTGTGGGTTATGTATACCAACTCTGCAGACTTTTCTGTGAGTTGTGTATTTTGGGTCATATGTGAATGGCCCATGCTCTTTTCGTGTTATATGTACTTAAACTTTTCACAACATATTGGCAGTTTTATGAAAAACCTTTTTTATGTCTCAAACAGTACTGCATGACAGTAAAAAGAATGAAAAATGAAAGACTGAATGAAGTAATGAGGAAAAATGTAAATCAGTTTGGCTATTTTTGTACAAATGTTTATAGCATTCTTTTTATTTGCTGAATTTGAGAAGCCATATTTGAAATGATAGATTTCATCATGAGTATAAAGGTATATTTACTTATATAGTTGGGTATTTTAATTTGTCATCTATTTTATCTATGCAGTTTTGTGCTGATCACTGTTACAATATGATGTATTTTCTGTTCCTAGTAACCGAGCAGCATTGCATCTTTACTCCAACACACTTAAGTTCCAGTAAGTATATAAAAGTTTACATTTTTGGATCATTTTCTTTGTTTTTCTTTCAAGGATGCAGAACATAAAGTGAGCAGTAAAGTTTAAGTTTGAGCTGAGCTGCGCATGTTACTATTGCAGAGGGGTTGGCTACTAAATTGTTATTGGAGTTGAGCTCAGATCTCATTTTTGAGGATGATGATTGGATGGATGGACCAATGAAATGATATGTTCATCAGAATGTTATTAGCTCAGAGAATGTGTGTGCTGATGTGCTCTGTTCCCGCCTGGAAACCCCCACTATTGCTTCCTGCCCCTGGGTTATTAAGTTTAACATTTGCACTTATTTATTTTACACATGCTTTTCTCCAAAGTGATGTACTACTCGGTGTAAATAACATGGCATTTCAGCAGACAGAAATTCAGTTACAGGATTGCCGTTCTCAAAGTACAATCACTTTGTCTAGTTTCACCCTTTTGTCGATGCACACAACTGTAGCTGTATATTGCTTTGATGGACTGCTCTGTGTCACATTCCACTAGAGAACAATGTAATTGTTTCCTCCCAGTTGAGTTTAAGTAGTAGTGGCATGTGTACAGCACATTGGAGACACGTTGAGAAAACAACAGAGAAGGAATATCAAGAAGGCAATCATGGGCAGGTACTGATGGGCAACAGAGGTAAGAATGCTACTCTTCCCTGACCAGTTTTGTTCCTTTTCCACAGAATCAGTGAAGTTGAACCCAAGTACTATGCGGATGGGGAGGATGCTTATGCTATGAAGAGAGACTTGGCTCACATGGCTGGGGAGGTGTGTTTCTCCTCTATTCCTTTTACACATTCTGCAGTGTGATAAATCTCAGTCAAGTAAAGACATTAGGAAATCCCCAAAATTACGTGAACATTTCACATTTTTATATCAATAATTACTTTTGAGTTAACACATTTTTTTAATTGTAAAAGTAGTGTGTACAGCAAAACAGATGTTTCTATTTTTTTTCTCTTTAAAATGTCATCACTGCTACTATAACAGGTGATTCACACTGTTACACAACAGGTCCTATAGCACGTACGACTTGAGTGAGCCACGGATTTCCTCTGTGTATGAACAAGATTCCTTTTCTCCCAGCTCCGAAGGCCAGGAGTACGAGCGTGGGGTGTGGACACGCCCTCCTCCCAGAGCCTTTCTACCGCTGGACAGTCCACGAAGCTGGAAGAGCAGGAGAGGGAAGGAGAAAGGGACAGTGGGGGAGAGAGTAAAGAAATGAGCGAAGTCAGCGAGGCCACGGAGAGCACGGACATCAAAGACTCCTCCTCTGACTCATAATGCTGGTTCCTGTTCCTCTGGGGCACTTACTGTTAGGTTTATCCCACGTGGCACCTTCTTCCTCTTTCACTTTCTTCTCACTCAGCCCTCTTGCCCTTCAGTTTCACAAGTACAGCCTCTTTTTGGTGTTTCCTCAGTGCAGAGATTGGCACAGGGTCTGAGAGGGACTAAATTCTCCAACAGAGTTGTTTCTTTTTTTGCCAAGTTTTCATACTGTATAGGAGAATCTGTTTGGTAGAGCTGCATCTCATAAAAAATGATCTATTCACATTTGCAGAATAGACAAATAAATTAATATAAGAAAGTGATTATATACGTTGTCTTTATCATGTCTATTGTGTGGCTGTGTCGTGGAATACGATATTTCTGTTTTCCCCTCCTTTAATTGGCGAATCATTGGTGAGCACAGACCAGCTTCTGTCATACTTTAACCACACAGATGAAAACATGAACAATGTTCTCCCCATGGAAATTTTAAAGAGAACAATCCACCCATCAGTTTTCCATAAATGTCACAGTAATCCTGCGTTATGTTTAAATAATTCACAATGTAAAAACCTTTGGAGCTTTCTACTAACTCACTGTGAACTCGGAGGGTTCTCACTGTGTAACTGCAGCTGAACACTTGCTAAATTCAGGTGAGATTCTTCCAGAATCATCTGGACTAAATAGTATTTAGAAATCAGCACTGATATTAACTGTAACTGTTCTTCCTCCTAAGCTGGTTTTCATACTTATGTGCATACTAAATCCAGAAATGACAAACGCATGGGCCAGATAAAGTAATGTTAAGTCAAGTGATCAGTGACACGTAGGAACGATAATACGGCTGTACTGTGCTGATTAATATCTGACCAGTATATTTCTTGGGTACGTACAATTTGCCTCACTACCGCATGTCTACAGTCAGCTCCAGAGTTATCGGCACCCTTTATGAAAATGAGCAAAAATTAATTTATACAACAGTAGATGCAATAGTTATATTTTGAGCTCAGATGCATGGGGGGGTCGTATACCTTCAGACACTACTGGAAGACACTTAATGCTGCAGTTCTCTTCAGGGGGCCTTTTCCGAGCAATTTTGGGGGTGCCAATAGTTTTGAAACATCTTTTGTAGAAAAATTGCACTTCATCGCATCACGAGAGAACTGTTTGAAAAAAATATTGTGTTATAATAAAATAATCTGCTTCTCCATATGTTTACACCCAAAATATCACCTATTGTATGTGTTGTTCATTTTTTTTATTAATTCACCCATTTTCATCAAGGACACCAATAATTGTTTAACTGACTGCATATTATTATGAATTCTTTTTCGATAAGGAACTTCTTTTTCTGATTATGGTTTCAGGTGAGAAGTGAAGTGTGTTTTAAGGTGACTTTACAGCCCTTTATTTGCATTTACGAATAATATTCATTGACCATTCATGACAGTGATTTCTGCTCTCGTGGTATGGTCTGGTCTGGTATGGTATGGTCTCATGGTCATCCATAAAGGGTCGATACGCGGAGCAGACTGCCAACTCGTACGTGAAAAAGCTGTGCTGTATAGAACCTGTTAGGCCTTATGTGGTGGAAGCTGGACATCAAGAAGCAGTCCTGCATTTTAGTGTCATTTTTCAGCAGTACTGGGTACTGTTGCAAGTTTTTTGCCCCATTTTCCTTCTTAGGTTTATTCAAAGCCAAGCCTTTTATGATAAAAATTATTTAGCCTTACTATTTTTGATTTGTTTGTGTAGCCAGTGATCAGTACTCCAGAATCCTCACTTGGGTTCAAGTGTGGAGTTAACGCTAGAGGCCGCTGTTGGGTTGTAATCTCTAGGGGGGGGGGGGGGGGTGTTCTCTCAGTTGCCTGAAAATCAGGTCTCTACTGTGTTTTCTCTCTATTTCNGGGGGGGGGGGGGGGGGGGGGTGTTCTCTCAGTTGCCTGAAAATCAGGTCTCTACTGTGTTTTCTCTCTATTTCATCTCTGTTGCCAGGGACCCTGAGTTAGTTTCATCTGGACAGCTCCAGGTGGGCATCTCTGTGGGCCAGAGAGCAGTGTGGCCCTTCATTTGTAGCAGTCAGTTCATTCAGTCTGAAAACTGAAAGCACAGGGACTCTTTAATATCATGAAATAGTTCTGAAAAATATTATTTTGCCAAAAAAAGTCCTACTGGGAAATTGGTGACAGTCTCCTCTTTGATTAGTCGTGTCCCATCACAGTTGGGGACAATCGTTCAGGAGCACTTAGTCACCTCAGCTTTGTCTGGTGCACCTGGTTGCTTCATATGTATGAAACAACAATCTCAACAGCTACTCACTTAATGTGATGTTCTCAGCTCTCCAACTCAGGGGGGTCGGTCCTGAGCTCCTACATGACATCTACATGGAGTCAGACCACGTGCTCATACTCAATTCCTTCAACTCGGGGATGGGCTGTTTCGTCATCTGTCCTACATTTGATATTGTTCTGCTCAAATCTATTACATTTTCATTTGTTCTCCCTGCTTCCTGAAATTGTACAGGAACACCTTATTTTATGGACCAAGGAATCATTTTCAGTGCGTCCTGCTCTACCAGTCTGGATGGTCTCTTGTCCTGGGGAATCGCTTGCACTTTTGGGGTGAATTGATCTTGTAAATGTTGAGTTCTGCATTCAATTTGATGGGTTAAGCAGCCTTAGGGAATTGCGTAGCTCCATCACTGATGGAAAATGTAGGACATGGTTGGTTTTTTTTTTCAGTAGACTGTGCAAACTAGACCAACGGGTGCTCGTGTGCAAACTTCTTGCTGCCGTGCCAGTTTTGTCATTCCACACATAGGAAGGGTTTAATCAGGAGGGAATAAATTTGTTTTATAAAACTGCATGAAATGAAGTTTCTGCCTTTGAAATTTGACAGCAGCCCGATTGTTCTCTTTGGTCCTCTTCATTGTGCTAAATATTAGTTGTGAGCAGAGAGGAACAAATGAAGCAGGCCAGAAATGTGTGCCCCAAAGAAGTCAAATCGAGCCACCCTCGGGGGGGAAGTGAAGGAACCGGACAACGTGCAGCTCTAAGCATGGTTGTGTGCAGTTTGGAGGGCCCAGCTCTGCCTTTCATTTGGTTTACTATGTTATTTCACATGTGCTGAGTGTTGGCTACAAGGGATTTTTTTTATTCTTCGGACACCAGGCTGTTCATCCTCAGAACGCCTCACCGGTGTGGCCAAACTCTTCCACTTACACACTGCCAAGTGTTACCTAGCATCAAAGTTCTCCTTTGTACATCGCAGCAGCTCTTATTGCTTTAAATTACGTTTGCCTCATGCTTACCGAACTAAAACGTAAAGCAGACGTACTGCTTCTTAAAAATTCATTACTGAGTATTTAAAGTTCTTTTTTTATTAATGGTACAACAGGAATTCCTTCCTTTTGTATAAACTAAATATACAGACTATACAGTCAGCATCAAACACGTCATACAGCTCATTTCTGAGTCTCAAATATATTCATGTTAGACCTAGTTTTACCTTCTATGGGTTGGCTGGTGTGACTGATTTATTGGCATACGTGTTCATTTCACTGCTGTGAAAATTTAAAATTCTCAGCCCTCAGCATCATGGGTCTTTGTGATACATTTTGGGTTTCTTCTAATGTATTTGCTCAGAAGGTACATGAAAGGACAAAGGGCCTATGAAAAAGACAAGTTTCAAAACCTGTTGTTCTCAGCACCTAAGATTCACCACATCCTGAGTGGCTGCGAGAGAAGCAAGGCTAAAGGAAGCATGAAGACAAACTGGGGGGGTATTAAGTGGGCCACCATTCTAATCTTATCATATAGCACAAAGGATGGCAAACCTTCTGTGGTTTTAGATCACCAACACCTTTGTCTCTGCATAACATGGTTCCATAGTGAGCCCACAGACCCTTCAGACTTTCAACACATAAGATATTGAAGACGAAGCTTCGCCATATGTATACAGATCCTCATTTACACCACTATCACCTATACACAGTAGGAAAATGCTCAAAACATTAAAAAAATTGTCTTTTCTGATTTGATTGAATTCTATTTTCTTTCACTTGTTGAAACTGATGACGAAACCGGTATTCAAGCTGAGTGGCAGGAATCGACAGCTGGGGGTATCGTTGTCACCTTTGTTTTGTGTTTATGGAAAAACTCTGTGTGTGTGTGTGTGTGTGTGTGTGTGTGTGTGTGTGTGTGTGTGTGTGAGTGCAAAAACAAAATCAGTTATGTTCAACACGGTATACTGAACTGCCTAAATGCTGCTTTCCAGGAGGCACCCTCAGCAATGCTTTCACAGCTTCTGTGTGAAAGTCAGGGCGGACAGTTTGTCATTTTTTTTCCGGGAATGTACACCACATCATCGCTTCTACAATGATTACTAAAATAAAATTTAGAGCTGTGAATTTTTAGCTCTTAAAATATACTAAGCGTTTGCTTAGCTGAAGCATTTGTCTCACCAGCTGCGGTATTTAACACATCTATACAGCTCAGTGTTGTTACTTTTACTTCCTGCACCAGCAGTAGCGACAGTGAAGCAGTTTGGAACCCGCAACCTACAGGTTGTGTACAATACATCAGCTTTGCTGCCTGCTGGCCCTCGTCATATGTGTGTTCAACATGTGTTTTCTGTATTAATGCCATGAAAAAAATAACAATCTTTGCATTCATACTCTATGAGCAAAGAGGAACATTTTATATCAGTTCTATGACCACACTTCCTTTCTGACTGCTGACCACGAGAGCAGTTGGGCCCGCATTCATGGGACACGTTTTTCCACCAGATGAGCTGTCCACTGTAGTTCACTGTGGTTCCCCTGAGGGGACGTGTGCAAGGTCATACGAGAACGGATAGCCAGACAGCAGGAGCCAGAGCAGGGCTGCCATAAAACCGTACCATACTCATATTTATAGTGAGCCTGTGAGGAGCAGAGGGGGCAGAGCGAGAGAGATAGAGGTGTGGCTTCACTTACGACACGGTGGGGGGCTGTGCTGTGGGTGGGTGTGTGTGTGTCTGCACAAGAATTCAGTGAAGAAGGACATGTTCGGAGCTGTGTGTTAGAGTGGCGTGGAGCGAAAGCTGTACGCTGCACTGGGGTGTCACTTTGGCCGAGGAGGGAAGGAGAAGAGGACTTTGCACAGAGGGAGAGGTACTGCTTTTGTTTTCCTTTCTGCTGGCAAATGTGATCCAGATTCTGAATGTGGGGGGGGTGGCGGCAAGCGATGAGTGTGTTCAGACAGTTTGGATCTTTTGTGTGACATTTAATTTTGATTTTTTTTTTTTTTACATGTACTCACATGCCCTTACAGCAGAATGGCTCCTTCCATAGTAGGAAAGCAAGTCAGAAATAGTCAGAAAGTGTGTGTCTCCACAGTGTGATGTGAGTGAGTTTGACTAGCTTGTGTATATTTGGCTGGCTTGCTGTTTTTAATATTACCTCTGACTCAACCAAGTGTTCATGTGAGTGAGTGAGATATTTCTGCAGTCTCCACCATCTCCTTAGCTTTCCATCTATCTGTGCAGTGCTGCCAGGTCCTGCATCACACTGCACCACTGGTCTCCTAAGGTGTATCGTGGTTTTTTTGAGAGCCGGTTCAAACTGTGGCCATGTGAGAAGGACTGAACAGAGGTGTTTCTTACTTTCAAGCAGTGTGACCTGCATAAAACGCACTGATACGATGTGTTTGTCTATGTCCCCACCGTACGCAACAAAGACTTTCCATAACCGATACACAAGGACAAGGACAGTGTGTGAGTGTGTGTCCCTCCACTTGTGGCGATGCCTCCCTCTGTTGGACCTGAGTAGCCAGGTTTGACTGCAGTGCCGATGATGAGACCCTGACTCAGACTCACACACACACAGACACACACACACACACACACACACACACACACACACACAGAGGGGAAAGGCGCACACATGGGGCCAGGCTTGCTTTCCAGAAGCACACTGCAAAAGTGTGTTGAGTAGAGCCTGACAGAAGATAACAGGAAAGGGAGAAATGCTGAGAGCATAGAAAGTACAATGTTTACTGGAAGGGTTGTGAAGTGAGAATGTCAGGACTGCGTTTAAATTTCAGAGGAAGAGGAATAGAAACGGACCGTGTTGACGATGCATTGATTTTCTGCGTGTGCGTGCGCATATGTAGCCTCGTGTGAAAACTAGGAAGTTGGCCTTGGATGGTGGTGAGCTGTTTGATCACAGTGGCATGAACTTTGCTTTCACTCACCGCACCCACAGCCACACACCCGTGTCGCGCAGCTCAAGGCATCCATCACCACCATCTTCTCAATGTCTACGTTTGGTTCAATCACAACATCAGCAACAAACACATAGATATACAGCCACATTTTATGTGCTTCCGTATTTAATCCAGTCCTTAGATATTTTTACTTTTTTTAAATTCTTTGGGTGCGTGCACATAATAGTTATTTTATTGTGCTTTTGATTTTTCTCTTACAGAAGCGTAACATAAAATATAGGAAATAATGTCTATACTGTGAGTCAGTGACAGCTCGGACAGACTCATGGGAAGGTGTGTTCTGGGGAGAACAATCAGAGATATGAACACCTCATGGCACAAGGATGTGCTGCATCATCTCTCATTTTATTGGTTTTACTGGCTGCCCTGAAGGGCTCTCCATGTGCAGGATCCAAAGCGCACCCCCCCCCCCCCAAAAAAAAGCCAAGGAGACTTTGACAGAGCCAACCTGCCACTTCACTGCACAGTTTAGAGAAATCGGCTAGCAAGTGAAACTCTTAACACTTAATACTTTGCTAGACACTTCTCTCAGCCATTACAAAATCTCGGTTGTCGTAGTCTTCCGCCTGCTATAGCTCTTCGCTCCACATGGTCTGCAGACAGTGCTGCTTGGTTTTATTTGCATTATTTGCATTTCAGTGGAAATATCAAGGTTTTGGTTACATTTTGAGGAAACATTAAGTAACGAAGGGAACATAACTTGGTGAAAAGTATTATTTCTACAGAGAAGCAGGTAATGAAAGAAATGAATTCATTTTAAAATTCTGCAAGCTTTCTGTGATACACGAGGTCTCAGACCCAAAACACAAATGTATAATCCCCTTCGCCACAAATACAAATACATTAAAAGTACAAAAAAGTAAGATTCTTGTGGAAATTTAAAGGTCCTTTGTGATACTACACTCCTGCTAAAAGTGCATTTACTTCACCTTCTGCCTACTTCAGCAGTTAAATCGCATAAGTTAACTGCATTAAGTGAATATTTACAACCTCTGTGAAATTTAAAGAAGATGGTGAAGAAATTTTGACAGTTTGGCTGTGTTGAAAATATGCGTTGCAGCTCGTCTTGAAAAACGCCTGGAGAAACGTTGCATGTCTGACTTTTAAATATAGCTGCACAACCTCTTTTGACTTTAACGGAATGTGTCTTTCTCACGACATGATAAAGACAGAGCAGAACCTGCCATAGGTGTCCAAAATTTGTGCTATTCCTACAAACATAACTGTTTTATGGTTACTGCTGGCAAAGGCTTCACTTGCTGCCATTAACACCTGTGGATGTAACTTCCTCCATTGCTGTTTCTACTCATCATGCTTCTGTTTTCCACAGTGTCAGGACTGGTTCTGCTTGTGTAGGGCCCTGCAGAGGCTTTTGCTGTGTGCTGCTGGAGCCCGGTTACATCATTTTTCAGAATTTTACCCTTTTACCTCATTTTATATATGTTGTTTTATCTTTTCATTATCATTCTTTAAATTTTTGTCGTTCTCCTGACTTCATCCCCCTCTTCTGTGCCCCGTGGACCCAAAGGTCTTCATTTCGCGCTCCCTTGTACATCTGCTGTATAAGGGAAGGGAGGGGAAGGGAAGGGAATAAACCATTCTCAGTTCTTGACTCTTGAATATGCGCAACCTGTTGCTGTTTTATGTATTAACATCACAAACTTGAGCAGCTTGTATAGAAGTGATACGCACTTTGCGGTGATATGCTGCTGCATGCATGTTGGTAGCTGATCTGGGCGTCTCAGCAAACCCCGCGTTGTGCTCAACACTCAGATTTGTGTTGTTTCTCTGTCTTCCCCACAGGTGAGGCAGAAGACCCTGAAGACATTTTTCTAGACGAGACTTATCTGTCCGCAGTACTTTGTAGGATTAAATTCAAGAAAACAAGTGAATAGCTTTAAATGCACCTTGAATTAACAGCATTTTATTCATAATATTATAACACAACATAAAATGCATTAGAGTCATATTTAAAAATTTAAGAAGATTACTTGTCTCTTGCAGGCTGGTGGGCTGACAGCTGCTCCCGAATACTGTGAACAGTACTATAGTCCACCAATGCTGAGCAAATGAACTGAATGTCGTGTTGAAAGAATCATCACATACGTTGAGGGTGCAACGTCTTTATTGTGTTAAAATATACATTTCCATTCATTACAGTTGCAAACTACAGCAGATTTGTTTTCTGTTACTCTACCATTCATGTATACAGTTCCCACGTGAAACACCATTATTAGCGCTGCTGAGACGCAGGGTGTAAAGCTGCACGGCGCTCACATTTTAGTTACATACACGTGCAGAACATAGCAGAAACGTATCACGTTTTCCAGCAACTGCCATAAATTACACAGAGCAACGCTGACAGAACGGCAAGAGCGTTAACAGCGCAATGCAGTGAAAATTTAGAGGGGGAAATTTTGTTTGAGGAATACTGTCGTCTTGGTGGTGCAGCCATGGCCTCGCACGTGAAGCTGAGGAAGGAGAAGGGTGGACTGGCTGAATATGAAGCACAGATCAAAGGTGAGTGGTCACATGCAAGTGTGTCTCCCGCTGGCTTGTCTCTGTCTCACTGGCCTTTGCTCGAGCCTCTGACTGGAGTGTGTGTATGTGAGCGTATGTACGTGGTGTTTGGACGGCATGAGTAACGCTGTGCTGTGTCCGCTAGAGAAAGTGGGGGGGTAATGGCAGTGGAAACAGAGACATGTACACTTCCTGTGTGCCGCTTTTACCCCGGCTTCTGCATGGTGCAGAATCTCCTTGCTGTGCAGCTGCTGTATCACCCAGCTCAGTGGTTCACCTGCTTTACCTGAACCTTCCCTTTTATTGCCGCATGGTACAGTGTGTCAGAGACCCTCGCAATCAGGAAACCTCAAACAGCACACGCGTTTTATTAAATTCTCCACACATCTCAAAGAATGCCTTACATAAGACTTTGTTATGACTCATATAAACTCATATAAGTCATATGATGCGTTTGAATTACAATGGCAGTATTGATGAATAGAAGCTCATTCAATTTGCCTGTTAACACTGGGGTGATTTGATACGAGGGAACAAAATGCATAAAATGTTCACTCGTTCAGGAAAGCTGGGTAGTATTTGGCAGCGCCCGGCATCCCGGCTGTCTCTGTCATCCCCTCAGAGTTACGCGGTCAGCTATCAGACCAGCTCAAGGTTGTGGATGCCCAGCTAGAGCCCAAAACCCTGCTGCTGCAGGACCTGTGCGACTACCTGCGGCGGCGCGGGGAGATCGAGGCCGAGTACGCACGCTCCCTGGAGAAACTCACCGAGCGGCTCACGGCCAGGACTAAGCGGTAAGGCCTGAAAAAGGGGAAGAGGGAATTCCTCTATTGTGAAATCACATCCTGTGTAAGATGTACAAGGTGTAGAGCTCATCTAGCCCAAGGGGTAATGAAAAGCCAGCTTCTTCGGCTCTTCGTCACCATCCTCGCCTTGGTTTAGGAAAGAGCAAAGCGAGCAGTCGGTGGCCCAGTGCTGGCAGGTTCTGCTGAATATGACTCGGCAGGAGAGCAGGGATCACGGAGCCATGAGCGAGTGCTACAGCTACACCCTGACCCAGCGCCTGTCCCACTGCATGGAGGACACGCAGCGGCTGGCCAAGCGGGTGAGCCACCACACCCCGTCGCGCAGCTCAGGCACTGATTTCGACAAAAACCAAAAGAGAGCAGAGAGTTGCAACACGCTGCGTGTACCAGGAGACTTTTCCTTTTCGAAAAAAGGGGATTTGAATCTTTCTTTTCCTCCTCTGAAACTGTGAAACCAAAACCATTTCCATATAAACAAGGTTTCTGTACCTCTGTTCAGCTCTGCTGAATTCCACCTTTGACTGGCCATGTATCAGTCAACTTCTGAAGTTCCACTGATTATCATTCACTGTCTAGAACTTTCTCTTTCATTTCTCCTCTGAAATGTCTTCCCTGTTTTATTTCTGTGCATATTTGGCTTTTCTTTTCACTCTCTTTTTTTCCAGGGTGTCACTGTTTACATACATCCTATGCGTGTTGTCCGATCTGTGTCTTTCAGAGCAAAGAAGTTGGTCTTCAGATGCAGGAGGATCTCCTGAAAGTCACCTCAGAACTGCAGATGGTGAGTCCAGCATGACCATAATGACAGGAATGCTGTAAGTCAGATATGTTGCAGATGCTGTAAAGGTGACTAGCCTGCCAACACTCGTGAAACACTTCATCCTGCATGCAGTATTCATTGCTGGAAGAAATATCTTCACAGGACATCTCTCCTTAGATGATGAAAAGGGTATTTCACAAATTTTTTCTTACAAGTTTGCCATGAAAAATTAAATTCAACAAATCAAAACTACTTCTTACCACAAAAACTCATATGGCCAGTGCTTGAAGTGGGCCAGTGCCTGGTTGGTTTTTGCATCACTAACACTTCTGCACTGGCACTTATTCTTTCACTCGAGAGCCAGACAGGTACATCTCACCAGCAAGTTTTCACACCCTAGACCGAGGAAGGTCAATGAAGAGTGTGTCTCAGGGAGTGTGTCCCACTGAGGAAATACCAAATTCTCGGTTGTTTGTGGTCTGGTTGGCCCAGTTCGTGTCTCTCTGATGGTGTGCTGGCGTATCTGCAGCCTGGTTGAGCAGCGCTCTCAGCTGTGCTGATCTGTGTTCCTGTTTAGACATGCTGAGAGTAGTTAGCCGTGGCGACATTTTGTTGGGATCACTTCTTGACGTGTTCGAGTTTTGCAGTTTTGGAGGTTGGTTCCCTGCTTCTGGTTCTTCTGCATAACAGCAGATCAGCTTGGAAACAGATTATACGTTGTTAGAAGTACATTAATTTATGCTGATGCTGTTGCATTTTGATGCCCACGTAATGAATGGGCAACTATTTCAGTAAAAAAATTTAAAGAGCAACTCAGCTGCAAGTTCTGAACAGCTCCGTCAGGTATAAACCTGCACAGTTTTCCCATATTGCAGTTACACCAGAAACTGCCACTGACTGGATGTGTGAGATCCTGTTCAGCTTGATCTAGTGCTCCTATAAAAGCACCACAGGGGTTCTACAGTGCAAGTATGATTACTCTTCTCATTATTATATTGTTTATGTAACTAAAGCATTTGTAGAAGGCATGATAAACACAAAAGAAATTACAAACGCTTATAAGAGTGAAAAGGAAGTGAGCGTATGACGCCAGTTTCAGATGAGGCACATTACTATATTGTCCTTATATTACTATATTGCTATATTGTTGTATTATTGTAACAATCTATTAGACATGAGCAAAAGTAAAATCAAAATCATATAACATTATCCTTATCCATAGCCATGCGCCCTTGGGAGCTGCTCTTTAGTTGTGTTCAGGGTTTAAGATGGGTTTGCGATGGAGTGTTTGTCCTTTTACCCTCCTGGGATACCTACCCACATGTGCGGGTGACTGTTTATTTTGGAAACACACCCGACACACATGGCCTATGATTTGTCAATACCTCCTTTCGTGCTGTAAAAACAAAATATTACTAACAGCTAAAATAGTCGCATAAAACACTCACTTGTGTGCGTGTGGTGACAATGAGCCGCTGCCAAATGGTCAGAAAACGGCATCACAAATAATCATATGATGTTCATGGGCAGCAGGTGCTACAGTTTTTAGCGCTGTCGCCTTGTACTTGAGGGGCCCGGGCCTGAACTGCCACTCTTTCTGTAGTACTTACCCCCTAAAAATTGCCCCACTATAAAAAAGGGTACATAAATGTAATTAGCTTAATAATGAAAATTGCTTTGGAGAAAAGAAAAGCTAAATACATAAATGTAAATATGATCTTTTTTATTGCTCTCTGTAGGGGGATTTCCAGTCTACACTTATTAAGATAACTGGAATTATTTGTGCAGCCATCGATGCAAAACAAAACAATGCTTCACAAAAACTGCACAACAGCAGGGCAAAAAAAGGTGTCCGTGGGTTTAAAAGTGGCACATTATTGGCAAACCACTAGCAAAGGCTGCACATTTGTTGCTAGGAGATAGAGGTGACTTCTACCCTCTTCACTTTTCACCCCCACTGAAGCGACTTTTGTGCAGAATAGAAGTTGCACAAAGAAGTGTCATAGCTTTTGTTTGTGAAACTTAGAACGGCTGGCAATTTTTCACATTTACATTTACTTATGTTTTACTGACCGGACACTTGTGATGCACGATGACTATTAACTGGAATCGAGCGGATGCCTTTGTGAGGTTAGAATTTTGAATTCACTGCACTAATCAGTTACTCACACATATATATTGCAGAATAATGTGACACATTCATACACACACACAGTCACACACTGCATGCAGTTCAGAGTCACCAGCCCATCTGAACCACATGACTGTATGACCATGCGAACTCCATTGCAAACTGAGTGGAACCTGAAACCTGAAAGAGGTGACAGGTCTCTGAAACGTGTTTCTGAACCATGTTCAATGAAGGCCTTGAAGACCTATCACCAATATCACACGAACTCTCTCGCTGCTGAGGGGAAGCTGAGGGAAGTTGCCCCCTTGGATGACAAGCAGACAGGAAAATCCACTGATATGAGTCCGAGCCAGTCGGTGGGCCAGAGACGGAGCACTGTTAAAAAAATAGAAAGGCAAATAGAGAAGGTAAACTTTTTCTCATTTCTCAAAATAAAAAACCATTTTATAATACAATTGCTATTCAGTAATGAACTGACACCCTGTCCAAGGTGTCAACATCACATCAGTACTGTCTAAGCAGTTATTCAGAATGGATGTGTGACTATTGCGAGTCTCAGTGTTCTTACATTAATGTTTTCTTCCAGCTTTTATTGTAGATGCTGAAGTGATTCATTAATCACTATGTGTTGTTCTAATACTAGATCACCTGTGTGTGTGTGTGTGTGTGTGTGTGTGTGTGTGTGTGTGTTATGTATCTAGAGACAGGTAAAGTTCCAGGAGGCCGAGCTGAAGTGCACTAAGGCCCGCAATGACTACCTGCTGAACCTGGCTGCTGCCAATGCCTCCATGAGCAAGCACTATCTGCAGGACATCTGCACTCTCATTGATGTGAGAACCTCTTGCTGCATTTGGGGCATAACTGCTTGCAAATTAGATACATACTGGATACTGCATACATACACTGCACTCCAATTCAGTATGGGCTTGTATGACTGTTTCCATCTTTGCCCATCCAGCGTTACTCTGTCTGTCTCCTTTCTCCCTCAGTGCACTGATCTCGGGTACCATCTTTCCATATCCCGAGTGATGCAGTGTTACCTGTCCACTCACTACCAAGCTCAGCAGAACCTCAAGGAGAGCCTGCAGCAGCTGGACAACGCAGTCTCCAGGTTGGACCAAAGCCAGGACAGAGCCTTCCTGTTACAGTCCCACAAGGCAACTTTCTGCTTGCCATTTAACTTCCAGTATCAGCCTCATGAGGGTGACCAGGTGAGTGCATGTCAGTCTCGATCAAGTCCGTGAAAGCTTTACGTCTGGGTGTGAACATATGTGATCTGCTGTGTTCCAAGCTTGACGTACCCCCCCCCCCCGTGTCTCAGGTGTGTGAGGTGAGCGCAGAGGGTCAGGTCAAGTATGAGCTGGAGACTCGGTTCCAGCAGCTCCAGACTCGGCTAGCTGCTGTCACACTGGAGACAGAGGAGGTACTCACCTGCACAGCTCTATACAGCTACACTCCACACGCGCTGTACTGTAGACACCAGTGTTTGCAGTGAGCTGGTACTTATCAGTACTCATTACTGCCACTTCTGCATTTTGCCTTTTGCAGGACCACTACTATTTCTTTCATACAGATACTTTTCATAAGTTCCTGGTACTGTCTTCTGTCGCCAGACAAGCAGATTCTCTGACACCCCCAGCAAAAGGCTAAATGTAGCTCGTGGTTATCACTTATAATAGCTCTCATAGCTACATCACATGACCCAGCGTGCACTAAGTTGACTCATGCTGTTTTCCTACTGAAATGTATGTGCCCTTTATTAAAGTAATATACGTTGTTAATATCAGCAATATCCCCTGTAATAACTTTCTGATACCAAGCATTACACACGCCGACTTGCCTGTAAGGGAGGTTACCGGCATTTATTTTCTTTCTGACATGCAAACTCTTAAGGAACCAAACCATTGCAACCGGAGGCTGGTCAGACAAAATGAAGATGGGGCAGCAGGTGGTATAGTGCTACATCTATGGCCTTTGAAGTCAAAGAACCCAAGTTTGAATCCCACCTCCTGCTGTAGTACCCTTGAGTGAGGAACTTCAAATGAATTATTCCAGCAAAAATGAACCTACTGTATCAATGGATAAATAATTCTAAGCAGTCTAGCATTTGAGAACAACACACTGCTTTCCCAACACAGCGCTGTTAAGAAGGGTAAAAGTGCAGTGTTGAAACCTGAAAGCTCCCTGTTATACATATTCTTTGCTTCTATGAAATATTCAGATTTACACAAGAGCAAAATGCTAGGCCGCTTTGGGAAAAAGCGTCAACTAGAAAAAAAAACTTGATTTACATTTCAACCCAAATATCGCTGTTTAACATGCCTGGAAATCTAAAGCAAATCTAGTGTAAACACGCCCAGAGGTGTCAAAGGATCCACGTCTTGTTTTCTGCTTTCCGCAAAGGTCAGCAAAACACTGCGTGCCACATATGCAGCCCTGCTAGAAAGCATCTGTGATGATGACTGCGGCCCTGCCCCTGAACACGGCAGCGTGCAGCCGCAGGAGGCCGGTGGCGACGGCGCTGGAAGCAAGCCCAGCCTGGCCAAGCGCAGAGCCAACCAACAGGAGACCGAAAGCTATTATTTCACTGTAAGAAGGGAGATGGGCACATCACAGTCTCGGGAATCAGGGTGACCTACGGCATGGTCACACACTGACCCTTTGCACTGAGCATCACTCCCGCTCATTGGTCTGAAAAAGGGAACAGTGACTATAATGATCGCTGCCATTTTGGCAACGAATGGGGTGACAAGAAGAATGATCTGACTTGGAAGGTGACGACTTTCTCTATGTGATCATGAATTAATCAATAATCGGTGTGCAACTTTGCTGAATTCCTCCACTTAGAAAGTGAAGGAGAACCTCAGCGGCAGATCTTTGATCTCCAAGCTTCAGGTCAAGCACGACTTGCTCAAGGAGGCCATAAAAAAAGGTATGGCTCAATGTTTGCAGGGCAGAAATGATGGTGTGTCACAGAACACTGTATTATAACACTTGTTTAAAATCTCATGACACACTTTGTTATGCAGCAAAATTGACACTTCCGTATGGTGTTCTTCACTGATGGGCTTATGGAGAATACACACCCGTGACACCACACTCAGCAGTTTGCAGACAGTTTGATGAGGTGAAGTTCTATATAACTGATAGGACTCTTTATCTCCTTCTCCCGATCCGTCTCTGTTCATCCCAGCGGAGGCCATCGACAATGACCCCTCCAGGTACTGTAACACCGGTGCTGCCTCTCTGTCCGGCCTGCCTTGCTTGAGTTTCAAGCTTTAGTGCCGTCCTACAGTACCGGTAAAATGTTTGAGTACACTTGTTTGTATGGGACAAAGTACACAAAAGAGCGAATGTACTGGTGTCCTATATCTCCATGACTTGCTGCTATAGAAGATCTGGGATGACATGGTGACTGGTTTACTCCTCAGAATGGTTAATCTGGTTATGTGGTTTGGTTAATAATGAAGTGCCTTGAGGAAATAAACTAGTTTCCAGCAAGTGAACTCACATTTGACTGGCACTGCATGTCTCACTCAAGTGGAATCATGCTGTGGAACATCTCAGAAACAGCGCTGGCTCTCTGGGTTATAGCTGGGTTACCACAGTCTTTTACCAGAACTGTAAAACCCCTTCCTGCTCATTACTACTGTATACACTGAGGGGAAAAAAAGAGAAACAAAAAGTGACAGTCAGTCCATGCTGTCTGATTTGAGTAAGATCACTGAGGTCTCTGCACAAACGTCCACGGAGTGTGGAGTCACGTGTATGACACAGTAGATCAGTGGCCATACTATCTCAGTTTCCCTGCAGTGGCATGTTTGCATGTGAGCAGCACATTTTCTGAGTCCGCCACCCGTGTGTGTCTCTAGAGCGCAGTCCAACAGGTCGGTGCGCCTGCGGAAAGCCCGGCCCTGCTCCCAGTACAGCCACAAAATCTTCAATGGGGACATGCTGTCCTTCATCCAGGTACATGGTGGGGCTGCCAGACTCGTGCTCAGCTTCCTCCACTGTCTCTATGTTCTCTACACGCTCCTTGGAGGTGCTCTGTCCTCTCTGTGCTGCTGCTCTTCTGTTCCTCCGCTGTCTTCCAGCTTTTGGATGCTGGGGGGTGGAGGGTCCGTGGCGGAACTCAGTCCCCTACTGCCGTTTCATTATGACACACTGGAAAAAAATGCCTGTGGCCGTTACTTCAAATTTCGAAAGAGAAACAGCTAAGGACACTTTCAGGCCTCGAGAATGGAAAATCTGAGCTGCCGTGGGCTTGTGTCAGCTCAGCATTCGGCGTTTTTACTGCAGCTGGAAAACCCAGCTGTGGTTTTTGGTGAGGGGCAGGAAGGCCCATAGTGTAAACTGTCATTTTGGCATTTTTAAGCAGCCATTATCTTGGAAAAATCTGATGCTTATTGCGCTAAAGCTACAGAGAGGTGATAATGTTACTTGGAGCAACATAAACTGCCCATCAAAGAGGTGATCAGGAATAATCCTGATGTGAACTACAGCAGCGTTGCTGTTAGCATCATTTGCACGGTTTCCCTGAAGCACATGGGGATGGTGTGGTCTGATCTCTCATCAGACCTTGCAGTCACACTCTCTCCTGACATAGCCTGAAATGTCCTGTATGGGTGAACCGTGGGACCACCGTCTACATGGCCAGCTGGCAGAGACCGCAACACCACCGCTGTGTCCCGTCATGTTTGCACCATCTGCTGTGGTTTTGCAGCCATGGTGGCACCAGGGTCTTTGCACGGGCTGTGTTGTAGAGCGTTGGCCTCCTGTCAACTGTACCTATGAGGCCTGCTCTGTGAGATGCTCCTTCTGTGCTTTATCTTTGACCCCTCTGCTGTTCTGTGTGTCCCTCTTCTCTCTCTTTCTTTACCCTCTTCCTCACTGCGCCCACTAGGAGTAAGAGGAAAAAGTCTCGGATGCAGGTACTGTATCTGAGGTCTGGGCACTCCTGTGTGTTTCAGTGCCTGTGCTGTTTGAGTGTCAGTGGTTAGACTGAATATCAGTGTCTAAAATGCTGCTCTCTCACTCTCAGAGCTCAGGAGAGCAGATCCCTCTTGTGGTGGCGAGTTGCATTCGCTTCATCAACCTGCATGGTGAGTAGGAGCCAACGTGCCACCGAACCCTGCAGCACCCAGGCTTTGTTGCACTTCTTATATGCAGCATCCTCAGCTGTCTGTAAAACAAACTGTTCATGAATCCAGCCACCACTCAATACAAACTTAATAATGTAAACATCCCTTAATTTAGTCACGTGTGTAAAAACATCAATTAATCGCATGACCCAAGAATGAATTAAAAGCATACTCATTTTTGCATTTTCATCAAATGCTCATATGTCCTATGTTCTGTCAGAGTTTATCCTGCAAACATAAGGTGTCCCGCAGGGAAGACTGCGGACAGGACGCCAGTTTGTGGCTGGGCTTTTATTTTATTATATTTTGTTAACTACAAATCTGCATCTAGTCACATTTAATGTCCGTCATTATTTATACAATCAATAAAAGCATGGTAATAGAGGCACGGAAAGTCTCTCATATAGCCATAATATGTAAAGTAAAAATACACTTCAAGACTTTTACTGTAAAATTTTCATAAAAATTAAACAAATTTGACTACATAAAAAAGGAGCTTTAAACAATGCGAAAGTCAGTTGTAGTCGGTATGAACTGTGAATACTTGCTCAGGGTAGAGAGCTGCCTTGCCAGTACTGTGAAAGGTAAATGTGTGTGTTTCCTTTGATAAGGTCTCCACCATGAGGGGATATTCCGTGTCCCAGGATCGCAGAGCAAGGTCAACCTCCTTAAGGATGCCTTTGAGAGGGGTACATTTGCTCCTTGACTTTCTTTACTTCACATTTCATTCACTCAGCTGATACGTACACCCGGAGTGACAGAACACACACTGTGGCAAACCGATAACACACATTTAACAGTAACATTTCATCTACTACACATTTACCTTCGTGTTTCCAGTTGTGTGTTTTTCACTGTTCCTACTTGTGTGTAAATATACTGTTAATGCTGAAATCGGTTTCTAGATTTTTAACTAATGCTACACCTCTTGCAAACCCAGGAGAGGACCCCCTGACGGACAGTGAGTGTGACCTGGACTCAGTGGCAGGAGTGCTGAAGCTCTACTTCAGGGGCCTGCAGAAGCCCCTTTTCCCCATGGACAGCTTCAGCCAGCTCATGGAGTGTGTCCGTAAGGCCTGACTAGCACCTCTGACTCACTTTCTGGTGCCTGTGCTCTGTAGGGTGACCATGGCCATCTTTGTCTACTGGGGTTGTGGCTCAACGGTGAATCCCTGCCCTTTATTTGGTCCCCACTAACAGCCCCTCCCCATCACCCTATTTTCACACAGAGATCGACAGCGAGACAGAAAGAGCTGCCCGCATCAAGTCCCTTGTCACCTCCTTCCCTCCACCTGTCATCATTGTCATGCGATACCTCTTTGCGTTCCTTCATCAGTGAGTACAACCACACATATAAGTTTGTCTTTTGAACTATTTCAAATTAGTGAGTTAAAAATTCCTTATTTGTGCTATTATTAAACTCTTGCACTACTACACAATGACTGTTGTTATAGCAGAACTTCAAAAACCATACTGTTAAATCAGCACTGCTGTAGTGGAAGTGATGTAGCTAATATACTGGTTTACTGGAACAACTATACTGGTGAAGCTAAATCTGTACTTCATCAATTATACTGGGCAGCACGTGGCATAGTGGTCAGGGCTGCTGCTGTGCACTGAAAGGACCCAGGTTTGAATCCACCTCCTATTGTGTGCTCCTTGAACAAGGTACTTACCCTGACTTACTTGACTAAAACTTGCCTAGCTGTATAAATGGGTAAATTGTGTTAAGTTGCTTTGCAGAAAAAGAGACTACAATATGTAAACATACATGTAATGTAACGCAGTTGATCCCCAACTTACAAACGTTGGCGTGACAAACTTTTTGCCGTTTTTACCTTTTTTGGGAAGTAGCAGCAAACAGCTCCATGCTAAAGCCTCACTCACTTTGTTTCATGGTGTAAATCAAACCACTTCCAGCTCATGATCAACAATAAAAAAAGATTTGCCTCTAGATCTTCACAATGTTAAAGACCCCCTGTGCCTGGTTACTACTGAGGGTGCAGATGTGGAGGTGGTCACTTGTGGTGAGAGGCACACACTCAACAAACTTGCCAGAAAACGGTTCTTTTACGGGTCCTGATTCAGTGGAGGCCATGGCACAGGCCAGGATGAGGAGGAAGCTACAGTCAATCATGGACAATGGCTCACATTCTCCAAATAAAGTGATCACCACGAGCTCTTTTAGCCACCAGGTTATTCAACTTAGGAGCAGTAAGAAGCTGTTCTGGGGTCCTTCTTACAATAGCCATCTACCTACATCATGATGCACATGGATCAGAGAACAATTGGACTGTTTTCTTCAATTTTTATTGTTATTTATTGGGTATTTATTTATTTAGCTTTTCTTTAGTTGCTTATTTATTGATATGTATATCTTATGAGTGTTGTATGTGAATTTCCCTGCGGGGATCAGTGAAGTTCTATCCTAACCTTATTTGCCAACAAGTAACTAATGCTTATACGACTTGCCTCAACTTTGCTGTCAACAGCTTTACAAAAGGAAGGAGGACTTAGAAGACTGGGCTGCAGGAACATAAACTATTTTTTGTGGCAACTGAAAACACTGACGCTCACAAATCATAATGACACACTCACCCGAAAGCTGTCAAACACACTGAACACAAACAGCGCCAACATTTCCCCCATAACTTCCCACAGCGGTTAAACACAACTAGTTTCACACATACAGCAGCACTGCATTATGGGAGAGCCCAAACTCATCATCCCTATAATAATAGTAGAATAATAATCCCAGCAGAACTGCATACTCAGTTATCATTTCCTAAAAATCACAAGAAGAATGAAAAGTAAAAATTGTGAAACCTATTCGCTACACTGAACTGAGAAAGTCCCAAATGATGAGTCACTTCCTAACCCCACCTCTCCCCCTCCAGGAGGAAGGGTGCTGATCACAATCATGTTATATTTGAACTTAAGAGACTTGTTGTTGCTTGTTTTTATTGTGCTGCTAAATGGGTGTTACTCTTTAGTCGAATGCTTATCAATCAAATGTGTCTCTCCTCCCTGCCCAGTGTGTCCCAGTACAGTGATGAGAACATGATGCAGCCCTACAACCTAGCGGTGTGTTTCGGGCCCAGCTTGCTGAGGGGGTCGGACACCGAGGACATGGTGGCGCTGCAACCGCAGATCAATGCACTGGTTACGGCCATGATCCTGCAGCACGAGAGCATCTTCCCAAGTCAGGCCGAGCTGCAGGGACCCATATATGAAAAGTGCATGACACTGGAGCAGGAATACTGGTGAGGATAGAAGAGTGCGTGCCTGTGCGCGCACACACACACACACACACACACACACACACACACACACATAACTTGTAGCCGATAGGAAGTACTGAGGAAAACCTTTCCTTTGTGTCTGAAGTGAACCTGTCACAGAAGAAGTAGAAGGAGAAACAGAGCAACTGCCCAGTGAGGACGGTAAGGAAGACAACTTCAAACCTGTGAAACTTCTGTGAACTGAAACCAGAACAACATTAAAATAACAACAACATGTGTGAATGCTGTGTTCAACCAGCTGTTAATATTACAACTCCTCTGAGAGGTGTCAGCTTTACTTAATCTTCATTTCTCTTACTGCCACCCATACACATCAGGCACATGCAGGATGTCTAGGAAAGCTGGTTCGGTGATGAGGTGATGTCTATCATTTTTTGCAGAGTGGGATGCTGTGGCCATGTTTGACTATGTTGCCCGGTCCCCTGCTGAGCTGTCATTCAAGCAAGGGGATTACTTCATACTCCATAACAGGGCATCTGTCGACTGGTGGAGAGGGGAAGTGGGCGGTGTGAAGGGTCTCATACCTGACAAGTACATCAGTGTTATTGATGGGTGAGAAACCTCATCATAAAAAAAACTGTCCTTCTCATTTTATATTTCATTTGTGTGGTGGTAAGTTTAGTTTCCCCTTAGACAGTTCTATTAACTTTGTAACTCCAGGCAAGGTCTGGGTAATGCAGAATTTCACAGTGCTTCACTAATAATACTCCACTATGGACATACTATTGAAATTATGAAATTGTAGTTGTAATGAGGATTGCCATTTCACTAAACTGTACAGACCTGTGCAAAATAGTACTTCTGTGTACATAAAACTTTGAGCACACCCCAACATAGATGCTATTGCATGTGTCAGCTCCAGGTCAATAAGGAGCAAGGTGGAACAAGCAAAAGCAGGCAGCACCGGGAACCTGTCTGTGGAGCCCCAGACTGCAGAACAGAGCAACCGGTACCAGGACGCCGTGTCTATTTTTGTCCTACACACCCACTTTATGAAAGATTTGTAACGTGATGGTTTCTTAATCACTGCCGTGTATGGTAGCATATAACTGTTGGAAAGATGATTCACTGTTGAAACCACGCTATAGGAAAAATAAACCTATCCCTTGTTATCTGAATCTAAGCTAATTTTTGGAAAGCGAAGCATATATTCCATTATTCAATGGGAAAAATAATATAATAATCCGTTTTCAGCACATCTCAAGTTCACAACCAATTTCCCCAAATACCAGTAAAATTCTTAATAACAGTCCACTAAGGATTTCTTAACAAGCCTTCCATCTTTCTTAGAAAACATTTTTACTTTAATATTGTGGAGGACTTGATGTCGATAATGCACAACAGGTTTAACAATGCAAACACGAGATGCAACTGTATCAGGAAAACAGTTTAGATATAACTGCAGTGCACTCTAGTGCCCTTTCCTGGTTTGCTCTAGACCCTGTTTGGAAATCACAGGGGAGTTTTACACTGAAAACTTCCTACTTGATCAGTTTTCCCAAGGGTGAGTAATGAACCAAACCAGGGCTCCACTGAACATGCTCCATTCACTCACTTTGGCTCAAATGCGTACATACATGAGAAAAACCATCTGTGTAACTTTTACCCCAAATTGCTCGGTTCCCCCCCATTTAGGCAGTTAAGTAACACAAGCACGAGAATCTCCTATGGAGTTACATTCACTTTGCACAATGCCCCAGACTTTTAAAGCAATACTTGCACATTCCTATATCATCTTGCCTGGTTTTTAGGTTTGGATATTCAATGTTAGGTACACATTTTCGAGTCATTAAAGCAAATTTTCACATAGATACACTACGGAAAGCAAGGGATACGTGTATTTGAAATGTAACATAAGAGATTCGCTGTCCATCTTTGTGTGCCTTTCAGCCTCAGGGTGAACAGTGACTGTGGGACCATTCCCAGCAGACAGAGAGGAGAGGGCAGCACCAGCTCTGTGCGGAAGATGGCAGAAGGGAAGCTGTTTCCTCCCTCCTACACCCCTGCCCATGGACAACAACCAGGGTACATCATGTCTACAACTCCTCGGGCTCCCCTGCACATAAACTAGTGCTCTGTATTCAAATAAATACACCTTTTAAATAATTTGATGGTAAGTGTCCACTAAGCTCTTTTTCAAGTAAACCTCAGCAAGTCCGCTTTATTTACCGTCCAGAGCTCAAGAAAGAAGAATCACTTTAGAAAATGCTAAACCAATGGGGACACCAGACAAAGAGACAGGATCCTTTGACAAGGTTAGTTACAATAAAAATAGTTGAAAAAAGCAACTGTACACAATATGATTAGGACTTGTATTTAACAGTACTATGTGCCTCCTTTCATAATACTATTATAACTAATATCGTCCATGAAAAAAATAGTAGAAATTATTTTTTTAACAGACCCCTGACAGGATAAATATTGTTGACCGTGTTTAATTTATGTTATGTGTCTGTTGTAGGAGGTCACTGTCCAAATGAATTCAGTTTTCAAGGAGCTCCTGGCACGTCAACCTCTCCCAGATCAGGTGTCCAGCACCTCTCCCAGTATGTCTTCTGGCTCCAACCTCTCACCATCACTCCTTCGCCCTGTACAGAAAAAGACAGGGGTCGGACCAGAAAAGCTGAGCAACAGGATTGACAGACCATCGGGAAAATAAGGGATAGCCGGGAAAATGCAGAATAAAACAAAGACGTGACAAAAACATGGAAGAAGAGTAGACGAAAAGCAGAGAGAAATGAGAGCTGAGACTGGATAGAGTATTAAAAAGATAGACTTGTTTTAAAAATATTACTTTTTCCCCTTTAAAAAGAATTGTCAATGCAGTGCAATTCAGTGAGCATAACATGGAGGCTGTTTTCACAGACAGGTTCCAGTGCCTGTGGAAGCAGTCACCATTATTACAGCCTTAAAGATGTGTGTGTGCGCAGAGGATGTTTGAGATTTTATAGTTTTTTATTTCAAAATGAGGGGAAGAAAAATGAGTGAGAAGACAGAGAGAAATTCCATTTAGGACTGTTACTGCTCACTGGGTGTTATGGCTGGCTGGGTGCCGTAGCGCATCTTCAAACATCCTGACAGGCTACAAGTTCTCAGGTGGACAACAGAGACTTACCCACAGAGTTTGAGTTTTAAGCACTGCTAGTATCTTCCATGAACAGAAGTAGCTATGCTGTGACACCTTTCTGACCATCGTGCTTGCCGTAATTTTCCTTTATTTGCAATTTATTCCTTACTGAAGGCTTTTTTCTTAAAGGTTAGAATTAAAAACACTGAATACAATAAATGGTCAACTTATGCCAACTTATGTCAACTTATGTTTATTCCAAATAACTTGAAGATCTATTTTTCACATTTGAAACACTTCCCAAACAGGTCAAGACAAACTTCTGTCAGTCAGGCTCAGGGGGTTGTTGTGTATCATTTGTACTGACTGAAGTCTCTGAATAAACCCACAGAGAGTTGTGAACAGGGTAAAGTGGACTAAGGAGGAGGGAAGGAGATGTTAAATAGGATGAGTCACCTCCTCCTTGAACATTTGTATGTATTAGTAATTTATGTTTGGTCACATAACACATAACATACATGTGAACATCACAGTTCACATATAGTCACTGTATAACAATTTAATTAGCTTCATGTAATATTATCAATTTCTTAGATATTTTAACATTTACATCATGCAATCTTATGTTCTTGGTTACCTGTAATCCAATATACAATAAAGTAAGAGGTATCCACAGAATACAAATGACTAATAAGGACTAGGCACTGTATCACAGACACTTAACTGATGAAATGCTGAACAGTGTGTGACTGTGTCTGTGTATGAGTCAGTCTGGGTGTGCCGCCCTATAACGGACAAACTCAGCCTCACACCTTCAAGCCAGTCTCAAAAATCAGTAGTTTACACCCACAGATAACTTCAACCTAACATATAGAATACCATTGCATGAGTTCACTCATAACACAAAGAGGTTATACACTGAAAAAATAGCACATTAATGGTCTGATGTAGAAACACGCAGTTCTATTTGCAGTCACCAGCTACACAGATACATACAAGCTATCAAATACTTTAAAACACAGAAAATTCATGGCATCACAATACAGATTTTACAGTTGTCTTTCTTGTGTTAATTATTTTTATTTCATAAAGTAGGACTTGTTCAAATTTTATTGGCAGGTAAGGTACAGTGAGGGAGGGGATCCCCAATGTTTCTCTACAGTGTCAGTATAAAGCCAGTTTTAGCTGCCAACATGATGCTGGATGGACAGACAGGAGGTTCAGTGGATGGATAAGGTAGATGAGGCTCATGGGAGAGGGTTACACTCTGTACCACACCAAGTATGGCATTATTTCTTCACTTTCTGACTCTTTATTTCAACTATAAGGTACCGACAACATTAAAAAGCGCTGTACATATTAGGAGTTAGAGATGTGGTCCATGCTGCTGCCTCACACTTGAAGGTCTCAGATTCAAATCCCACCTCCTTCTGCAGTACTGTTTAGCAAGCAACTTACCCTGAACCGCTTCGGTAAATTACTCTATTGTATAAATGGGTAAATCTGTGTACTTTCCTCTGGAAAAAGGAACCAGAAAAATAAGCGAATAAAAATGTCCCACAGAGACACAGTGTCAGTGTCCTCCTTTGCTTGGAGAGAGTAGTGGAAGAAGAGGGCAGTGAAACACCTAATGGTCACACATACCTTTTATTTGAACATTAATCTTGACACATAGTTGTCCAGAGCAACTGGTGGCACTTACTTTTCTGGGATGATATTACTTCAATATTCAAGACACCTGGCCAACAGGTGACTCCAGCAGCCAGGACATCTTCTGTCAGCTAGACTTGGAAACTTCCACTCCTGTGCTGCTTCTGTGACTCTCCATATCCACAGTTCCTTATGCAGATGTCTCGTTGGAATGGTACTGTTGAAAACATTTAGCAGGAAAAGGGTTTGAACCATTCCTTATAAGTATTAAGTTGGAAATAAGGTTAGGAAAGTTTTGTATAAACTATTTTGTGGATTTTCCCAAACTGTCGGAATAAGCGCAGCCTTGCAGATGCTGTGCTGTCGGTTCCTAAAAAACTGAAGAGCCGCAGACAGGAAACCTCTTTTTGTGACACTGATGCTGAAATTTCTCTCCATTTTAAGTGGAACTGTTCATACTGCTCTGGACACAGCTGTGTATGTTCTTTAACCACCTGTGTAATGACATTTCTTTATCATTTAATCTATTGAATTAATTGTTTTTGCAAAATTTCATATTCGTAAAAGCAATTTTAATAGTTTTGTTGGTAATGTCAAACAATATATCAATACTATCTTGACGTCCAGTAACTGTCAAGTAAAAAAAAAAACCCACTGAACTATTTTTATTCCAAGCTTCCTGTGCAGTATTTCCACCCCTAGCATTTGCTGTTTTGTTTGAAGAATATTTGTTTTGTATTTTTACTGTTACGAATTAATATAAAAAGAGACTTTTTACGTATCATATTAACATTGTCTACACCGAAAATTAGTGCTACTAATGTCAACGAACTGCGTTGGAGCGATAGTTCGTGTTGTCGCTGCTGAGGGAGCGTTTGCTTTAAATGCGCGTTGACGTAAACACTCAACACGGAAGTGAAAGGGAGGAATCGGGCAGTGTGGGACTGTGAACGCGCCTCGTCACGGTTGCTCGCGCTCGCGCCCGCGCTCGTGCCATGAATCCCGCGCTAGCAGCGCGCGCCGCGGGGGCCTGAAAGGAGGACGAGCGCGTGGTCCCTGGCAGCTCGAGGCTGTTTCGACAGCTACCTGCCCGCCCGCCCGCCTCGCCGCGGACGAGGTATTCGCGCGCTGGCCCTTGCATGTATATAAATATATATATATGCACACACGCAGCGTTTTTTCCTTCTCGTCGCTTTTTATTAGTTTAAAATAATTTGTTTTTGTTAGCTACAAGTGCACGTAACTAGGAACGCTTTTGGCCTGACGATATTAAAACGAACAGAAGCAGGCAGTGCAAATCGGCCGAAGCTGTAACAACAGAGACATCTGCAGTGCAGAATCGTTTTGTGACAATGAAACAATCTGGATGCAGAGCAGTCGGGTCTGTTTTAATGTAAATTCACACTGCTGTTAAACCCACACTGCTGTGGCCGGGCCTTTTAAGGAGACATTAATAACAGTCTGAAAAAACAGCTGTTTTCGTCGGCTTGCTGTCCGCGTGTCGGTCCCCTTTGTTAGTTGTCAGTTTGTTGTCAGTTTGTTGTCTGCGTCTTTGCTTGTCACTGTGCCTGTTTTTGTCAGTCTGCTCTTATGTTTATCTGCTTGTCAGTTTTGTCGTTGCCTGCTTGTTGTTTGTTGATATGCTTGTCAGTTCTTCCTTAGACTACACGTGACAGTAATGGGGGGGGGGTCTTTCAATGTCATTGTGATTAAATCTTTGAATAAATCTGAAAACAAATGTTCTGAGGAAAACCCGTTGGGCATCAAAAGAGTTATAAAAATGTACAATGTCATTCAGTGGCTTTCAGTGTTCTACTTCACTTTGTCTAATAATTTTTTGTGTTATTAATGTTTCTCATAGGAAAATTAAGTAATTTCCACAGTATCCATGGATAGGTGCTTAACTACTAAATAGCTACATTTTTGGGGGTCTAACATGCATCCATCCATCATCTCTGATGAAAGTCACTGGGAGCTTATGAAAGGACGCCCTGGGTGGCATTCCAGTCCCTCACGAGGTGGCCACACACTCTCACCCAGACACACACTATGGGCACTTTTATGGTGACCATTTAGGTTGAAATTGAGGTCTTTGTACTTTGTGAGGAAACTTTCACAGACACGGGAAGAACATTAAAACTCTGCACAGATTGAGCTGCTTTCAAACCCACTCCAAAGCAGTCCAGGTGCTTTGAGGCAGTCACTGTGTAGTAGTGGTACCAGTACGGTACCGTGGCAACATGCAGACACTCAGTTGTCATTGTTGATAAATGGGGACTATGTTTGTCGGTCACTCTTGCCTTCAGGTGATGGTCCAGCCTCAGGGACCCTTGGGCAGCGCATTGCAGTGGGACATGGCAGGAAGAGAGGCATCAGGATCTGGGGCTCAGGGATCGCTGGGGAACACCTCCCAGGGGTGTGTTAGAGTCCCTCCTGAACTGTCTGACAGTGAGGTTATTCACAGGCTTCTGGGAGACAACAATCAACTGAGAGGTAAGCAGATGTGCATGGCTTGATGCAATCTGTTTTTTCACCTTAGTCACACTGCAGTCCAGCGCTGATTTTATATTCCAGTACACAGCAGCAATGAGCTGACAGTGCAGCTATCAGAAAAAGGGCAGGGGTGCATTAGTCACGTTAACCCTTATACACAGCCACAGTTTTAGTTATGGCTGCTCTATTTCAGTTTAGTTCAATTTACTGGATTAAATACATATTTACAGGCCAGTGTCCATGACTGAAATAAACCGAGCCCATATTAAATTCTTTCTTGTCCCTATTTTCAGCGGCACTGAAGCAAAGCAATGCAGCTCTGAGGACTCGATGTGAGGAGATTCAAGGATGGCATCAGAAGCTGAAGGAAGAAAGAGAGTTCCTGGGCCAGCGGTTCCAGGAGGCAAGAGACCTGGTGGAGAGGCTGGCCAGGGAGAACCGAGAGCTGCAGGGTCAGCTGAGCCTCCTGGCTGCCGGAGCACAGGGTCCGGACCCTAGTGAGCATCACGAGCAGATCAGCTCTTCTGGAACAGGAGCACAGCTGCAGAACTCTCACAAGGTCAGTATGTTGAACACTTTCCTGCTGTACTGTATGTAAATTGTTTCCTGGTTGGATAGCCATACCCTGTTGGTGCTCTCATTGTTTGTGTATGTGTGTGTATCTCTGTCTTTTTTAGGCCCCAGTGGAAGGAGAAGGGGATGGAGATGACAGCAGGGAGATGGACAAGAGGGCCGGCCCAACTAGCTTGGTAAAAGCTGCGTAATGCCTGTTTTATAGTGTTCCAGTGCACTGCATGCAGTGGGGCATTTGCCAATTTAAGGTAGCAGGAGATGAGATTTGAAACTTGGTCCTTTTGGTGTAGGCTACCAATTTTAACCACAAGGCTATCAGCTGAACCTTTAGGATAAGTTGATATTTTTGGCAAGATGGTGCAGAATTGGGGAAGCTTTTTTTTGTCAGGTTATAGTTTTGACTGACCATGTCTCAGATGCATGCATAAACTTAGACCTGAAATATCCCTGTTGATTTATGTGATTAAAGTGTGTTTCAGTGTGTGTTCTTTGCATTTTTATCATTGTGTTTATGTGTGTATTAGCTTTTTATGTCTCAGTAGTCTGTGCAGGTGTCCAGGCTGATTGAAATGACAGGATGTGCTCCTGTCCTTCTTCTTGCATGGCTGTTGTCTTCTATCAGCCCATGGAGGGAGGAAATGAGGTCCTCCGGCTGCTTCGTACCCACAAAGAGAAGCTGGAGGAAGGAATGCGAGAGCTCAGAAGCAGAAATGAGGAGCTGGAGAGGACCATAGTGGAAGGGGAGCGAGAGCGGGAGAACCTGCGTAATGCTAATGCACAACTACAGTCAAGACTCTCTCAGATGCAGGTGCCTTGTGTCTCATTGCTGTTCTTGTTGGCCTCATGTTCAGTTCCACCCCATGTTTATGTGGTTGTGAGATGTCCCTACCCTTTCCCCAGGGGTCTGGTGTGATGCAGGAAGCCCTACAGTGCTCAGATGCACAGGTGAACAGCCCCCTCAGTTTGCCTGGACCTGCGGTTGTGGCGACAGCAGCTAGGTGGGACATGATGGTATTAAGTACTGAGTGGCAAATGACTTATTGGATGATTTATTGTAATGTTCACGTGTTCTTACTTCTCAGCCCTCAGCTGGTTCAGCTCTCCAAACAGTTGCAGGCAACACAGATCAGGTGTGTTGGAATTCATGTGTTTGACATGTCTTTCAAAGCATGGAAAATGTCTGAAAGCTCACTGTGTATTAATGTGTATGTTGGGTGCCACTGCACTATTCATGCAGACCTGATTAAAAAGTGCAGATAAAGGGTAGATGGATGGATGGATGGATGAAAACATTATTGATCCAATGGAAAAGGAAATTGCACACACACACAGTACTTGTCACGTTAATAGTATGTCAACTGTGTTCAGACGTGTTGCTGGGTTCAGACAGCGTGTCCCATGTTACAGGTACAGGGAGCTGCAAGAGAAACTGGACTCTCTCCAGAAGACTAGAGTTCAACAAGATAAAAATGAAGTGCTGTTAAAGCAGAGGGAGAATGAATGTGCACAGGTACGCTGCTACTGATGCACACAGATATGCCTTTGTAAACCAAACTAACAGCTTACTGTTGGAAATGGGTGCATGGAGTCATGAGGTTGGCCACATGCTGTTTCAGTTCAGAGCCCACGTCACACCTTTTTGTTCTGCTCCTTGTGTAGCTGACCAAGGACAACGAGACCCTGAAAGCCCAGGTCACGTCTCTGCTGGGGGAGCTCCACGAGAGGCAGAGCTGTTTGGAGAAGAGTGAGGCTGAGAGAGCGAGGTTGGAGGAGAAGTAAGCATGACCCCCGTGTGTGCACCTCTGCCTGCATTTGGACTTGTGATTATCCATCTGTCTGCATTTGTGTGAACAACTGTTGCTGTATGCCTTCTCATATGCTGCTTCTCTGTGCCTTGATGAGCCTTTGCCTCCTGCTGGTGTTTCCCAGGCTAAGTAAGACTCAGGAGGCCCTGCACACTCTAGATAGAGAGACTGAGCAGTTGAAGACTCAGCATAGTATCACAGTGGACAAGCTGCGGCTGCAGACCCAGAACCTGGAGGCAGCCCTCAAGGCAGAGAGGCTTGTTCTCACAGAAGACAAGTGAGTGTTTACCCTGCATGCCCTCTATGCTCAGAACAATGCTGTGGGCTAAAGTTTCACTTGTTCTTTTCAATAATGTATTAATTTTCAAAAATTGATTCAGTGGTTTTGAACTTAACAGCAATGTGCTTAAGCTTGTAAACATGACCTCCCCAGAAATAATGAACATGAGATTCTGCTAAATAGATGAAACAAAAATGTTTACTTTTTTGAGCC
Source organism: Arapaima gigas (assembly GCA_900497675.1). Lineage (NCBI taxonomy): Eukaryota > Metazoa > Chordata > Actinopteri > Osteoglossiformes > Osteoglossidae > Arapaima > Arapaima gigas. The sequence continues at coordinate 307,877 of UFQX01000434.1, read as the reverse complement.
AAAAAAGGTTTACCCATTTTTTTCTTTCACAAAATATGCTACGTTTCTGCCTTTAAAATGTAGCAGCTGCTCGTGGTCATCAAGATGCATATTTTGAATGAGAAAATTTTTGAATTGGTTGATGCAAATTTTTGGGTATAGATGCTAAGAAGTTCAAATTCTCTAAAGGAGCCTTAATTACATGAAGGTAGTTTATAAACTTGATTGCTTTGCTTTAAGTGAGCTTTGTTGAAGTGTATGACTCCTTCCTTTGCAGGAGGAAACTGGCTCAGCTACAACATGCTTACACTCAGTTGTACCAGGACTATGACTCCAAACTCCAGAGTGAGAGCCAAGCCAAGCTGAGGGTGTGTACTTGGTCCAACGTGAATGTTCAGATGTTTGTCTTGCCACAGCTTTTAAGCAGTATGTGCATCCTTCCTGTGATCTTTGTGTGCTGAGTCACACAGCAAGTGTGGGTGCATTACTGTGTGTGTCAGGATGGAGAAGTGGAAGACCTAACCAGCAGACTGGTGGAGGCTGAACGGGCTCTAGCCTTGAAACAGGATGTGATCGACAAGCTAAAGGAGGAAGTGGAGCAGCAAAAGGGCACACTGGAGACTGTGCCTGTCCTCACTGCACAGGTACCTGATGCAACCCACTCACTTGCAGGAATAAATCAGTCCACACAGAGCAATGGCTGTTTAAGTACACAAATATGCATGTTCATCCTGACGTATTTACACAACTCTCTCCTAGGCAGAGATTTACAAGTCAGATTTCCTGGCAGAAAGAGAGGCCAGAGAGAAGCTACACCAGCGCAAGGAAGAACTCCAGGAGCAGCTGAACCGTGCCCTGGCTGAGGTGGACAGGCTCAGGCTGGAAAGCACCTCTCGGTACCATGGCAATTGCTCTGAGCTCCCTTTGACCGCAGCTGTTAACTGCTAAATATTATCACTGTTCTTGCATTCGTTATTAATAACGGCTGTGTTCTGAAAGGAAATCGTGTGTAAGAACAGAGCAGCTGTGTTCGTTGGTCACAACAGCTCGGTTGTCTCTTTTAGTACCAGGATGGAAGAGATGCAGCAGAGACACTTAGAAGACTATCGGGCAGCCCGACCCCTACTCCCACCTCTGTCAGGTAGTTACTGTAATGCTCAGCTCTCTGATCAGTGTCTGTTCTATTTCTCCGGGAACCACTGCAGTCTTGCAGGGGCCAAATATTGCAAGTGTTCTAGTGTTACACACACTAGTAGAAGCTAAGAGTGGTGCTTAAAAGGTTCAGTCCAGACAGCAGGTTGCGTTAAGGGGATAATTACTATAACACAGATCAGTCACGGGTCCACAGACTCCATCTTTCTCCTGTCCCCCCATACAGGAGGATTTCCTGGGGCCACAATCCCTTTCAGCCCAGCACAGCCCCCATCTTTCCGCATGCCAAATGTATCTGAGGAGCTACCTGATTACCGCTGCCCAAAGTGCCAGTACCAGGCACCAGACATGGACACCCTGCAGATCCACGTGACAGACTGCATCCAGTGAGCCCTAGTACGGGGACGCAGGACTCTGTAAAGCAGGAGTACACAATTTTGGGCCTTGAGAGCCAGAGCCCTAATGCTTTTAGTGCGTACATCTTAACCAGTGTCTGGTTGACACCTGAAGTCCCATGTGAGGTGACTTACAATCTGGGTAACTACTTCAGTAAAGCAGTGAAGAACTGAGACTCAAAAAGAAACTGGTACAGGCTGTGGCCCTTAAGGACTGAGGTCGTACACTTCTATTATAAAGATAGGGAGCAGTGTTGCACTTTGACAGGCATGATAGTAATAATCTATAAATATAATCTGACGTGATGTAAACTGAAAGAGATCAACCACAATCAGATGTAACATAAATGCCTCATATAGATATAGTTCAGCCAAATGTTTTTACATTTTTAATTCCACTTTGTTTGCCAGTTAAAATATGGAGACACTGACACTGCTGTATACAGTATTGCACTGGATTCATTGGTGTTTTCATTATTGTCAGTCTGTCTTCCAGTATGCATGTGCACTTTGTCTTTTAGTTGTGTTGTCAATCTGTGTGTAAACTGTCCTTATCTGAAGAAAATTGTTTATATTGCTGTAATGGAATCAGATTTATTGAATAAATTTTGGTATCCTGTCAAACTATTTGAAAGCTTTATTTTGTTATAAGTCACAGGTACTAGACATGCAAATTTGTCATTTTTCCAAAATTTTTAACATGAGTAAAAAAAAACATTTCCAACTTAAGTGTGCTAAATCAGTAGCTCCTTATTCACGGTTCACACTGCAGCAACAGCCACGTTGAGGGTAGTGCAGACACTGGCACAGCGGGTAACACTGGTGCCTCGTAATACCTTGATGGTACAGCTGGATGTGGCTTTAAATCCCTGCTGAGTCTGTGTGAAGTTTGCACGATCTCATTGTGTCTGTGTGGGTTTGTGTTCTGCTTTCCTCCCGCAGCCCTGAAAGGTGTTTCAGGCCACTGTTGACTCTGAACTGCCCTATAGGGTTCACTGTACTGTGTTTAACACCGTAGGTCATCTTGGACAAAGGGGTTGGATAAATGTAAGTATTTTAGAGAAAAGAGAGCCAATCGGTATATAAAGGCCACGATTGCAATTTGCTTGCATATTATATTTAGCTTAAAGTGTTAAAGTGCACCCATCTCTCGGTCCGTTATTATTAGCTACTGCACAGCTCAGGGTCGCGCAGGTCCAGCGTCTATCACAAAATAACTGGGTACCGGACTATGAAACTACACCCTGGATGGGACAACAGTCCATTGCAGGGCGGCCACTCAGTGTGTTTGGCGCACAAGAAAGGGACAATTTTTGAGAAGCGATGACCCTTATCAGCGTCGTGAAGTCTCGCTGTGACGGTGAAAACGACAACCGCCCACGGCTGCCAGGTGCCTATATCGCTAGAATCGATCCATATTTCCTTCGTGCCTTAAATGTCCGCTGTAGAAGCTGTAATGTGGGAAGTGACCTTGACAAAAGTGGGGAATAAGTTAGGCGGTCACTGTAAAAACCTCTTACGAATAAATCAAATTTTCTATAAAAATGTATTCTTTATACCCCCCACGGGCCTTGCAGAAAGATTTTTATACTCGCTGGCAACCCGGGAGATGCGGATTAGTTCTCCTGGACGCACGAATGACGTGTTCGCCAATCCCGAAGGCCACTGCGCGCCGACGCTGAGGTGGCTTTAGGGAAGAGGAAGAGAGTGGTGCTGCTGTGCCGTGGAAAATTAGCCCATTCATGTGAAAATTAGTTAAAAAAACGGAGTGGAAAATGTTACGGACTATCGCCTTGCTGTATCTTTTCATCTGCCTCTCTGCAGGTAAATGGTATTGTAATACTATTTTGCTACAGTAATCTTTCTGTGCCAGAACAGCTCACTAGCGAGCACGGTCGGCATGTAAACCTTCCAGCTAAAAAGTGTCGCAGTAACGTGCCACTGTTAGCCACGTTAAATATGTTGCATCTTCGTCCTTAGTTTAATAAATAAATACAGGAGAACCTGTTGTCTCCCCAGTTGCTGTCGTCACGAGCTATACCCGGCTAGCCAATAACTGGCACTGGCTACGTCACCTTATTCCCTAGCACGTGCTTTGTAATGTTCGGATAAATTCGTAGGAGAAACTCCACATTTGTGCACAAGCTTTGCTGTGTGTCGTTGTTAACCGGCCAGTTAGCTGCTTTCTCCACTTACTGTCCGTTCCACGCAACGTTTAAGCGGAAAAGGAGCAGCACTCGACCTGACAGCAGCATATTAAATTTTCACGCGGACTGCGTCAGCCCACCTACGATGTTTTGGAGATGTGGCGTTTTGTGACGTCACAGTTACCGAGCAGACAGCTGATAGTCACTTGACTTCACCTGTTTGACTCTCCACAATGAAACTCAGTACTGTTTAATAGCTTCCAGCGGCAATAGAAAAATAAACACACATGTGAAACACCCTCAGGGAGATGGTAATATTTTGGCTTCAAGATGGCTGATTGTAGCCCATGTTGCCTTTCAGGTGAGAGCTGTTCCGATCCCGTCATCACATCGTCCTCCTACACAACTACGGACGCTGTCATTTCCTCAGAATCTGTCTTTATTGTGGAACTCAGTTTATCCTGTGCCAACGGAGCTCAGGTAAAGCAAATATGACACGGTGCACTACCATGTGTACTGTTAGCTGTCTGCTGGTGTTCTGTGTCTGGTTATGGATGCAGTGACATTAAAACAACCCATGTTTATCCACCTGCGTATTCTTTCCATTCAGTTTTACATCTCAGGAAGTTTGTGTTGTTGCACAGTTACGAAAAACTATATTTCAAATAAGGAGTTATACAAAGTCTTTAACGTAAATGTAATTCTGTCCTCTTTAGAGTGTGGCTCTGTATGCTGATGTCAATGGAAAACAGTTTCCTGTAACCCGAGGGCAGGATGTTGGAAAGTACCAGGTTTGAATCCATTTTTGCAAAAGGCTGCTGCAGCCCCATGACCTGTTAGCATTAACAACTCTACTGACACTCCTGTCTCTCCTCCCTTTTCTCGCAGGTCTCTTGGAGTCTCCCTCACAAACAGGCCACCGCAGGAACGTACCAGGTCAAATTCTTTGACGAGGAGTCGTACAGTGCCCTGCGCAAGGTAGGCACAAGTACTCTTGTGCCTGTGTGTCTGTAAAAATGCTCTCTTATTGCTTCTTTGAAATTACATTTCTTAGAGTCTCCCACAGTGGGTATCAACATGGGAACCTAAAAGAGAGTATGAAAACAAGACTTTGTTTTTCTGAACTTGTTATTTAACGCTAATCCTACTGTTTCAGGCTCAGAGAAACAACGAAGATGTAGAATCCATCAAGCCTTTATTCTCGGTCAACGTGGATCACCAGGTCAGAGAGAAATCACAGATATTCATATACCAATCAAAATATTATGTATCGCACACTACATCGTTCATGCAATAACTGAGGACAGTCCACTTATGCAGAGTTAATTTTCAGTGTTTTAATGAAGGGTTTTCACTGGTTTGCTCTTGGGGACTGAGCACTGGATGTACAACGCTGCCGTTCTTTCCCCGTGTCCCGTCACTGCAAGCTAATTAAGTCTGTGTCTCTTTCTCCTTTTTCAGGGGGCGTGGAGTGGTCCATGGGTCTCTACTGAGGTTTTGGCTGCTGCCGTTGGTATCCTGGTGTACTACCTTGCCTTCACCACAAAGAGCACCATCCAGGCATAATACACACACTGCACACGTGGCTGTTGCACTGAATCTAGTGACTAAGTTTGGCGCACAAGAAAGGATGAACAGATTTGTGTACACGTTGAGTGACTGCCCTCTGGACTTCAGTAGCAAGGGCACCGCTCATGTTTCTTGTTGACCAAATACACTGGCTGTTATCTAAAGTACACAGTAGACTTCAGTTCAAGAGAAGACACATTTTTGATAAGGAGCTCATTCCATTTGACCCGTCAGGCACCTGTTTACACAGTGATGCGCCTGAGCCGTTGTGTTTTTAACCCAGTGAGACTGATATTGTAAAGACATCAAATGTTCATAGACTCTACTCATGATGGACTAAACAGGCTATTAAAATTGGGATTTTATGATTTAAGACGTCGTTCCTCTGTTGAGTTGAGTTGAATAAATGAATTTTTGTACCTGAAACTGAGAAGTGTGTGGCTTCCTGGGAAATGTGCTTTGACTGTGTTTTGAAAGCTTTTGTTTTGTTTGTTGCTGCAAGCTTTGCTCTGTTACTTTTCTCAAAGCAGTGAGGACTACGTGTCGCTTACTGTCACATGGAAAATTTTCAGGAGACAGAGCTTTGGGGGCCCAGTTTGGGCAGAGTCTCTGCTCTGTGGATGTGTATTACATAAAAATAATGCAGAATAGCTGCTGAACAGCTGCAAAACATGATGTGTCAATCTTCAGGACTTGGATAAAATTGCATGCCTGTGGGTTGGGCGTATCTTTATAAGAAAAAATTTAAATCAAATTGTTTCTTATTGAGCTCAGATTTTTTGAAGGTTTTGGGCAAAATACAAGAACTAGAAGTTTAAGAATCGCACTTTACAAAAACTATCTGGTAGTACTGATGATATACTTATTATAATAATGCTTTTGAAACAAACGGAAACAATGTTCGTGTCTAAAAGTGGAAAGAGCAGAGCGTGAAACAAGTTTGTTGAAGAGCTGAAAATGTGTAAAGATCATTTCACTGTTCTGTAAGAGAACGCAGGCTTCCCAACAGCGCTCATCTCACTGCAGCCACAGACAGTATCAACCACAGCATCATCTTGCACAGGCTGGAGATGTACCTGTGTCCCCCTGGAAAAGCCTTCCTTAACTGCAACAGCACTACTGGTCTCTGTAGCCTGGAGGTTGTGACTGCCGACTGATACCGAACGGACCAGCAGCCGTGGGCCTGGATATGGATGGTCTTGCTCTTTAGCGCTATTGACAAACTCAGTGGATCTATCTATACATACCACCCCAGATGCTGTTTCTTAGCCTGGCACCCTCTGCTTCCAGGACAGGCTCTGGACCACCGTGACCCGCCTCCGGATTAGCAGTTAACGAAAAAGAATGGATGGATGAATTAATCAATTAATTCAGAATTATTTAACTCAAATAAGCACATTTAATTCTTTACTGGTTTATTTCATTCAAATTACCTTTAGATTTATTTCTTCATGTTTTGGATGTTTAAAATGGAGCAGGGCTTCAGCTGTGACTCACAGTGCAGCTGTTGGCCAAGGGCAGGAGTGAGAGGAACAGGATGTGGCAAAATGTGTTTATCTTTGGCACACAAAAAAGCACTTGACAAAAGCTGCAGCAGTTCACTGGAAAGCAACTTTACTGTCTTCAGTGTATTAAATACTTATTTTGAATGTTTTTACACAGAGGATGTTTGCCTATATAGTAAAATACCCTGAATGTATCTGCTTTGGGGACATTTGGCAGTAATGGAGATGGGCAGTAACATTTTTTTCAAGGGAACAAAACATTACAACATCCTGTAGAATATAGGTTTTTTAAATGGAATTGGAGATCAAACATATCAGTTGAAAGAATAAACAGAACCCTTCAATATGGCATATTACATGTATTCATTTAGAGGGGCTTTTCTCCAAAATGACATACAACTCAGGTAAAATAAAAGTGTGTTTCACCAGGAGACAGCAAGATGAAGACACAAATACACAATTTTCAAAGTACAGTCATTCGGTTTAATGCCATAGCGTTTACCAGTATATCGTGCACCAGTAAGGAACTGAAGACAGATAATTTAGTGAAACAGCACCTGGGCTGGCTGGGTGTTTGAATCGCGCTCAGTCTGTGCAGAGTTTGCACGTTCTCCCCGTGCCAGCATGGATTTCCTTCCACAGTCCACAAAGATGTATTGCAGATTAATTGCTCACTCTGAATTTCCCCTAGTGTGTGCATGTGAGTGTGAATATGTGTGTGTGGCCACCCTGCGATGAACTGGCCTCCCATCCAGGGGCTGTTTCATAACCTAGTGTCCACTGCTTCCGGAAAAGACTGCGGTCTAACCCTTCTCAGGATAAGCAGCTAACAAACATGGATGGATGGATGATGGTTAATACAGTAAAACTTTATGGAGCAAAGAGGAGATCATATTACATAATAAGAGCTTTGTGCATGACAAGCTAAATCTGATTCATAGCTCTGTCTTTTACTGAAGTCACATGTTAAAAGTCACTATTAAAATATTTTCTTTTTACCCCAAACACGATGGTAACAGTTATTTTGGCTGAGAGTATATTCAGCCAGCTGTATGATGTAAATCTAAACACGATTACAAAAGTTGTGTTTATACTGTTATAAATCTCTGCTACATTAGGTGTGGCGTCTTGCATGTTTATTGAAAAATGACGTGTGCAGAGCAAGACCAGCATTTCGGAGAGGCTGCAGTGCCCTCGACTGTACACACGGTGGCAGTAGCGAGCAGTGTGTGAATATTCCCACTGAACTCTCATCTTGTGTCTCCCGAACCGTTAACTGCATTTGTGTTTGTGGTCCATTAAACCCTGTTGCGCACCTCATCTCCAGTCCCACATTAATACAAATAAAATATACAACTAAATTATTGGACATCAATGGAAACCAATTGTTTCACGACAAATTTGATCTGGCAAAGTGATTGATTAACTGATTATTAATCAATTAATTCAAATTAATCAAAATAAATTTTAATTTGCATTCTAATTTAGGGTGAATGAAAGCAACATATAAACAGAGTGCTAATAGATGTCAAAAACAGTTGAAATGATAAGAAGTTTAGCCACCTGTGAGCGCTGAGTGTTTGAAATGGAAAGCAGACTTTGAGGGAAATTTCACTAAGAACAGCACTTTGCTGTTGGTTAATGGGCTACTGTTCCTTTGCTTCAAGGCTTTTCCCAGAAGTAGCTTTCGCTCTGGTAATAGCCGCAATAACTCATGATATCAGACGCACACATGCAAACACACCTGTTATGGGGGGGGGGTAAATGTATCTAAAATGACACGAATAAACAAGCAGACGGAGCGAAGCCAGCAAACACAGACGGTCACACAGCCTCCCTCACCTGTCCCCTGTCTGTATTTCCCCTTCTCAGCTTCTGCTCCAATATGTCTGTGTTTTGTCACCTCTGCTGGGGGTTTGCTGTCCTACGGTCACACGAGTACCACGTATCACTTGTGAAGGACACTCAGCATCACAGTGACTGAAGCCACCTCCTAAATAATTCTGCCTCTTCCACCCCTGTTCCCCCAACACTGATCCTTTGACTCTGGGCCTCTGTTTCCGTTGCCCCGAGCTTCAGTGCTCTGTGGGGGGCTTCCTGCAAATGCAGCACATACTTCTCTTAGAGGAATGGTACTGACATGGTCCCTTGTTTATGGTTAGTAAATGAGCAGAAGCAGAGAGAGAGAATTCTCAAAAACAAGTCATTCCTCTCTTCGGCCTTCCCATAATCGCTACCTTTTCTTTTTTATCCCAGTGGGTGCGGTGAAAGGTCACCACTATTCACCACTGTCACGTCGTGTTGATTTTCCAGCATCGACACCCCTGATGTTCCATGGCGTGGTATCAGTTATCCCCAACATGCTCTGTTTTGCCTCCTGTCTCCTTTGACTCCTTTTCTTTTTTCTCCTTGCTGCCCCTTCTTTCCATCCCCTTACAGTCACAGCCAGCAGCTCGTCCTGTAGAATTCCACCACACTGCCCCTGTGTAAATGACATTCCTGCATGCCAGGTATAAATGTGGGCATCTAAGACATTTCCCTGGTCAACAGGAGAAGAAACCGTGGGAAAATGTGCATGTTATTTTTGGCTGTGTGACACAAAGGGCCAGTCGCATTTGGGGAATGAACATGTGGGAGGCAGCTTTGAGTTTACTTTCACAATTTATTGCGTCTTTTGTTATAATTAAATCATATATCACACCGAGAAAAAACAAGCATAGGCTTTCTGTCTGCTATAATGAAAATCACTTTTGGGAAGTAACAAAACTGAAATGAAAACAACCCAGTAAACCTAACAAACTGTCACCCTTAAAAGAAAACAGACTATCATTCAGACTCTAAATACAATAGATTGAAAGGGCCGCACCTGAAGTCGCTTCCCTTTTTTAGATCTCTCTACCTGTAGCGATAACGCTGACTGTGCTGACTGCCGTGCGATGTTTCAAGTGGCTCTTTACAGTCCTCTTGAGTTCCCAGCAGCCACTATAATATTATTTTTAGCAACAGCCCAGTGTGCTGTCTGCAAAGTCCAATTTCACTTAATTCCTTCTGCAGTGAAAAGAACTTTCTAATGAAACCAGACTTGAAATAACTTTACATTTGAAGAGCACTGGGTCCTCAACTTACAAACACAATTTGGACTGAAAGCCTGTTCATGACTCACATCTTACCACTGTGCCACAATTGATCAAATCTGGATAATCCAGATGATTCTTGGATTATGTTCTGCAAAAAAATCTCAGATAAGGCTCTAATGCATAAAAATGTTTTATATGGGTTTGATTTATAATATGTTCACAAGCTGCTTGTTTAGTCCAGGGTCCCTGTGATCCAGAGTATGTGTTGAAGCAGAGACCACTGTGGACAGACCTCCTGCCTGTCACAGCACTTTTATTTGATTGCCTTTCCTTAGCTTGAATCGACATCTGACCTCTTTCTGTTTGCTTTATTATGTGTACAATGAGTACAAGTGCAATAACAGAGGTGTAGCTCAGTTGAACAGTTTTAGACAGAGCTATAGTAAATAAAAATAGACTGTAAGACTTACCCATCCATGCATCTATCCATCCATCCATCGTTTATCGCGAACTGCCTGTCCTGGTCAGGATCGCAGCTGTCCAGTTATCCCAGAATAACTGGCCAACAGGCCTCAAAACTACAGCCTGGAATGGATGCCAAACCATGGAAATTTCAGGCTCTTATTTGAACATTTTATTAACAACCAGACACATTAAAATGGCCATTTAGTTAACATGTTTTAAAATACAGTCTTTGCAAATTTAACACCAGCTGACGAGTGATTTTTTTTCATAAATATTATGAGCAATTTTTGTCTTGTTATTGATCACCAGTAGTGAGACACACCAGACCCAGGGTTTGAAAACTGTACAAAAAAGTTTGGATAATTTGGTCCTACATTCCTAATTCTTTTTGGCTGCCAGCTAACAGCGGGACACAGAAAGAAAGGTGTCATTTGCATGGATTTACAAGTTGAGCTTTGCAACACAAGGACCTGATGGTTTGCCTTTGCCTTTGGTGTGCAGCCCACTCTGGACAGGACTGGTGCACCTGTGCTGTGAAAAACCACTAAACCTTATTGCTCATGTAGAGGAACCAGTGAGAAACTGTTGTTTCAGTCCACAGTGCTGTTTGTCTCACTTCTTCACAGTCACATCCCACTTTATCTCTGCATTTTTTTCCCCATGTATGTTGCAGACTTCACCAGGTAAAATTTAGAACATTTTTGTCCATGCAGGGCTGAATATATCTGTTCTGTGGCTCAGTATTTGGTACTAAAGCTTGGACTGGTCTTGTGAGTGTCTGAACGTGCTTGATTGATGCTTATTGTAAAATATACTTGTAAAACTGGCCTTTAAAGTGATTTTAAAGAGTTTCTGTTTTTAAAACCACACTAAACACTGCATAAATAAAACTCAGAATGAATTCCTGCTGCCATCTGTTGTTTAACCAGATTTAAACAGAAAAATGTCTGGCTATCAAAGGAACAGGCAGCCAAGACCATCACTGGAAAGATCTGGAACGAAGGAAGGGAGCAGTAAAATTCTCTTGGTTTCCATTCCTTTGGTGATTGTGAAAACTGCTAGGGAGGTTTGTAAGATGGGATCACAGCACTCTGGACAACACACCTAAAAAGGCAAGTGTGAAACTTTATTGGCCGTTTGTGCCTGCCTAATAAATATTTGGGGTGTTCTATCAGTTATCTCATCACTGGTGGTGTTATTTGGGATCCGGGACATTGGGTGTGATCCAGCACTTTAACTGTGTCTCATAGCACTCGAGTTCAGACATTTACATTTAAGTTGCAATACTAATGTACATATTTACTTTTGTTTAAGGCTTTTCTTTTGAGGAATTTGCAATGTTCAGATTGTAGGTGCTACAGCAGGAAGTGTGATTCACGTTTGTTTTCTCTGGAGTCTAGTTGCTGTAGCTCTAACCAACACACCACCTGCTGCCCACATGTGGGTTTGAACTCTCAGTGGAGTTTGCATATTCTACATGTATTTGTGTGTGTGTGTGTGTGTGTGTGTGTGTGTGTGTGTGTGTTACAATGGGCTGGTCCTGTGAGCCTGTACTGGACAAACAATTAATGATAGTGGATGGACATGTGGTGGTGCCCAAATGTACAGGGAATGAAAACAATTGGAGAGAGTGGAATGTACATAAAATGAAAATGCCAAAGTAAAACGGCTATGCTCAGTTGAGCAAAGTACGTGACACACATGCAAAATATGCAAGTCTCAAGAAATCCAGTTTATTAGGCACACCTGTCCAGTAGTATATTGCCCCTCCGTTGGTCTTCAGAAGAGCATGCATTTATCTCTGCATGGATTCTACACAATGATGGGTCATTGTGCAAGGATGTCATGCTGTGCAGACATGACTGCATTGTGTAGTTACTTCAGATTGGATGTCTGCGAGCAGCCCTTTCCACCTCATCCCAAAGATATTCAATAGGGTTGAGATCCAGAGACTGCACAGATCACTGAAGCAATGAAAACTTGCTGTCATGTTCCTGAAAGTATATGCTGATGATGGGTGCTGTGTGACAGGGTGCACTATTGTCCTGGAAGTGTCTATCTGAATGTGGATAAACTGTAACCATGAAGGGATGAGCTTGGTTGGGAATGATGTTCAGACACCCTGTACCATTCAGATGTTCTTCAGTGGGTATTGGGGCCCTACTGTGTGCCAGGAAAACATTCCCCACACAATCACATTCCCACCACCGGCCTGTGCCGTTGACACCAACCAGGGCGGCTGCAGGGCCTCATGTTGCCAAATTCCGATCCGTCCATCAGCATAATGCAAAAGAAACCTGGGTTCATCTGACCAGGCAACTTTTTCCTGCTCTTCAACAGTGCAGTTTTTTTGCTCTTGTACCCATAGGAGACACAGTATTTTATTTTTCACTAATGGCATCAGCACCAGTCATGGTCTTCGACTGTGGTAGCTCATCTGAGACAACGTGCAATAACTTATAGGTGATATGGGTGTTGGACAATTTTGTTTCTTAAATAAAATCAGCCTTTACAAAACTTTTATGCATTTAACCAGGTCATAATATTACATTTAGTCTGTAGATCTGAAATCATTCAAGGTGATAAAGATACAACAATAAGGGAAGACAGGAAGGGGGGGATATCTTTGCCACAGCCCTGTGAGTAAGAATGCCGAACCCTTATGTGCCAGCTGTGCCAGGTGTTGTGTGCCAGCATGTGTCTTTGGCAGGTCTCCTGCACTAGCCAACACTGCAGGGATCAGAACGTATTGCAAAATAAGGTTGGCTGTTGTCATCAAAGAATAGCTGTAAATGAAATACTGTGCTACAAAACACGGTAAAGGAGAATGCATATCAGTTAGCTTCAGTACATGTCAGTGAAAATGTCCAGAATGGAGGTCCACTCCCACAGCATTTGCCAGGTTGATACAAAATTTTGGGCTAAAAAAAAGACACGTTTTACAGTAGGTAGCTGTAAACCATCCACCACCTCCTGGCACAATGCAACCAAATATGTTGGTTCAAAATTTCCAACATTTATTTATTATTTACTTTGGTAATACAGGGCTGCCCTGCGCTGTGTTAGACTGTCTTCATTTACAGTTTGTATTTATTTCAAGTGTTTTAGACCCATGGCAACACACACGATGTGGAGTAAACAAATACCTCGGTGTGAGTGTAACTGATGAGAGGTGTAGGTGTAACAAGTGTCTGAGACAGGCACTCGTACAGGCTGCTGCTTTGGAAGAACACACTTTGGTGAAATGGACACTAAGTTCCAGAAGCGAGTGAATTACTGACCTAAACTTGCAGTCACAGTTTGCTTCAGCACGTATTGCTTTGATGTAAATAAATTCTTCACTTTAGAGTGAGCAGCTGCCAGAAATACTCCACGCAGCTGTTCCCACAGACCCGGCATGGCAAGATGAGTCGTAAAATTTCCTGGCCTTATATAGTGACCTATCAGAAGCGGGCTTGCCTTTGTCCCAGGCCTGATTGTGACGTGACGCACGAAAGTGACAACCTTCGTTTTTTTATGAATCCTTCCCATTCAGGGAACGGCATCTGCTGTTATTGATGTTAGCGGATGAGCCTAAAGGTGCTTTCTCAGACCTGCCTGCTTCTGAAAATGGCAGCCGTTTATCTCCGTGCTCTTCCAGTCGCTGTGTGTCTTGGCAAAGACCGGAAGAAAGTAAATTAAAGACCTTCGACAGTGTTGATATGAAGGATTCGGTCTGGATGGCATCAGTATAAACCGTGCACATTCCGCACGTATACCATTTAAAACCATGTATCGGGATTCATCAGCTCATTTCTCCCAGTTGAGTAATTCATTTTAACAGCTTCTTCATTCCATGATTTACATCAATAGCAGGAGACCATCACCTGAATGTGGTCTTTACCGACAGCATTGCTGTTTTTTACCCTGTCTGTGTTGAGGCTCATCTTGCACATTGCTGTGTTGAGTGTTAATATTGAGCTGGCTTTATTTTTGCAGGCTATGCAACATTTCCCCACATTTCTTATACCTGTGAGAAGAGACCATCTAGCAAACTGACAGATGAGAGGCCCCTTTGAACCATGGCTGTCAGAAACCTGTGAGCAGCAGAGTAGTTTACCCCTCTGCTTCCCTGTTGCAGCTTTGTGGGGGAGTACAGGGTGGTGAAGGCTCATCTGGTATAGGAAAGGAAGCCCCCCCCACCATGCTCCTGGCCACTTTCAGCAGTGATTTAACACACACATTACTGCCCGACTGTATGTTTTTTCAGTTGCAAGGAGTTTGAAAGTGAATGTTCTAATCCATCTTTCCCCCTTTCACCAGGGACTTACTGTCATAACAACATAAGTGCTGTCCTGTGCGACATCTTGCCAAAAATTGTGTAGTGAATTTCCACTGTGAGTGTGAGCAGAACACTTGTATTATGATATTAATATATTTTATACAGTCTGTAGTCTTTATTGCAGCTTAAGTCTTTAACACATCTAAAACACCTGTGTGTCCACATGACAGATTATGCACAGTTTTACACACAATCTTAGTCATTAGATGGAAAAAGACACAAACAACCTTCAGATAAGAAGAACATTTGCATTATACTCCATGTATCCTGTTTGCTAAAGTACTTTTAATAAATCAGAAGTATCTTTCATACTGATAGGCTTTGAACTGCTGCAACCCTCCTCAGTATATGAACTTAACAATAAAGGATGGATGGATGGATGGATGGATGGATGGATGGATGGATATTTCATATCGAACTTCTCATACCTAACATCTATTCCATCCATCCACTATCTTTGCTTGTCCCGTTCAGGGTCACAACTGTTCAGTGTTAGGCTAGTAAACTGTACCTTGGACATATATATGCATACATATACATGCAAAAATATATAAAATATAAATTATAATAGTCAAATATACTCATTTATGACATATTTATTAATGTGCAACGATAAGCTTTTTTTGGTGAAAAAAACGATGAGAAGAAAATCTACGCACTAACTGTGCTGAAAACTGGAAGGAAATTTGCTATTAGGTAAAGGAAAATGAAATGTAAGAAGGAATGACAGTGATGACAATAAAGTCAGAGAATACATCCAGTCTGCAATTTCTGCAGTTTTTTGCAGTAATCTCTAGCAGAGCGAGAACAAGCTATTCAAATCTGACCTGAGTTCTTGTTCAGTTTTTTTCATCTTCTTTGGAGCCATACTTTGGCTAAACTGGAGTACAGGCCGACAGTGGAGCTTTAACTACAGAAGATGCAGGTTTGCTGTGTGGTTTTATGCTAATTACAAAATTACTAGATGGATGCTACATTTTATGTACTGAAGATGGGAAATAAAATAAAACAATAATAGAAAAAAAATCGTTTTAAAAATCAAGGGAATATTAAATTACAGCAGTCTCAGATGGTCTTTGTTTGGTCAAATACAATGTGCAGATGCAGATAATCTGGCAAAACAATGTTTATAGTCTTTTCATAAGACATAAACACACAAAAACACTGGGAGAAACATATAAAAAGACAAACAGCAAAAAAAAATCATATGAATAAATAGCAATAATGGTCCCTTGATCCTGTAGTGGTTTTGTTTTTAGGTGGAGAATTTTTCTTCTTTTGTGCTGCAATAAGAATACTTTATATTTTTAGATTTGTTTTAACTGCATGTATTTTAATTATTCAGTTAATGTAAATATTTTCTCTATTTAATTTTAAATTAAATTTTATGCAAAATGCAGAGCTTCAAATTAGTTTTACAGCTTTCATGCCTCTATGTGTTTGACACTGTACACTGATTTTGCAGTAAAAATACAAAAATAACTTCTGTACTAAATCAGGCTGGTTTTTGTGTTTCATGTCCTCCAGTTTATTCTCACTCTGTTTACTCATACACAGTTACTTGTTTGCTTGTCTTTAGGTCTCTCCTTCAAAGCATGACATTCACACCAGCTGAGGACGGCTCAGCACAGGCACCTCCTTTGTGTGCTCGACACACACTTCTTGGCACTCCAAACACTGCAAGCTGCCACAGGTGTTGTAACACACTTGGGGGGAGAGAGCTATTCACCTATTTCTACTTGCAGTCCTGTAGGCAACTGACTGTCTGCAGGTACAGTGTCCCTGACAGGTAGAATAAGCAGAAACTCCAGGACATCAGACCCTGGTCCTCCTCTTCACAGACGGTTAAGGTTCCATTCTAGCACCTTGCAGTGGTTCTCATTCATCCAAACATATGTATGCATGAGAGTTCCCTGCACCTGAAAACCAGTTCTGCTAGTTCTCATTAATATTATATATGACAATAAACTATCTGATTTTTTTATTGTGCTGTGGAAAGTTTGTTACAAACTGATAATTATTTATATTCTCTTAGCGTTTTTTTGTTGCCAATCATCAAATAGCTTAGCTGAAAAGTGAAGGTTCATATCATAAAATATAAAACACTTTATGTGTCATAAATATGATGTCTACCTTTGTGTGATGTGGATTTTAGACACATGAAGTTTAAATTTAAAAAAATGTGACATTTTCTTACCACAAACGCTCTGCATTAAATGTTTACTCAGTTCCTTTTGTCTTCCACCCACAGTAATATAAAATCTGCATATTTTTGTGTTTCTCTTTCATGTAAGTGGAACGTATTGCATAAAAAATGTTAGGCATTTGGTCATTGCATTACTGCTTTTTCAGGTTTATGTTCATTCTTACAGTAGTTTGTTTTGCAGTTGCATTTACATTTTAAAATATTATTATTTTGCACGATTTGTTCTGTGAAATTGGAAGAGTTGCGATACTATAATTGGTAATTTTTATTGCTATTTTATGTGACAGTGGCATTTGTGTACCTTGGCTCCTCATGTTGCGCAAATTGCACATTCCAACACTTTCCAGGTTATTCCCATATTTTATCTTTTTTCTTCGCCCTTGTATTTTCTAAAAATTTTATCTGCTGCAGAGCAAAGTTACTTTTGCTCCCATGTCCAGCCTGTGGTTGGCAGTAAAACGCAGCCATGAGTGTGGAGCCATCTGCATTCAACTACTTCCACAGTTTGGTGTTTGTCAATGCTGATCAAAAGCAAGTGACAAGTAGAAAAGGGGGATGAATTGGCCAACAGTCTGCACTGAATCAGAGTTTATAAAAAGTTTGTTTTACTTTTAGTCACTTCAAATTATTTTTACATTAATCTATTTCAAAGGTAAAAATGCTCATTTGTATTCATCATGACCGCATTCAAAATTTTTTACAGAGTCTGACCCATAAATAAATGGAGGCACATCTGTATTATGTAATAATTGTGACTGGAGTTATGAAAAGACTGAGTTACAAACAGACTTCTGGTCCCTGTTATAATCATAAACTGAAGAGCCAGAGTGCACAGTTGTCATTTGTATAAACTCCTAAACTCTGCATTTGTTTTAACTCAAACCAGTTTTTAGTGCAGCTGAAATTTTCTCAAGTTCTGCCGTTATTTTGCTGTGGGGTGTGAAGCTCGAGTTTGGACACATTAAACATACAATGACGAACGAGCTTCTTAAAAACCCTGCGCGGTTCTCCGGCGGGTGCCTTTTTCCAAACTACACATGAGTCTTTGCACAGGACCTAAGCTGTTTCTGCCACTTTCACTAATGTTGAAATTCCCAGCTCTCTACTCAATATGTGTAACTTCTGGTTTTCAATAATGATGTAGTCTGTCAGTCACAACCTTGCATCCATGAAAGTCCAATACAAATCAGGAATATATTCGATATGTCACTCGTACATTATAACAAATCCCTGATGAGTCCCTGCACCATCTTCTCAGGAGCCACGGAGTGGATTTCCATTTCGCAGCGTTGCGGCACGTGAATTATTGTGCCCATTCCTGATGATGGCGTGACGGGCACTGCGCTCAGTGAACAGTGTCTTTGGCGGTGGTGGAAGTGTGTGTAGTTGTGGAGTCATCGGGCAGGGAAGCACGGCGCGTGGAACGGCACTTGCAGCGTAGCAGGGCCCGCAGTTCGCAGGACACGCTGCTGGAGAAGGCTGTGTAGATCCAGGGGTTGGTGCACGAGTTGAGGCTGGCCAGGAGCATGAGGATGGTGAAGGCCACGCCTGCTGGGGTGTGGGGACGGGGTTGGGAGAGGGTCAAGCTCAGCTCACTGGAGATATGGTATCAGTGTGAAAACTGAGGAAGGAATATATATTCGGTCCATGAGGTGGCTTGGGAAAGTACATGAAAAAAATATTTTTTTTCTACTTTTTTGCCAGCATGACTAGTCTCTGCAGTGATATATGTATCATCCATTTGTTTTGTGGACTTTTTTTCCCCAAAGTGACTAACAGGTTTAAGCTACATACAGCTTTTTATTCAACTGAATCAAAAATTTTGTTTGCTTTGGGGTAATAAGCAGAAGGTGGGATTCTGAACTATGTCTTCTGTGGCCAAAGGTGGCAACTTGAACCACTATGCCACCTGCTGCTTCCAAATTTACAGTTACAGTACATTCATTTCTCTCCTTCTCCATTATAATCGTATTCCAGCTACTCGCACTACATTCAGCAAAGATGAGGTTTTTTGTTGAAACTGTTGAAATTATTGATGATTCCCCACTGTGTGCATATTTCACCATGATGCCAATCTATTTAAAAAAGGAGAAAGAAACCATGATATCTGAAAGTGCCCTGTCTCCCAGCTCTGTGTTCATATGAAAAATAACCTTCTGTTGAGAGAAGCCAGTGTGTTGCAGACAAACTAACCTTGCTTGAAAGTGGGAGATCCTGCTGTTGGACATGCAACCAACAACAGCCCAATACACCCTGCATGCTCAGTGGTGTGTGTGTGTGTGTGTGTGCGTGCGTGCACGCGCATGCTGTTGGCAGCATATGCTGCTGGAGAATATCAGCATCTGGCCAGCATGAGAGGAAAGACACAGTGAACGTGCAGAGGTCATAGATTATCTGTGGAAGTACGCCCTGTTTTTTAGAGGAGACGCAAAGGCAGTGAGGCATCGCTGTTTTCCTCTGGCCACATCAAACTGTTTTCTCACCGCTCTGTATTTAAGCTATGGTAATTGTGGCCAGCACACGCTATAGAGGACAAACAGCAGACCCTCTTTCACAAAGATAAGCTCTGCTAGAGACTCCACACAGGACAAGTCAGCAGCTTCAAAAAGGATGCAAGCAGGTGTGAGTGAGAAGGCTGCCGGCTACAGCTCTGACCTTGGTTTGGAGCGTTGGGGTCCCAGGCAGCCCACAGCTGGACGATGAAGAAGGGGGACCAGCACATGGTGTAGACCAGCACTATGACCAGTGTCATCCGCACTGTCTTGGACATGGCCTTAGACACACTGGGGAGAGATGGTGATGCGGAGTGGGCCAGGGGTGCATGAGGAGATGGGGTGCGGAGGCAACGTGAGGAGCTGCTGCAGATGTGGCCATAACTGAAGGAGTTGAGGCAAGTATCTGCACCCAAAGTAGGGGAGGGACAGCAGTTCTGCAAATCGTCCACAGGATGAGTCGTCACAGTTGGGCTGGGGCCAGAGTGACTGGATGGATCTCTGGTAGAGAGCAGGACACTTGGACATGCTTTTGCCTCCTTGCTGCTGTAGCTGCAGCAAGAAGATCCGTGGGACAGGGGCCGGGCACAGTTTGAGGGATTCGTGCAAGTGGCAGCACTAAGTGGACAGTAACAGTGGATGTGGCAGAGATTGCCGGCAGTGTTCCTTGGAAGGTGACCTCCTCTGACCTCTCTGCCCCCCTGGGCTGCTCTCCTGCCCCTCTCCCTCTCTTTCTTCTGGCCTCTTCTTACTTCTCGGAAGTGCAGCATGACTGAGTTCCTCTTCATCTCCGCAGAGACTAACCTCTCCGATTTAAGATAGATTTTGTCGTGGATCTCCCTGAATATTCGTATCTGTGTAGGATGGGATAATAGAGGTGTCATTTTGCAGGGGAGACAGAAATGCTCTGACTAAAGTCATAATAGGTGATCGTGCAGGACAACTGACCTGTTCAGTCTGTAATAACACTTCAGTGGGGAATGAGGACAAGCTAGTATATTTAGCAACTGAAACCCGATAACAGACATATGGATTGGCCTATAAAGTATTGTAAGGCATTCCATGGTATTGGTTAAATAAAAGTTTGTGGCCTCTTTAAATAGTGTAGAATGAGCCCAGTCTCTGTTGAAACCAGTAGCCCCTGGGTTTATGGCCTCACACGATGAAAGACCAAAATAAAACCTCAGCTCAGGGCCAGTGACCTGGTTTTTCTGTTACACACACAGTAATAGTTACTACAGCATTGGCTGTGTTGACCAGTACCTTGGCCATAACTACATTACATTTTAAAAAGACTTTTTCGAGTAAAAAGGTCTCTAGGAAACTGAACCCATTTCATGCTGGGATTTAATGAAATCTAACTTTTATTTCATTCTGCGTTATGCTGAACTGAGTTTAATGAGGAAATATCAGTTTGTTTTTGGCTCAAAGTATTTAAACCTGTTAAAAAGTGTGGAGTTTATGTATAGAGCAAAATTCTGTGAAATGAGACAAACTGCTGCCGAAATTCTAAATAGATATGAGAAATATGTTGACTTAAAAGAAATTTTCCCTAAAAGAGAAAAAGTCCTCCGTGCTTGGCCAATATAGTAAGGAAAAATGCGTCTCCTCTCCGGAGGGGGGCAGTTTTATATCTCTGGCAACTCAAGGCCTACACCAGCTTGCCATTTCCCAAAGCCAAAGTAACCTCTGATGCACCCACCAATGAACCTAAACTGGAAAGGGGGGGGGGCAGAGTTTCTGCTTTTCAAATTTCCATCACCACATTTTCTCCAGAATGAAATAAGTCTGCGAATACATTTGCGATGACAACTTACATGGCCAAATTTCTTAAAATGTTAAAACTGCACATGACCAGTAAATCATCATCTCCAAATGTTTAGGTTGAATCCATATCTGGGATAAGTATTTCTTTTATGAAGGAAATCAGCCACCAAGCAGAAAAGACACACAAACACACAAAAATTTTTTGGGGGAAAGCAAAATATCCATCCGTCCATTATCAAAAACTCCCTGTTCAGTTCAGGGTTGTAAAGGTCTGGGGTGTATCCCATGAGCAAAGGATGTGAAGCAAGGTACACCCCAGGGTAATCCTGCAAACCCATTTACTCACAGTTTAGACTCACCAGTTCACCCGATGTACATGTTTTTATTTCTGTGAGAGGAAATCCACACAGACATAGCAGAACATGTGAACTCTTCAAAGACTGCGCTGGGGTCAAACCCACAGCCCAGGAGTCATGAGTTGTACCTGCTGCACCACTGTGCCACACTAAAGCTAAATTTTTTATATAGGAGTGAAGCACACTCATGTGAAGGCACAAAC
Source organism: Arapaima gigas (assembly GCA_900497675.1). Taxonomy (NCBI): domain Eukaryota; kingdom Metazoa; phylum Chordata; class Actinopteri; order Osteoglossiformes; family Osteoglossidae; genus Arapaima; species Arapaima gigas. Next base: position 286,243 of record UFQX01000434.1, on the reverse strand, counting down.
CTGACACACAGTGATGATGAGAGCTGGCAGAAGAAACACTGCCACGGTCATCCAGGTGACATAGGCCTTCAGCCCCCAGGACTCTGCGAAGTGACCCCAGCACTCAAAATCTCCTGGAGACATCTCTGACCGGGAAAAGATGAATACCTGTGGCCCAGAGGTACAAATTAGTCTCAACTCTTTTACCCTGAGATGCTTCAGGAGTAATTCATTTAAAGGAATTGATGTGTATCTTCTTGTGAAGACAATGCACATTTTCATCTTATTATACGGCCTCCAGGCTGCCTGGATCACAACTCCGTGACCTGAAAAGTTCTGCACAGTGACCCCCATCTTAGAGGATTAAGTGGTGCTTGATGTTCTTCCAAACAAAATTCAGCTCTTGGTTTAGTCAGCACATTTATCACACTTTTTGTTGTTGGACTGTCTTCTATTTGATGTTTTGTTTTTATTCTCCTTTTAATATTTTTGGTGATGGCAAAAAAGCAATAATTGTCAGTACAAAATATTCAAGTAGGCACTGAAGGACTCTCTTCTCACCTGGGGTAGACTGAGGACCAGGGCCAGCCCCCAGGCCACCATGATAGGGGGATTCCACCGTGAAGTTGCCCCACCACGGTATGCTTGAAGGGGGCAACAGATGGCGTAGTAGCGATCCACAGTCATAGCCACGATCATGTACGAAGAAGCAAACATTCCGACGATCTGTAGGTACTTCACCAAGCGGCACATGGCATCAGGACCCTGGAAGCGCTCTGTGATGTCCCATACCAGCTGGGGAAGCACCTGGACCCAGTGTTAGGACAGCAGGGAAACACCAATGAGGACACCGGGGACCTTAATGGTCCAGGACCTGAACATGTGGGCAAAATACTTTACATTTTAGACCCAGAAAAGGGCTGCAATGTGGGACCCCAATCAAATTCTATAAATGTGTTTCACTACATCATAGGTATGACACTTGTGTGAATAGTTTCAGTTGCAGGGCTGCCAAGCAGTTAAGAAAATCACTGTAACAGTGTGTTATTTTGTGAAATTCATCAGGACAATCTGGGAATATAGTACACTGGGATAATAACATAGCATGATGTGTCAAGGTAATAACATACTGCTTCGGTACGCAGCTCACTGTCATATAATTAATATAATCCATCTGCATAAAAACACAATTTAGAAAATCAGTGTGTTAACATCAGACATTGAGAGATTTCATGCTCTTGGATTCACAGCTGAGGGGAGGCTCACTTGGAACACAGCCACCACCAGGTCTGCTATGCACAGATTAACCATGAAGAGGTGCATGGGTGCGTGATGCTTCCTCTTCCTCAGTAGGACCCAAAGGACAAACCCGTTGCCCAGTGCTGTCAGGGCCAGGATCAGCCCCAGGATGCCAATCTCAGCCCGGGCCAGAGCCTGGTCACGTATGCTTGCAGCTGGCGGCGTCGAAAGAGGGGATCTTGTGGCATTTTCGGAAACTACGAAAAAGGGTGCCCCTTCATATGTGTAATTGAGATCGATAGGGTCTGAGAGCAACGGTGAGCTGAGGTTCCTTCTTCCCCCAGATACCAAGGCGAAATGAGTCGGTCCATCCCAATCTGTTTCCCAGGAGGTGGCTGCCATGCCTGTAAAGAAAGCTGCGTGTTCACAGCATAATTGATTTGAGTGAGAAGAGGATGATGTAGGGGGTAGATTTATACCAAAACTTTCCAAAAGAACAGACTGTCATATGCCTTTCCGTTCCAAAAACATCACATAAAACTTGACCGAACCCAAAGTTCATCTGCTGGCTTTTAATCCATTTGTCATTTGTACTTCTCATCTGTCTGTCTCACTTCCTTCTCTCTTTGTCTTTCTAGAATTTAATGTGTGAATGACGAAGCTCTCTAAGGACTGTATGTGACAGGTTTGCCAAAACAGAGAGCAAGAAAACATATAATGTAGTACAAAGAAGGAGGAAAAACATTTAATCATCTAACAAGTAATAGAAATGCTTGTGAAAAGTTTCTTTCCTTCTTAATTTTATTTTTACACTTTATTACTTGTCATGCCTTTTTTTTCGTGTCAGTGTGTGATGAGACTCTCTGTCGGTGGGTCAGTCAGTCAGTCAGTCTGTCCCTGACCTGTTCTGTTTTCCCACACGTCCCCTGGACTTTTATGATCAGCCCCTCGCCCCAATGGCCCCAATCGCATTGTCATCTCTTACTCCTTTGCTATCCCTAAATTTTATATTTGCATTCCAGTACTGAGTCCTTGTTTCCCTTTTTCAAGTGGGTTCACATTCTTGACGTGTACCCCTGTACGTTTGCTTATGTCCTTCATCCATCATCTCTGCTCAGTGTTTATCTGCATCTCTGTGAATCATCTGTTAAATCATTTTCATAAATAAATTGTAAAAATACAACAGAAAGTAATGAAACTGACAATCTCAGATACTGACATAAACGAAGAAACGAAGGGCACACAAGGTCACGTAAACAAATGGCAGGACAGGAACATGGACACAGTTGTCAGCAGATGTTGGGGCTGTAGTGGAATGATAGATAGAATGGTTTTCCAAATTAATATTACCACATCCCAGCTCTCACAGGCCTCGTGCACTGTCAGTGGGCGTATCGTGAAGGTCTCTCTCTTTCACGGATTAAAAAAATTCTCCAGTCAGCAGGGCAAGAAGAAAAACACAACTTGAAGAGGTCTTTCCAGAGTCTTGCAAGGTGTGCAGTAAACTAGCCTAGTCACCTAGCAACAGAAGCAACAGATTCGTTCATAAACTTCTTAATCATAGTTTATGCAGGACCTGCATAACTGGCTGGTTGATAGTCTTTTCACCATCTCATCTGGTTCATTACTATCTGTACATTTTGTTTTTCACCTCTGGTCCGCTGCAGAGCAAACTTCCCAACCACAATTCTCCCACGTGCCCCGGAGTCACACTCCTTCTCTGTTCTGAATCAATACGAGGATCTCTGTCTGCCGCTCCCACCCCTCTGCTGCGGTGTGATTATGTGCTCTCTTGTGACAGTGAGCTCAGAGGTTGCATTCCCATTATTTTTACCATGCATTAAGACACTTGAAAGTCAAAGCGAAGCCGGTGGTTGAAGTATTAATGTATGATACTTTTTAAACTGGAAACAAAGAGTGTTTTGTGTACACAATATCAATAACGGGTTTCTTTTCAAACATTGGCTTCTATGCTGTGATCTACTTCTGTTGAAGCCCTGGCATTTCACTGGCATTTCAGTATTTCTGCAATAGCAATTGGAACATCCATAAATTTCTGCTGCTGAATAAAACCGTTAGATTTTTTATGTCCTTGGTCTACAATATGTCTTTTTCTTGGGCGCTAATGGTGTTATTTTGTGTTATATGCTTGTCCCTTGACAATGATAACTTTTGTTATTAATACAGCTGTAATAGTTATACATTTTCCACTTGTTATAACAAAAACAGATTTTCCGTAGTAAATAAAAAACCCTTTTTCTTAATAAATCAACTGTTTGTTAAAATATTGTCATAAACCACCTCTATTCAAATCAGTTGTGACTGAGGTCAGCAGTGAAATCTAATAAAGGTAATAAACTGTAGTAAATTCAATGTTAAAATGTCACTATAGAGATTCCACTTGACACATTTATGAAATTTCTACAAATGTTTAGTCCAGATCAACAGGATTAAGTTGTTAATGAAAATAGATGGATTACTTGGGTTGACATTTTTTTTTCTAGTCCCTCAATTTGGAATGGAGGCTAGAAAAAAAGGCACTTATTTGCTGCAGTGTCTCACAGGTCTGTTCGGAGGGAACAAATCTGAAAGGCTATTTACAAGGATCGTGCCAAAAACTGGCCCCTGCTGTAGTCCTACACAGCACAGCAATAGCTAGGATGAACTTAGTGTCATTCTCTCCCAAAGCCATGGTGTTGACCTTCCTTGCAGATTAAACATTGCTTTTTGTAAACGTTTAAACAGTAAAAGTCATGGCATAAGGGGAATAAATACTCCATAATATGTAAAGCACTAACTCCTTTTACAAGATGTGGAAGCGATAGCCAATGATTGACTGCTTCAATGAACTCTTCCTTCTTGCGCTGTTGCTCACAAAACAGACAATCACATCGCATTTTAGGGTGTCTTCCTTCAGTTTAGTCCAGATCTGCATCAAATACCAATATTTTTCATGATGTATCTTTAGGTATCTCATTAACTTGGATACAAAGTAAAAGCTGTGTTAAATAAACAGTGATTTTCTGTCATCTCTGAATATAACTCCACCAGCCAGCTGTATTGTACACGGTGCAGCAAGTATAGCGCTGTCTTAACATTCTGATTTTTATTAAATTCATATTTCTCATGTTTTATAGCCTTCACACAGTACACCCATAGCTGAAGGATTTATAAATTAACACATTAAAATTCATCATGTGTTAATTATATTCAGACAGAAGCAAAAATGGTAGCTTTAGGTTAACAAGCATTTTACTGTTTTACGAAGGTACCAGTTTACCTGATGGCTTTGCCCAAATTTGCCTACAATTGTTTACCCATTTATAGAAGAGGATATTTTTTCTGTGCTAGTTTATGTTAAGTACCAGAGTATTATAATACAAACGGGAGCTGGACTGAGGCCAGAAACCTTCAAGTGACGTGGCTGCCATGAGCACTACACTACCTGCTATCCAGCTCTAATGGTGTTCAGTAAAATGAATCAGTGTTGCAGGGCGCATCACAACATTTAGTCAAAAATGCAGAAGTCAAAATAACGTTTCATAACTGTTGCAAAACTAGCCCAGAATGAGGTGATTTTGTAAACGTACACAAAACTGAAAAAATCTTCAGGGTCCCTGAGCAAAGTTTTCAGCACACATGCTAGCTGGCCATTCAGTCAACACATTAACTTCCACTCAGCCAGTCTTAACCTTTTTTGTTTGCTAAATTCAGAGGTTTTTTTTAACAAATGCTGCCTAATGTCCTTTTGCGAAATACTCCTAAGTGGTTTATTGGAGCCAGGCTATTACTGTGGCAAACTCATGAAGACTCTATTATTTGAAGCAACAAAAAGTGTTTTTAAAACCGTCATAATGGAGGCAGTTAAAGTGTAATGTTTTCAGCTGGTGCTGAAAGCCTTTTCAAAAATTTGGAAAAAAAATATTTTGTTTTCCAGTATGTGTTCAGAATAACTTCTATTTAAAAACTGTTGAAATGACGCATTTGTCACATTTACGACAGGCTTTTTTAATCAAATCTTGCAGCTGCATTTGTTCTAGCAACGTCTACTCCAATGCAGTCTCCTTTTATACAGAATTTTATTTTTAATTTTATGATATTTATTTTACTTAACTATTTTTACTGAAATTATTATGAACTTCAAATTATATATTCTGTGTTCTGAGCTGCTGCAATTGGGATGATGATGATGTGATGCTCAGAAAGACTGATTTCCAAATGCAATTTATTACTTAAAAAATTAATAATTTAAAATGTAGGTTTTTCAAATGCATGCGTGTGTGTGTGTGTGTGTGTGTGTGTGTGTGTGTAAATTTGAATAATTAGCAAATTTTTGTCAATACTTTTCAAAAATAGTTTCAGATTCGTGCAGCTAGTTATTAAAAAAAACAAAACACAGGCACATTTATTAATTACTAATACATTCTGAAAGTACTTGAAGTTGTAAAAATACAGAAAACTAAACATGAACATATTTTCTTTCACTTCTGCTTTGTTTCTGCCATCTCTTGATCTATTTTTACCCAGGGTTAGAGATGTATGACAACTGAAAATCTATTAAAAGATTTGGAGATTAGGGTTGATATTCTTTTTTTCCGGTGAAGAACCATAAGGGATGACAAGGCCCTGTTTTTCCTCCATTGCACATTTATTTCACCTTGTCTAGCTTTCAAAATTTAAACATTAACCTCCTCTATCTTATTATGGCTTACACGCCTCTGCTGCTTCCACCAGGTGGTTCATTGTGTTCCCCTCTTTGGTGTGTCTCTTCTGCGTTTCATTATCACCCCATACATTATTATTGTTATAGATTATAGATTATTGTTGTGCATAATTGTTTTTTCATTCATGTGAGGAAAATGGATTACAGCAAAATATCTGCAGCAAAAAATGGAAAAAAGCATGTCAAGGCCACTAATGGCCTGGGCATGTGGTCTTCCCTGCACTAGGGGTGTACAAACATATGTGAACTGTGGGCCAGTTGATGCTTCTGGAAAGAGTTAACGTGATGAAGGACACTGCTCCTCGCTGAGCTCTCAAATGTGTCTGTAGCCCCTCTAATTATTTTTAATACCTGATGTCGTACATAAAATGGCTAATTAAGAGCAGCTGTCTTGTAAAACCAACATTAGCCATTTTTTGAGTTGTGCCACAACGTAATGAACCATTAAACTGGCTAAAAAATGTCCTGAATCAAATTGTACTTTCATAAAAATCTCACTTTCTATATCATTATCATTTTTCTACATGTTAGTGCATATAACAAAGATGGATAAATATTGTGTATACAGAGATCACGTACCCAAACAATAAAAACATCCCTCGCTATACGCTGAAGCTCCTTTGCCCTTTATGTAGAATGTGCAGCAGCTTAAGAGTGACTGGGTGCACTAGAAGAGCGCTAAAATCAGTGTGAAGCAACCTCTGACAGGTGTGGAGGAGGTGTCCCCACCAGATGACTGCACATTAGGACCTAGATCTTAAAAGCAGCCAAAGTTGGCTTTGACTCAAAGCACAGTCTGAGCTGGAGGTCCACACCTTCAGGGAAATGTCTTGAATGTATTATATCTGTTTAACTTGGTCCGACTAGCTGTGCAAGAGTGAAATTTACTTCTTCCTTGTTTGGAGAAAATTATCTGTTAAACTGTCATATATAAAGACAGCTGAATAGAAAAGCAGCGTTCACGGTCCAACTTATATATATGTATTGGAGGCTGGTGTACATGATTTGACATGTACTGGTGTGTGTTTGTTTTATTATTTTGACATGTATGGAAAGGTGAATTTTAGAAAAACAACAAAGATCTCTTACATAAAGCTCAACTTACAACATGAACACACCAGAGACACACTGAGGTTTAGTTGTTAAATGGTGATTCAGTTTAAGCAAAGACCAGCTCACTGCTCCAGGCCAGGGACACATGCTGGAGGTCCTCTTTGCTCCAGGGTCCTCTCCTGTCTCTGCCCTGTCCTCATCTCTTTGTTCTTTCTTACACTTGTGCTGGACTATATACTCTTTCAATTAACTGTAGGTTCCTCAATTTAGAAGCAAAGTTTACATGTAGTAAAGCAATTACAGGGAAATAATATACACTTATCACTCATTCAACATTTAGTGGAGATGGAAAATCTGATAAAAATGCACTGAAGTCTTACAAAGATGTGTTTTAATAACATTACAGAACTTGGCTACTATGGTCAATAAATTCCCTTTTGGCAGATAAAGTTAACCACTGATTTGTAAAACAACTCACAGAAACACTGCACTCTTTTTGAGCAGTGGACTTGGACAGGGGTACTTGATCATTTTGGGCAGTATTGTTGAGTAACTGATGTGGTCATTATTTCTCTGTGTTGCTGCTTTTTTCTCCCCTAACCCAGTGTTGCAAAAAAAAAAAACTAGATACATTACCACTGTCGGTATCAGACTAGGATTTGCTGGTTACATTTCGGCGATGCTCGCAGAGCGGAATTTATTTGCAATTTCTTAATGACTACACATTTCGGTGCTAAGTTCCACAAGGGGAAATACTGTAGTTACTTTCTGACAGATACTTAATCTGAATTACTTCATTTCAGGTTAAACATCAGCAAAAGAGTAATACAGTAGAGATCATTGGTTCAAAGGCAGCACTGTGAGACAAGTAGAGCATCTGAATTCTATTCAGAAATGCACAATAAAGCGATGCAAAATGATCATAAGTTGCTTGTGCCTCTTTTTTACTCAAACCATTCAATACACAAGGAAATACTGGCTACTCCTATCAATAAACTACAATATCAAGTACAATAATGAGTGTTTGTGTGCATAAACACAACATATGAGTGACTGTAGGTATGTATGTATGTATGTTAGTATGGATAAATAATTATGTCCCTTGGAACTAGTCAGTAAATTGATATTTTCGCAAACTGTCACGAGTGTAGACAGAAATATATAGTATCTGCCTGTAGTCTCACTTGCTCAGCAATTGTGTCCTTGTGTGCTATAATCCTCCTTCAGGAGAGAAATGGGTTGTCATAGCTACAGGGACCCCTCCCCCATGCTCACCTCTCTTTCAATGCATCTTTCCAGCTCTGTAGATCTGACCTTTCTATTTGTCTGCAAAAGACACCACATGGGACAGTTTATTTCTACTTGCACAAAACAAAGGGTTTTGCAGTAAGAAGTAACTTACTCCTCATTTCATATCTTAAACTATATATGTATGTGTGTATCGTCCTCTGTCTTCATATATAACTATATTTATGATCATGTTACTACGGCTATGTGACAGTGTCATTCCACTAATTGTATGTTCACACATATGGCAATAGCTGGATTTCATGACAGTTCTAAATAAAGCCTCACTTTGCTCTAATAAACTAGTGCTAGTACAGAATTTTCAATCCAGTCACCACCAACATATTTCATTTCTAAACTCGCAGTGTGTTTGTAATGTTATCAGTAATTTGGTACTAGATGCTTATTTATAATCACGTATCCTTTGAGTAAAATTTAGTAACTCTAATCAGAAATATGTGTTGCTGTTGCAGAATGTTTCGTGGTCTCAAAAGCACACGCATTGGGAGAGACCAAAAATATCTGCAATAGTACTCAGAGGAGTTGTGCGGAAATACTGGGAGGACGCATGAGGCTAGCACGAACATCCAGGGAATACCGTTAACTTCCACTTGAGTGTTAACTGATGGTAATTATTTATATTTCTTTAATATTTAATTGTTAAGGCATATAGCACTTAATGTGCACATTTGCAACCTGCCTAATTGGAAAACCTGACTGCTGCTAGCATAAACAATTATATATTGTTTACAAGGCTCTTGGCAACACACTCTAAATGAAATCTATATAAAATGTTTTTTTTAAAAATGCATACATATATAAAGTATATGCTCAACATAAAAATCTTTTCCTATTACAACATATACGGCCTTGAGACATAAACAAAGTAAATACTTACTCAGCTGTTGTCGTCTTGCAAACTGTGATGCAAAGTTGCCAGAAAACCTTTTATAATCCGCACTTTTACTCCTGTTCATTGAGGAGCTACGTGTGAGTGCTGAGCTCTCACTGTGTTTGTGATGACTAGGTGCATGTGGGTCACCAGGTCTTGACAATGCTGTGTGCCCGAGTGCCTGAGTCTCTTTCTTCTTCTCCCTCTGTAAGGTTGAAAGTGAAGTGCTTTTGTTGTCCTTCTCCTTATCTCAAATATGTGCACACAGGCTATCCAAAGAAATGTCCACAGCACATGCAGGACTGTGTCTCAGTCTTGCTGTCTCCCGATAGGTCTACTGCCTGCAAGCAGATGTGGGTGAATATGAGATCTCCCAGCTCTTACCAGCTCTCTACCCCCAGCTGCCTCCTCCTGCCCTGCTCCTCCGTCTTCTTGAGGGTAGAGGGAGGAGCTGCCCTGTCCTGGGAGTGAGACTAACGTTAATGCATGTTGACTGTGACACTGAACATATTTTGTAAGTGGGGAGGGAGAAAGAAGGTTAATATATAACTGATGCCTGTAGATGCTTCTAGAGAAGCAAAGTCTCAGCACCTACTAAGAATGGGGGATCAGTGAAGTTGGTATACAATGGTGCTTTTAGAAAACATCTTGCTACCTTGTATATACATTGATCTAATCAAGTCAGCTTCTATATCTTCTTATATGTACATGTTATAGACAAACATGTAATTTAGGTGTTACAGCATGGAGTTACGAAAGATTGAGACTCGTGCATCTTTTTTACATCATTGGTTCACTTATTAAAAATGGTTAAGCACTGGACAAATCTGAGTCGGGTTTGTTGTCCGTAAACAAACTGAAACTACAAAACTTACCAGTGTTGCTCTGACTTCTCATTCACATCCTTGCCAGTCTATTGACAAGCCATTGAATAGAAGTGAATATGCAGAATCAACTGGATCTACAGATTTTCTCTGGCAGCAACTGACCACCTCGCAAAAGCCTAGGCCAAATAAGTGGCCAGTTCGTACAGCAAATCAAGTGCGGGTGGGGTTTGTATGAGTGCTTCGATTGCCACAGCCCTGACACTAGAGAGGGGGATGTGGGGGGTGGAGGGGGTACTGTTTCTGTGTACATTGCATGGCTTTTTGCTGATGGAGTTACATCTGCCTGGTGAGAGGTCCCTATGTAATGCCCTCATGGTCAGCTTCACATTGGCAGTATGGCCACAGCAACAAGACACAAGGCGCGCCGCCAGAGGTTACCTCAGCGGGACAGTACTGCTTAGTTAGTGGTGTCCTCCTGTCCTCTAGTTTTGGGACAGCACTGGGGGCCTGAACAATGTTTTCCCTTCTTATTACCATCATCTGCTCTAAATAAGAACATTATTATTTATTCATGTAGCTGAAACGTAGCTATTTTTAACTAATAGTTCATTTATACAGCTGGTTAAGATTTACTGGAACTATTTAGGGGGAATACTTTGCTCAAGGGTAACAGAGCAGGGATTCCATTATAGGCCAGTCAGTTGCAAGGTAAGAGCTCTATTCACACACCATTGTTGGCTGTTTCTTGCAGATACTGTAAAAATGAAGTGCAGGAGACTAAAGTCTAGCCATGTGCAATCCACAAAACTAGCATCTGTACCTGAGAGCAGCCTGTTATGAGGGCAGAACTCAATAAAACCCAAAATCAAAAGAATAAAGAATTAAAGGAGCCAAAAATTCTTTCACAGTTGTTCCCCACCTGGGTACTCAGCCAAACACACACTGGCATACATTAAATTTTCCTTTGAGACACCCACTGTTGAAGGTTTCAGCCATGAATAGTGCTTGATATTTTTTTTAATCTAGGGGTCAAGGTCATGTGACCAGAAAAGCAGGGCTGCGTTCCAAAAAGCCACCATCTTTGCCACACACAAATTCTAGGTTCACAACAGCATATCCATAAAGACAAACATTTCAATAACCTTTAGAAAGAAGATGAAAAATATAAAGAAGTAATATTTTTACCTTACTATAACATTGACTGCAAGAAGAAGCTAGGTTTTTACCTTGATCTAAAAATGCATTGCATGTCTTGTTCTATTCTTGTTTACTGTATGTTTCACAGAAAAGTTTACAATGAGAAATTGGTAAAAAAGTACAAGACGTTCCCTTATGCAACCGATCAAATTCAGCCAGTTTATTCCAAAAGCATAAATGGTCTATTAATCTTTTTTGGTTATGCGTCAGCTATTCCCAGTGTCTCCCTATCTCCTCTTCACTTCGCTGTTTACAATGCCCCAAGAGGGGAATTATCAGCATCATACCAGGAGAATCATTTTTCAGCATAAGGAAGTTCCGGTGTTCCCACAAAATAGACCATCTCAGAACAGCTACCAAACGCACTAACATGGCCTGAAAGATCTCATCTGCTCAAATGTAAATATTATTGGTATATTCTGTTATGGCAACTTGCTAGAAGTCTTTTCCATTGAAAGGCCCTCATTGTGTTGAAGAAATTGAGAATTATATACTTATTAGAAAGATTAGTTGATAGGTTAAATACCTGCAGAATACAAGATAGTCAAATAAGTAATCTCTTATTTGGAAGGGCTATAATAAAAACTGTTGCAAAAAGAAGTTGCTAACAGCTTTTTATACTGGCAGAGTGTGCCAGTGTTAAATAAGACCTGCAGGGAAACAGAGAGCATTTTGTGAAGTAATAAAAGTTATAATAGTGCACAATTATTATTATTATTATTATTATTATTATTATTATTAATAATAATAATAATAATAATAATAATAAGTAACTTAAAGCATGAGAATTATATTGCGGTAAATAGAACTGTTATTTTTAAAATATTTAGCTTTATTTAGCTACCTTACTAAAGAGTACAACAGAAGGAGGTAGGATTCAAACCTGTTTTCTTCCGTTGGCTCCAAGCACTGTACCACCGGCTGCCCTATTACTATTCTGAAAGAGTCGTGGAACTGAAGTAAATTAAAATCAGTCAATGCACAGTATAATAGTTTTTGGTAATATTTTCCACTCTAGTCTTATCACCATCGAGAGACCAAAAGAAAAATAATTAGTAATATAAACAAAACAAGATTACATTCAACTTTCAGAAGTAAGGAGAGAGCATGAATCAGAGATGCTGTAGAAACATTATGGAGCAGTAAAAAAGAAATGGGAAGGTCACATAGCAGTGTGGAAGACAGCTGATGGGCAATGTCTTCTTCAACTCTGGTGGAGTAGTAGCCTTTCACCACCTGTTTTATATGCTCCAGAACTCTCCTCTTTGTAATGAAATATCAAATAGTGGCCTTTTCAAGTGACAAGTAGTTTTTCTGAGAAAGAGGCCTTTGTTTTCAAACTTATCAACATTTTGTGATCAGAAAAAGTAACTTGGCTAGGCCATTGTTCCCATCATTCCAACAATAAAATAGCACTGGATCTGTTAGGTAAAGTAAGGCTCTTTCAAGATGAGTGTAGGCAGTAGACACAATACAGATGTCCACTGGTTCTGTCTGCTCTTTAGCTCAGTCTCACTTCTGGACAGTCAGAATGTTGTCCAACTCTGTGTGGAACCTTTAGTGTGAATTTTATGGCACCCTTTACTTTCAAGATGGCAGTGGAGAAAAAGTTCAGGAGATGACATGTGTTCCAGTCAGAATGAAGAAAGGTCAGTTGTAAACCTGAATTGAAAAATCAATGTGCAGAACAACAGCTTTTCATTCTGGGAACACAGTGGGAAATGACCTTCCAGGAATACACAGTGTGAGATAAAATTATACATATAGTCTTAGGCACCTGTGGGAAAAATGCTATAAAGCAAGGACAGTTTCAAAAATAATGCCATGAATTAATCAATAAACCTTCTAAAAAGTGCAGTAGACAAAAAAACCTCAATCAGATCAATATTTGGTTGGACCACCCTTTGCCTTTAAAACAGCATCAATTCTCTTATGCAAACTTGCATGCAGTTTAAGGTAGAGGTTGGTAGGTTCTTCCAAACATTTTGAGGAACTGGCCACAGTTCTTCTGCAGACTTTGACTGTCTCTGCATGTCCTCCCAGACTGACTTGATCATGTTGAGATCAGGGCTCTGTGGGGACCATAGCATCTGTTGCAGGATTTCTTCTTTTTACTGAAGATAGTTGTGTATGACTGAGATTGGGTGTTTGAGGTCATTCTCAGGCTGCAGAATGAATTTGGGACCAACCAGAAACCTCCCTCATGATAGATAAGAATCTACCTGTACTTCTCAACAGACATTGAAGTTGCATGTCTAAGACTTTTGCACAGTACTGTATATATTTTAAATAATAAATATAAATATATGTTTTTAAATTTACCCCATGGATAATATTGTTTATTCGACGTAGCTATACTTTTTATGGGTTTCTAAATAATAGGCTTAAAGTAACAAAATGATTGCAAATGCGTTACATCTCTCAATTGCCAGCCATGAAAACTTTATTTAAGGTTACTAAGACATGGTAAAATGATGGGAATGAAGTCTAAATGTTGGTAAATCTTTTATTCCTGCACATAGTTTTTATTTACATATTTAATTAAATTTTAGAATATGAAATGTGCTTTGGCAGTTGTGAATATAGTGATAGTTCTTGGAGCATTACCAAAGGAAAGAAAAGGGTTTGAAATACAAGTACTGCCAGATTTACAGACTCTGTTTAGTGCATTCTCGATATTGGCTAATTATCATGTAAATTTATGGTTTTTTCCCTCATATTAGATCCCAGAAAATGAGTTCCCATTTCTAAGGGGGATGATTCCTCATCATAGGCTTAATTTCCCTCTTTTCTGTTTTTGTCTCAACTAGTTTGGGAGATTAATTTTATGGCAAACTTTTGGGAATTTTCGGTTCGGTCTTATTTACCTTACCCTCTTTTAGTAGGGAATTTCTCCCTTCTTGAAATCAGAGTTTTTTTATAACATAGCTTGTAACACTTATAACATTTTAAAATTCATTTTTAATGTTAATTTTTGAAAAATATACAGTGTATTAAAAGTAAAAAAGCGACACTACAAATTAATTTTTCTCTGCTAAAAAAATTAACATTTGAACTCCTTGACAATTCACATTAATTCTAGAATGTCTGGACACCCATTCAGAACTCAGTGGATAACACCTGTGAAATGTAATACTGACCTTTTTCCTTTGCTTTATGGTTTATGTATGTGGGCGTATTTGCGGTTTATTGTTGTACTTTTTCTGTCTTCATGTTGCTGTAAACCAGTGCTGTTCGTAAAATTCATAATAAAAAACTACTCTGCAGTTAATTTAGCTTATTGTTTTGGTACTACATATTAAGATATTTCTTTAAGTGTTAAAAATTTTAAAAAAACACACAATAAAGACTTTTCTTGACAAAGCAAGGGTCTGGTGCATTTGTCAATTTAGATTCAGACTCACAAGAACTATAATGAAACAGTGACTTCTATTGTAAATAATGATATAAGTAGAAGGCAACCTGCATAGGAGAAGTTTGCCAGGTGTAGTAGGTACCTGTCCATCAAACTGGATATAAAACAACCAGTAAGCTATTTTTTTGTCAAAAATCTAACAGTTTCTGCACATTTTACTCCTCGACTGTGTGACTGCTGTGTGTCGGGTTTTGCTAAACACTGAATAGGTAATGCTTAGTAAATTTCAAAAGAAAAAAAGAGCAAATATTAATCTACTGAAATAATTTCTCAGAAAATAATGCTTAAAACATTTCAAGCCACAGAAAGCACTGAGGTGTATATATAAAATGGGTTTTAACATTTAAAGGGCTTCTGTAGGAATCCCGATGTTATTTATACTCATTGAAGTATTTTTTACACTCAGTAGACCTGAAAACAGGCTAAGATATCTATGCACACTCAGGCAAGGGCTATAAAGAACTAAGATTTCAAAAAGAGGGAAGTTGAAACAAAAAGGAGAAGTTTCCTTTTAACAGAAGAACAGTGGCAAGAAAGCGATATGAAATGTGTAATGCAACCTGGGGGAAAGACGTGCACTGAAGGAGGAAAATGATTCACGTTGATTTGCCGACTTGGAACACTGAGGAAATTGAAGCATTTGCAGATGAGAAGGAGAAGGAGGCCAGCTACGTGCCATGATGACAGATGGGTAAAAGGTTGGTTGAAAGATAATGAAGGTCAGTTATAAAAGGCGTAGTGATACTCAGCTGGCAGCTTGGAGTGATGGCAACTTCTGACTGAAACAGTCTTGGCAAGTGGCCCAGACATCTTTAAAAAACCTGGAATCTTTTTGCCCTCTTCTTCCATAGGTCTGAATATGTCTCTGTATATCTTAAACACTTTTTATTATAATATTAATGCCACTCCGATTTCTGTCATAGCGGGGTTCCTTTTAGCAAAACATTTCCTGCTAAAGGAATCACACAGTAAAACTTTACTATATGTTTGGCGCCCGATAAATAACAAATGTAATTTGTAATGGGAAAGAGAGCAACCCTTCCTGCATGCAGTAGTTATTCCAAAAAGTAAACAAAACAGTGATTTGAGGCCATTATCCGCAATCTCAGTCACCATTAGTGTTTCAGAACCAGGGCCTGAAATATGTTATTTTAATCATAATTATGAATCCAGTTACTGGGATGAGTGAATCTCTCCTCCAGCTGCAAATGTAAACTGATATGTGGGCATAGCAGACATGCCAGAGAGCATGTGAAATACCAGGAGAACATGTTACATGTTGTGTTGCTGTGGTAAAATGTATTTTGCAGACCTCATGGGACCTGTTCAGGAATCAGTCTTTAGCTTGTAATGGGAACCATCCTCTTCCTGTGGTGAGTCTTTGCAGGAGCCAGCAGAGTGGAGAGCTGATATCAGGGGTACAGTGTTACAAAAGCAGAAGGAATCACACTGGTTTAAATACTCTTAAGAGATATTCTTAATTTGAATGACTGCAAAAAGGGGTGAAAGAATGAACTATAAGGTAAATGAAAGAGAAGCACAAGGTTTAAACTTATAGAGAGATGGAAGGGAGGGTGACACCCTGGATCTCAAGCTTTGTCCCAGGAGGTGGCACTGTGAACAGAATTCCAGCAATCTTTAACAGTTTCTACTGTTTGAGATTAGTGGTCAAAGTTTAAAGAAGGAAATTATTATTTAGGTTAAAACTTGCACATACAACAGCTTGCAGGCACTGTGACTGGAGAATCCTGCTTTAGGATCACAGGCTGTAGAACAGCTTCTCCCACCATTCATTTATAGTGACAATTTTATTAATATAAGCTGACATGTCCGTCTGTCCATATCCATGTTCACTCTAAAGGTTTTTACAGTGAATGAAATCTACACAAACCATTTACCATTCTATGATAAATGTAATAAATAAGAAGATTATGACCAACACATAAAACCCATAATTTTCAAGTTTGAGAAATGTTTTTGAGTGAGCTGGTGTATACTGAAGAGCTCAGAGGGATTTTATACACATTTGGCATTTTGTACTGATGGAAGTCGGACATAACTGTTCACTTGCGAATGCAATATGTGTGTTCAGAATGTGTTAGTGTATGTTTATTTGGGGATACACTATGTGTGTATATGTGGCTTGCATTTTTGAAAGTTTGCCAGAGCATTTCATCAATAATTAAGGGAAGAAAATGTATATTTTTGCATATGTGGATTTCATGCAAGAAGTGTTGAGGGAACACCAAAAATGAACAGAGGGTGCGGAGGGACAAGATGGAAAGGTGTGAATGGTTCACTGTTTGGGGAAGTGTGAATTACACTGAGCATCATGTGGACCACTCAGTAGGGGATGCCAGTGGCCTTCATTTCAGCAAGTTTTTTCTTGTCTTACCTTATTTTTATGAACAAGTTACTACCAAATACAAAGCATATATCTGTATTATGCACTTATCATTGTGTGGGTGTCAATACTTAGTTAGTTAGTAACAGGAAAATTTCATGAATGAAATCATGCTATGTTTGCTAAGAAAAGTTACAATATGTGTTCACTTACAAAATGTCGGTTCGAAAAATTTTTTAATAGTGATGATCATGATTATTATCAGTTATCATTATTGCTATTATCATTATTATCATTTAGAGGCCAAGCAACTGCTGCCTTGACAGGCTGAGCAGGAGACCAGTAAGGCTATCTGTGCTTCTGTGAGTTCATCGCCATGTGGTGTCTGACAGGAGCAGATGGTTAAAGCAGGAAATTTTCCGTTGTCAGACTGAGAGAAGGTGGGAGGGGGCAGACAGGTAGGGATCTCAGATGTTCACACCGATTAGCTTACCTTGTAATTACCTGCTTTTCACGGATGGTTTTCTGTCACAGTATTGAGTTTTATTTAGCTGCCTTTCCTGGGGATCATGGATTCATTTTCCAGTTTATTCCAGCTGGCACTGCTTCTATCTGGTCATTTTGTATTCCGTACCATAAAATATGCTCTGTCAAGCACTTATTAATAAAGTACTTAGAACATAAAAATGTAGTACAGTAAATACACTTGGTTGGTACATGGCTACGGGAAAGTAGGAAGACACACAGTATGTCCTTTGATACGATCTAATTACATGACACGATAAAGCTGACCTGCAAAAAATGTCCTGCTTCCCAGTTGTCACCCTGTTAG
Source organism: Arapaima gigas (assembly GCA_900497675.1). Classification (NCBI taxonomy): domain Eukaryota; kingdom Metazoa; phylum Chordata; class Actinopteri; order Osteoglossiformes; family Osteoglossidae; genus Arapaima; species Arapaima gigas. The sequence goes on along the minus strand of UFQX01000434.1, from coordinate 268,455 downwards.
TGAGAATGTGACAGAAACTGAGTCATTCCATTACTGCAAGGGAGGCCGTCTGGCAATCTTCATACTGCAGTCCATTAAATGCTCCTATATTCAAAATTAAACTGAAATTTTTAGCAAATTATCACAAGAGTAATTGAAAGACTGTTCCAGGTGACAGTGTCATTAGTTTATAAGAACAATATGCAGCTGCTATGCTACATTAATCTTTGCTTTTGCACAGCAACGTTTTCAGTTTACCTTTGTCGTCTGTAAAACTAATAATTACCATATATCAATTATACCAAATGCTCTGCAACAGTTACTGTGGCACTTCTGATCTGAGCAGTTAAAGGATTGTAGGAAGGCAGGACATTTGGAATTGGATTCAGAGCCACACCACAGAGAATAATAAAGAGAGAGTCTCAATGAGAAGGGAAAAGACTCCAACTGGGCAGAAGGAGAACTTGGAAATAGTTGTTGGGAAATAAAAGGAGATTTTAGTCTTTCCCAGAAAATGAAATGTTTGTTATTAACACCCTGGGGGGGTTGCCAAGCGGGAGAAAGGGAAAGGGAGAGGAGCTGCATCTTCAACCAGATTATAAGTATTGAAGGCAATATTAAGGAGAGAAGATATTGACTGGGTGGACAGTGCAAAATAATATTTAATGTTTAGTAGTGGCTGAGGATAAGGAAACAAATTTTCACACTACGATCAATGCAGAATTTAGAGTGCCCTGCTGTATAGTGTCTTTTATGTGGTGCACAACCACAAATTGAAATGAGGAGCAGAAAAGAGTAGGTTAGTGTGTCCTGTAACAGGGAAAAGACCAAGAGCTGGTTCTTAGGAAAGGTCAAAGAGACGTGGAAAGCAGTTTCCATGTTACTGCAAACCAACTATTCCATCAGGTTTACTGCATTTTATTGTCTTTTTCCTACCCGTGTCGAAAATATTTCCCAGCTGCACTCTGCAGCTGTCAAAGATTCTGAAGCAGGCCAACTCCCACCCCCCTAAAGTGCAATAAGTGGTAAAATTATCTATTCTTCAGAATGGTCAGTGTGAAGCATATAAAAAAAACATGCTGGTGATAGAATAGTGAAGCTTGACACTGAAACCATAACTGATCTGGAAGACCAGAAAAACCAGGCATTTCAGTGGCCTTGGGAACAAAGCCTGCATGAAATAGTGTGTTTTACTAGTCCTGAGAGCTTGGACAGTGTGTTCCTCACTGGTGAGCCGTCCAGATAGCTCATTCCACAGACCCCTGCTTTGTTATATATTTCACAATTTATGGAGCTGGGATCCTTTTGCAGCACTGAGAATGGCAGCAGAGTATGACTGCATCTGAGCCAAGGGCATGTGCTCTTACAGTAAACACATATGTCATTCAGGTCTGCAGCTCCTGTCATTCTGTAATCCTGCCCTTTAATCTCAAAAACTTTAATCTCATTAATAATCCTTTCATCTGTTCGCTTCTCCCTATCTCAGATCAGCTCATATACTCCCCCCCTCTGCCATTACCTCCTTTCTCAAGATTAAATTTTAATGAATTTCAAATCTGAAATTTGGGTTTACGTGTTTGCTTTTATGGAAAGTGTCACCGAAGTTGTTGTGTCTGACAGAACACATTTAGTCTTAGGCACTGGAATGTCAAATGTTAAGAGCCCTTAGTAAATCAATGATCGGTTTGGCAGAGGGACTTCACCTTGGGGGGCCCCTGTGACATCATTCCAGGCAGCCAGTGGTTTCTTTTGGGGAGTGGGGTTGGGGGAGGCATGAGTCTCTGTGGCACTGTCCAAGAGTCACCCAGGAACCACTTCCACTGCCTGTCATGATGCAAGGAGGATTAAAGGGGGCAGGACAAATAGATTGATAGAAGTGAACAGAAGAGGAGTAAAATTTATAATACATCATAATACATTACGTAATAAATGACATTCGCTTAAATCAACATGGCTCAAAGGTGTAAGCCGAATGATATTTTACTCTCTCATGTACTCTTTCATTCATCATTGACAACTCTCTGGCCAGTGCAGAGTCAGAGTGGTCCAAAGCCTCTCCCAGAAACATGTGCGTGAAGAAAAGTAAACCAAGGACAGGACAGTTCATTGCAGGGCAATTGCACACCGGTTTACCTGATACCCATGTGAACATGGAAAGAATATACAATTGCCCCACAGTCCGAGCTGAATTCACACCCATGTCTAAATCCACAGCCCAAGATCCACGAGCCACCATTGCTCCTGTGCTAACAGTACAGTTGGACTCAGAGGGACTGACAGTTGAGAAGCTGTGAAGAAATGAAGTGTGCTTTAAAGACATAGCTGGAAAAACTGGTCAAGGGTTTGGAGCAAGGGCAGTGATGCCGAACGGATAGGGACAGGGTAGAAGAAGCAGTGTGAGAGATGTAAGAGGCTGATTTTGCCCTGTAAAAGCAACATCAAATGCCCTGTGAGGCTGAGCTAAGAAGGCATAAAAAACATCTCTCATACACAGCACTTAAAGGGTAATACATATGTTTAAATTCTCTATGGAGAGGCAACTAGCACACACACAAATAATGTAAAACTTTGTTTAGAGGACAAACCTTGAAATCTTGAGATACAGGTGCATCCAGCAGGCACACATGCCAGATAACCACCCACTCCACAGAGTCATTTATAGAACAAATGCACTTGAACCTTGAAGTAGACTTCCCTTCTGGTCCAGTGTGTTTAGAGTTAAGCATACAGACAGCTAGCTGGTCATGGAAACTGCTTCCAGATGCGTTTCCCTATTCTCCTTCAATCTAAATCATCACTCATATTTGGCAAATAACTTGTACTTGGCAAATAACTCTAAAAGGCTAAGAAAACGGGTGGGTAACTCACCCAGGGTTCCTTGTTCATGAATTTTTGGTTTTCCCTCAAGAATGTCCCTGTACTCCATGGGCAGTTAGCGTCTGTTGAAAGAGATGAGCAAACGTTCACTGAAAACTTTTAATGGTCAGTTCTTTCTCAGTAATCATATCTGTACCCATATAATATTCACATCTGTCTTCTATGTGGACTTCTTTCCAGAGTGGAACAAAATAAACATACATAGGTTCACGGAACATAAAATCATCCACCTTGAAATTTAACTCTGTTTTGGCCAGCCTTGCCAGAGTTATCAGTTAAAACATCAAGGCTGTCATGTATTCTATGGACTTAAGCATCTGAATTCTCCACTTCCTGAATGACCTCAACACAGTCAAACTGTATTGTTTGCGTACATTATTATTCTATCTGTTAACTCAGACTAGCCACTATATCCTTTGAAGGCCTATTTTAATTTGAAAAGCAGAAAAGTAGCATTATAAAAATAAAATACACTGGGTGTAGATTAACTGAAGGACCCCTGTGATCCGCAGCATCTTATGTCTCAATCCTGTGTTTTCTCCCAACTCACAAAATGATTTCTAATATTTCACAGTGTGAGTGCTGGCTCATTTCATGACAAATTAATAAAACATGTCTGTTGCTCGCTCTCATGTACACTTTTTTTCTCTTGGATTTTCATTGTGAGAAGGACGGAAACCAGTCCCAGGTTAAGATGGTGGTAGAGAGGAAAGAATTTCAGGATCCTTAAAATAAGTGTCAAAACTTTTGAAGGTAGTTCCAAATAAAGACTGGAGGGAAAAAAAACACAGGCAAAGGAAAAATAATCAAATGTGTGTTTTCTGGAGCATTTTAGAAAGGCTGCACCTAAGGAGAAAGAAGGGGGCCTGTGGGGAACAGGAGACGAGAGAAATAGAGAAGGCATCTCAATCACAAAACAGGGGAGCAATGAAGAAGGAATAAGTAATATTTCTTAGAAAAATTTGTTGGATGTTCACTTTAATCTGGATGGTTAATTGGAATGTCGGTGCGGAAATTATAGTAGTAACTCAGCGTTCTCATGAAAAACTGATATATACTAGTAATAAGAGACCTTCTGGATAGACATATCACATTTGAACTTTTTCTCCTGTCTCTCCCAGAGACACAAACCTGCACACGGTTCATGCTTAATGAGAGTCACAGGCTCTTGTGGGTCACTGAGTTTGGCCAACACCACTGTAAGATTTTGACAATTCAAGCAAGGGGCTGATTAAGCAGGTGAAATTGTTATTGAAGGGCTAGGGGTGAGATATGGTTCTTTTGAACTGTTCATTCCTAAAACAAGCTCTTGAAGAGAAGGGAAGCGCTGAGGAGAAGAACTGTCCAGAAGCAACCTGCATCCATGCTTGAATAGCTTTCAGAAGAACAGGTGTAGTAAGGACACAAATTAATTTGGCAGAGAAATTGAATAAGTATGGCAGTATTAGATAATTTTTAAACCATATTGTAAACCATGAAAATTTTTAAACCAATCTTCTGTCTCCCTCCCAACATCCTTCTTACCCTGGCACATAATATTTGACTGATGTGCAACTGCAAAGCTCAAGACTCTAATCTCTAATGTCCACAAACCCTATATCTACTGATAAGACTTACATAAACTATGGTTTCTTCATAACTTAGGAAATGTACAGGGGCACATGTCATCCAGAGCCATGTGAAGCAGCAGTAGAATACAGTGCTTGTTGTTAACGTCCACAAGCTTAATAAACACATGAACCTGCCTGGTAGCCTGTTCCTCAAGAGGTAAGTAAGGATAGAGGGAGGAGAAAGGGGTATTAGAGAACTGGTCAGGTAGTGGTATACAGCAAAAGAGTACATGAGTGATATATTAGGACACCCTTTCTACCAATGTGTATTTCTATGTTTTGCTACTTACTTCAAGTTCTATGCTGTCAGTTTGTCCCTCTACCTGAAAACATGAGTAAATGTATAAATACATACATCCTTTAAGATTTTCACGCTTATTTTCAGGTTTCTCATATTATTTTTTAAGAATGTCATTGTTTTCTTCTCTCACCCTTATGATTTCTTACTTAGTGTCACCATCCTTGTTTTGTCCCTTTACTGTTCAACTGAATCTTTGAATGGGCCAAATCGGTAATCACACCTCAGTCAAGTATGCCAAAATGAGAGGTTGGAAATGGACACAAAAAGAGGCTCGAGGGAGGCAAAACAGGGCAGAACGCCATGATCGAGATCTACTGCTCAGGCCCAGGATTCAGTCTGTAGACATATGGGAGAAAGGATTGTGTGGAAGAAAGAAATGTGTGGTCCACCAGCTCCACAGCACTAACGCCCTTTTAAATCACTCTTAATTTAATCTCAGATTACTCACAAAATGTTTTATTATTACAGCGATCCGTTACAAATACGCCGACAAAGTAGCTGTCAGGTCTACTCCCGTGATGGATGGTCAGTGTCGATTAAGCAGCAGTACACATTTGCCATTCCTGTTATCCAGTAACATCAGGTGTTAGAACATTGTCCTCTATAAGAACTTATTTTCTATTGTTGCTTATTGCTACCTTGACAAATACAATATTGCAAAGATCGAGTTTTAGGTGGCAGAGTACAGATAAACAACGAGAAGGCTGATTGATCGGTGTGGTACCGAACAGACGTACGTGAGCACAAAATATGCACATATTCAATTAGAGGAAAAGAAAAGGCCTTTAATTTAAGATTAATTTCAGTGAATGAACACAGAGAGGGAGAAGGAGGGAGAAGGAGGGAGAAGTCAGGCATTAGGGTCAGAGGGTTAGAGCAATAGTGGAAGAGATGGTGTTACGTCTCAAAGGGTTTACAAAGTGAGGGGTTTCATTCACTCTCAAGATGCATGTTTTTTAGAGAATGACAGTTCTCTTATGTAACATAACTGCTTTAGCAATGTTCAATCCGACAGTCTAGACGAAGTAGGTGAGGGTTTTGCTGGCAGACTGGGTTGTGGAGAGGGTGAGAGAGAGAGAGAGAGCGAGCGAGAGAAAGAGAGCGAGAGAGCGACAGAGCAAGAGAATCAGGAGAGGTGGAGAGTAAACTATACAGCTGCTGACAGAGACACATGGAAGGTAACGTGACAGGTCTATACACTCATTTCTCATGTAAAGGGTTATTGTTCTGTGAAAAAGAATCAAGCTAGCCAAACAGGTTGAGACTGAATTATTGTTATTTCTAATGGAGAAAAACAATGGCTTTCAGATAATCTGAAATAACTGAACGTACCAAAATGAAAAGTGTTTTTAAGCATGACAATAACACCACAATTTATATTTGTAAGAAAAATTATCTCATTATTATTTTCTATTTTTTTTAATTTTCAATAATACTGGTCTAAGACAGGGTATATACACTGTACAGACATTGTGCTAATTTGGCTCACGGTTGTTTACAATATAAAGAAAGACGTTCACAAGATAACTGCCTATACCTTTCACTCTGAAAAGTGCGCAGACACTGCTGAATGTCTTATCTCCTTGCTGCATATACTTGAGGAATGTACTAAAACCAGGTACTGTTCTAGTAAAAACTATCCAGACTCCACAATCTGTAGATGAGTGTCCATTCTTTCATATCACATACCTTGCCATGTTCACACAGCCTCAGTAAAACCTCTCTTGCCAATGTTACCTAAAATACCATAGGCCCCATACAAAGACTTTCCTGTGACGTACCACTAGATATTGACTTTACTGTTTTATCTTCTTTCACAAATGTTATGATCTCCACAGCCTTCTGGCAGATCCTGCTGAGTACTTTCCTCACACTGATAGACTTTGCCACTACCTTGAGTCATACCACCAGCAAAAGCATCCCTCACTTAGTGCTCTTTGACCTCTGCTGAGAATAAGCTCCAGTGATGCTTTAGCTATACTGGTTTGGATGGATGCTGCAGCACATTGTGTATTGTCTGGATTGCTGATCCTTACATTCAAGTGCCAACTAGCCTACATTCCATGTTGCTGCATCCAGACCATCCTCAGCCATTCGTTCTTCTTCCATTGCTGCTTGGGCTCTGTTCTTTTATCAGCTCTCCTTCCCCAAAGCCTTTTCATATCGGCATGATGAAACCCTGCACAAGCTTAATCTCCAGACATGGAGAGAACGTGTTAACTGCAACCCAGGAGATGTGAGGCTGTAATGCTACTCATGCTGGAATGACATAGTAGGTAGTGAATAAAATATTCACTGTGGAATTAAAATGACCATATAACTGGGCAAAAATGCCATTGTTCTGAATAAATACCCTGCTGTGTGAAGAAAGGGTTTTTATTTTTAAAAGCTGATGTACCAATTTTTCATACTGGACACATTCATATGAGGGCTGCATGTGTTTGCATGGCATTGTTCTGTTCCAGATGGTTGCAGGATCTTTTTGCAAATGAGATTTTCTAAAAATGTACTCCTCACCATTCAATTGGCTACATTCAAGATGGGCAATAGACCTACAGTGAACCTGCATTCTCTCCATGCAATTCTACATCGTTACTTTGTTTTATAGAAAGCAGTAAAAGTTCCTGCCTTATGAGTCATCTGAATGAGATCGGTTTCAAAGGGAGAACAAAAGACAGAAGGAAGGTGGGATAGAGTGTGCAAGGAGATTCAAGGAAGGTGTGATGTTTGGGACCCAGATTCATGTGAAAAAACAGCAGTAGTCAGTGTGAATGGAGGAGAGCATTGAATAAAGAGATGGACTGAGAGGAGGAAACTGCATTGTAGGTCCATGGGAAAAAGGGGGCTAAAGGGTTGCTGTCAGTGGCAGAGGCGCAGAAGGGAAAAATCCCCAAAGTGGACATATCCAGCACATTTCACACATTACGTGTCACCAACCTCCTTTACTCACAACAGCTGTCACAGACTTGCCTGAACAAACACTACACTTCCTTTTACAAAGACCAACAAATAAATACTCAGAAAGGTTGATGTTAGGAGGCAAAGGTTTCCCATGTTCCTGTAATAGGCACATTTTCCTGTTCTGAGCAACATAGTACAACTGACACAAGCAGTGAAACACACCTGAGTCACTGATCCGAAGCAGCAGGTTTGCATGTAGGTTTAAAATGAAGTCTAAATTTAGTACTTGTTGAGCTCCAGGAAAAGGAGCAGGGGTAGCTCAGGTGTTTCTTCTGCTGACAGTTGCTGATTCCTGGGAATGCAGGGCAGGGCACGAGGTGTCATTTTACAAGCTGCCCTGAGAACTGCAGTAGTGTGTCATGAGTATCTGCTGACTATTAATTTTATTTTTACAAAACATGACTTTACACTTCTATTTTGTACCTCTGCATTAACAGGGCAGGTAATAAGCAGTGTCCTGCGCATCCTTCGGCGGTAACCCATGCCTGGATTCTCTGAACACTGCGCACCTCTACTGCCACCTAGTGAAAAGATACATAACACCATACCTGGCATAGAGCTCATTTGTCTAACAACCTTTATACAGCTGACACCTTGCACTGGTAAATGTTACTTTACTTTTTTTAAAACAGTTTTTAAAAGTTATCAGTTCAATGTAATAAAGGGCACAATGACAGGAGGGGAAATAGAACAAGTGACTTCAATGCAACAACATTAACCCCTGTGTTACCTTCCGCCACTTTAAATCTATTTATGTTCAAAATATTATTTCGATAATTCCCAGGAAGATTACTGTCATTGTTTTTGTTAATTGCTACTGAGTTGATTTAGACTCTTGGCAACATACTGAATATATTGTGCTCGCAGGTGTATCCATTATCACTGTGACTGAGTCCATCTGTATGTTGGTCATCCTCTTCCTTCTTTTTTTCTCCTTTTTACTCCAACATTTCCAAGAATGTCACATCTTCACATGATATGTGCAAAGAGTAATAACCTCAATCTTGACATCTGTGCTTTCAACATGAGTAATGGCTTAATTTAATTTAAAAAATTGAACTGAATAAAATTTGACCCATGGCACCACAATTCAAAGGACTCCATGTTTTTCCCACCATGTCTTTTCAGTCCCTAGCTTTCATACTGATGTAGCATTACAGAAGGTAGAACTTTGTCAGCCAAAGTGTCATAATACTGGATCATCTCAAAATAAATAGATATTCAAATATTACTCTATACAACAACCTCAGTTTAAATTAAACTTAACATCAGATATTTATTTAGTAAAATATTAATGTCAGTTTATATTACTACCTGTTTATATATAAATTACATGATTTATACCACATGTTCAGGGCATTACTGACATAACTGCAATTTGTAACATCAGTTTACAGATACAAAGCTGCTTTGACATTGGCACATAGAGGTGAACTGAAAGTTGCAGGTGTATTTTTTGTCAGATAGAAACCATACAGTAACCTAGGTGGCTCATTTCTGAAAACAATCAATGTGAGGAGCCAGAATGTGTGTCCAATACACAGTGATGGAGCATTTTTGGAACATGAAAATGTCAAGAAGGTACAACGTGCTATTGAGAAATGTAACAAGTTACATCCATTGGCCTGTTGACACTTTATTTCTTTTGAATGAATGAGCTATAAAGATAATAAATGTACAGTAATCAGCACTGGTAACATTAGTTGACTAGGGTAGCAGTTGCTATGACAACGACACAGGTCATTTTAAGTGTTTATTCGAAGATTTAAAGCCCTTCTAACACATGAATCACCCTGCAAAATTTTGCAACCCTTTGTCCCTATACTGTATTTGTATCAGCAATTTCTCAGTATATTGATTGGTACACGGCAGCATAAAAACAATGCTATTGTTTTGTTAATTATGTGACAAAAAAGTGAACACGTACAACTGTTCTGTAACTTTATTTCCCCACGTAGTCAAGAGCATCAAGCAGAAGATGTAACTTTCATTCATCCACAGATATTGACATATTTATATATAAATAACAAAAAAATCCCATATACCCATCTTTGAACCCCTTTTCCAACATTACACATTTTTCAAAATGCTACTGGATAAGAGATCTTTTTGGTTTGTCCAATAGTACAAACTTGGGCCTGAAAACATAAGCATGTACTTTACTGATGAATGTGGGGGGGGGAGACTCAGAAGAAACACGGGGGGAAAAACCACTATGTTTTGTAGGAGATCAGCAGATCACATCCGAAACATGTAGGGGCAGCTGATCGAAACTTCGGTGTGAAAATGAGTCAGTGATATGTTTATTTGTGTGCTGTTGTACAGGCTTCACAATCTGTGCAAAGCAGCAGGAAACTAGGATACGGGGGAAGGTCAAATGTAAGTTCACCATGAGGAGAACAGGAAGGAAACAGGACTGGGGTGGGAAATATTGTAACTCAGTTAAACACACTGCTGGAGAAAGTGTACAGTTTATTAGCTAGCCCTGCCCACAAGACAATCTGCAAGACACTTAACAGTGCACGGGAAAAAGGTAATGATATAGTCAGTGCTGTGGATATAGTGTCAAATCAGCCTTTCTCTTCTTTAAAGTGGGGAAAAAACCTACAAATTACACATAATCCAAAAACCAACAGATCTCAGATGAGTGCTTCATATACAGTACAGAACATTACTAGTGAGTTCGAGACTGTTTCCGATGAGACAAAAAGAAGTTGAAAGACAACTGTCATAACTGCACATCCTACCAAGGCATGTCATTTCCTCTGCATGGTGCCACAAATGCTATTGGACCCAAGGCATTTTACCAGTGTAAAACAATATGGTTCAATTACTTCTTACCTGCCATTTTTGATATCTTGTATGTACAAAAATAGGGGGTGACAGACAGAATGCCATATATGCTAGCATACATCAAGCAGCAGAAACCTGAACTCTAGTAAGCAGCAAGTGTTCCAGTAAAAAAAAAATCTGGCAACAGCAAAGCATACAGATATGCAGAGCGAAGATGTGTTGCTCAAGTTTTCAGGTAAGAGTTAAGGTGTGTAAGCGACAGAAGTTGCCAAATATACAATCACAGGACCAGAGGAAGATGCTAAACTACAGAAGCAGTGAACTTGAGAGAAGAGTGGGGACATCCTGCAGATCCTGCAGCTCAGTCAGTTCTGCTCTACAAAAAGAAAAAGGGAAATTGAGGTGGCTGTAAAGGTTTCTCTAACGTTGTTGTGCAGAATGCTGAATTATAAAAATTAGGGAAGTATATACAGCTATTTATAACCAGCTGTCTGTTGCTGCAGTGGCACAAGGAAATACTCATGAAGATTCATGTAAGACCTGGTAACATTTTCTCTAGTGGGGTTTTTGTACCTAAGACCAGAGTAGTGGTTAGAGCTGCTTCCTAACACTCAAAAGAACACAAAATCAAATCTCACATCCTGCTGTATTTCAGATTTTGTTCAGGCACAAATCCTAAATTTATACGATAAATATTATCCAGATAAATAAATTAATATCTAAAATAACCACTGGTATGTCAGCAACTCTTGTTTTGAACAGGGTTGAGGAACACATTCAGCCCCGCCCAAAAGGCCACTATGGATTTAAAGTGCAGATACCATGAGGGATCATTATTGGTTTCTTCGTGTTTGGTTATGCACAGCAAAGATATATTTTACTCAAGAAAGATGTTGCACCTGTACAATTTTAGAACATAGAAAAACATAGAATAAATTTTTCTTAGATTTAAAATATCTATGCAAAAGATGAGACAATCATGCTGAAATATGAAGAAAGTATAGTTACAAAAAGGCCCCAACATAAAGAAATAACTCAAGAAAAATAAGCTATTGAAGCCATTTCTCAATTTTTGATAAGTTTGGGTGCTTTCTACCAAAGCAAATAATTTCAAACCAAAACATGCAAATGAAATCCTGACATTGCATGAGTCTTTTGTCACCTTTTTATCAAATTTCACCTTTTTATCAAATTTCACCTTAATTTATTGTCCACCTGTCCATCAGACAGAACAATTCTGCCTAACTATTTAGGTTTAAGCAGATTTCCTGTACCAGACAGTCACAACATTAGTGTTGAGCTCTGTAACTTCTCATTTTCTTTCAATCCATGCATCATTATTTGCTTAAATTATGTAGATGACCCTACACTCCAACTGTTTGTCTCAAATGTAATAATGCAATGGGTGTCTTGTACAGCCTCTGGTTGCTGCTGATTCTGAACTGTAAGCTCTTGGTTTGTTAACTGATGTGAACAGCAGAACCAGGAATCACCTGTATGTGTGTGCTGATGCTCTGGCCCTGGTTCAGTAGTGCTCCAAAGTGTGGGAACCACTGTTTTGGATGATGTTCATGATGGACTGAACCACCTCAGAGGTGGTGCCCTGTCCCCCGATGTCCGGTGTGTGCAGCTATGGGAGATGCAGAGAGGATAAGCAACATTTTCACAACAGTAACACATCACATTTCTAATTTACATGATGATGCTCAAGGGCAGCAGCATGTTGGTCTTTTCAGTTTTGGTTAAACTATGTAAAGGACACATGGAGTGTATAACAGGTTGTTATGTGGTCAGTTTTCATTCATCTGTCCTAATGCCTCCACCTTAACCCACTACAAGGGTGAGTGAGAATGGAGAACATCCCACTGGTCCCACCAGTCCTACAAGAGGCACTCTACAGAGTTAGCACAACTGTCTTGTAAAGTCAGCAGCGTAACATAAGGTGCATCATACCCTGGTCTCATTCATGGTGGTGAGGATGGCATTTCGGATCATAGAAGCATATTCATGCAGTCTGGAAAATAGAAAAGAGAGCAACTTTATTCAAATGTGTAACACGGTCTGAAACACGTGTAAACTACAAGTAGTCCAGTGGTTCAAGTACAAGGTGACAACTATAAAGGTCTAGGTTTGAATCCCACTTCCTACTATAGTGCCCTTACCCTAAATTGTTACAGAAAAAACTACCCAGCTGTATAAATGGATAAGAAACTGAAAGTAGCTTAACACTATCAGCTGCTTTGGATCAAAGTATCAGCAAAATAAAGGTAAATGCAACAAAAGTTAGGAAACACAAACTCACTTGAGATGGTCAAGCATCAGACAGCTGGCTAGCAGCATGGCTGTGGGGTTTGCAATGTTCCTATTAGCAATGCTTTTCCCCGTGTTCCTAGTGGCCTGTAGGACACACAAAGGGACACATCAAGATACTGAATGTCACAAACACCCGCCATCATTTTCATCTGTCAGTGTGACCCTACACCGCAAAATATGGTCAGTAATTCAGCAATTCTTCAGTAATTCATGAAGTTCTTGCACTTCCTCTTTGTTTCCTCTTTTCATGTCCTTACCGTTTCAAATACAGCATAGGCCTGCCCATAGTTGGCACCCGGGACCAGACCTGGACCACCCACCAAGCCTGCACACACATTGCTGACCACGTTCCCATAGAGGTTGGGCATGACCATCACATCAAACTGCTGGGGCTTGGAAACCAGCTGGAAACAGCAGAGTAGCATAATGAAATTCATTAATTCAGCTCTGAATGGAGCACCAACAGGAGCCACTGAAGCTGTTAAGCAGCACAAATGTGGTGAAACACAAGTCAGTGTGAATAAATCTCAGATAGGCCACAGCAAAGAAGGAGAATGTTCTCTGCATGAAAAATACCACATTTTCTTGATTCTGGGGCCCTTGTTTTGTCAAATTTTAGTGACTTGAAGTCCCTATATGTATTTTTTTTCTCCTTTAAATCTAGGGTACATATTACAGTTAATGGTGTCTTGGGATCAAATAAATACAGTATTTAATATTTATGTTCATAAACTTCCACATCCAAAAAAACCGAGTGTCTTGCAGCACTGGCAAGTCCTTTATGCGGAAAACTACAGGGGACCAGTGTACCTGCATGGTGGTGTTGTCCACAATCATGCTGTCAAAAGCAATATCAGGGTAGCCAGATGCCACCTCCTTGCAGCACTGTAGGAACAAGCCATCACCCAACTTCCTGTGAGGCAGGATAGACAGGGACAGACATTCATGCATACAAAACCAGGCCCAGGAGCCCCCCCATGTCAACCAACCTGCAGCTGTCCTGCACGTAAGGGAAGGGGAAAAACAGCAGACACAGCAACGACCTATGGATCTACCTACATGATGTTGGCCTTGTGGACAGCTGTGACTCTGCGGCGACCTTTCTCTCTGGCCAGGCGGAATGCATAGTCAGCAATTCGCAGTGAGTTGAGCCGAGTAATAATCTTCAGGCTCTCCACCACTCCGGACACACTCTGGTTTTGAATCAGACACGATAACAAAGAGTGTATGAGAGTGGGGGACAAGCACCATGAACACGATCAGCCACAAAGACACTGCCTCACCTCGTGTTCCAGGCTGCTGTACTCGCCCTCTGTGTTCTCCCTGATGATGATGATGTCAATGTTCTTGTGACGGGTCTGTACTCCAGGGACAGACTGGCAGTGCATCATGTTGGCATATAAATCTAGACTTGTGCTGAGTTGGAGAAAGTAGACGAGACTCTGTCAAAACCCCCACAGACCACCAAATCTCAGACAAAAGAGACAGAATGTCCCTGCTGTACTACCAGACTTCATCTGCTCTGTGCATCTTTTGTTGTTTTCACAGATCATTTAACACTTCAGGTAAGGAACAACAGATTCATTGCAGTCAGATATGCATAGGACATATATATTTCCGTAAATGACAACTATGTTACTTTAACGCTCTGTTACGTGACCAAACGATCATCCAAAGTGTCAAATTCTTTGTACAAGCAAAGGTACTGATATCTGAATCAAAGACGACATCTCCCCTTTCCAGTGTAATAGTATAAAAAATTGTCTATCTTCAACCTCTCCATAAGAACCGATTTGCTGCCTTACCGCAGCAGATTGTTTCTGGACTTGTGTGAAGGTGGCATGTTGTGGTTAGTCTCGATGTTTCCTGAAGAGAAATAGTGACATATTTATTAAAGTACAGGTATTCCCCTAATTACTAACATAATGTGCTCCTGGAAATCGGCTCGTAAGTCGGAGGTGTAGTTACTATTCATCTCAATTGGAAACATTAAGCATTCCTGGGCAATTAGGGAAATCTGGTCCACGACCCAGCTTGTTTTCCAAAGTATCTGATCTGTCAGTAGTCAGATTTCCATTTTTTTTCCTATAACATCTTTGAGAAGATAATCATTTGGAAAAATCAGAGCACAACTTCAAACTACAGTGTAAACATGACAACTGCAGGCAAGAAGGGATGGCAGCATCACAAGCAAACTGAGTATGACTTATGTTCTTGTAGGTCACTCACAACCAATAATAAAAAGGGCTCAGATAGTCAGGCAACGTGTTTTCAAAACAACCTTTACTTAACCCAGAAGACTATATACACTCGCACTGCTCTCATATAGTTGCTTACATACACTCACTTGCATCACCACATCAAACCCAACAGACAAAACTAACCTGTCACTGATGTGCACTCTCTTGTACATTACAAGTGGCTACTGGCCTGAAATTTTAAAACTGCCCCATGCTCAACTATAGTTACCCATAAATGTGAAAAATCAGCTTCTTATTTGCTCCTAACTTGGTAAAAGATATTAAATCAAAGTCTTGTATCTCAGAGGTTACCTTTAAAATGTGTAAATTTCACTGTGAAGCCATTAGGCTACTTACAGTGATTTACCCACTTATACAGCAAGGCAACATACTGGAGCAATTAAAGGCAGGTACTTTATTCAATGATAGCCCACCACAGCACAGATTCTAACCTGGGTCTTTCAGGTGTTCCCATTGCAAGATAAGAGCTGTAATTACTACATTACCTGCTTTTTTCAGTAGAATAAATTTAAAAAGTGCCACATGAAACACTCCCAAGTGCATATATTGAAATAAAGAAAGCTCTGAGAAGTCTTCAAAACTTAAGTAATCCTCGATTCCATATTCAGAAAGCACATGAAAATCAAACATTCCCACAGACCTTTGAGGGCGACTCCATTGCGGCGGATAGCAGTGATAGCATTGTTGATGTCATCCTCATTAGTCTCTGAAGAATTCACATTGACCACCTCAAAGTCCACTGGCACACAAGTGAACCTGCCAGATGGTACAGACAGACAGCCAAACAGTGACCACGAGCAGGAAGACGGCACTCGTATTATGCACTGAACATCAGAGAACACAGATCAAAACTTTTGGTGCAGATAAGCAAGTGGTTATAACTTCCTGACCTTGATATAGTCTATTGCAATATCTGAGGGAAACACTGTTTAAAAAAAAAAAAAAAAAAATCTTTGTGTGTTTCAACAGTCTGGATATATGTACAGGTATACACACCGTGAAGAGCAGCTTGTGGGCTGAGGTTTAAGTACCTAACTCACCTGAAGACCTCACGAACATGATTCAGCAGCTCAGGGCCAATTCCGTCTCCTGGGATCAGGGCGACTGTATGTCGGCCGCCGTATTTAGCAGGGGGGGGCTGGAATACACAATCTTTTTAATACATACATGAATAACCTCATTAAACATCTGTGCAGGTGTACTGAGATTCACAATATGAATGCATGCTGCTTTTTTCATTCTATATGAAATGAAATGTGGCATTTAACATGGCTTGCAGCCACTGTGCAGGTGGAAAATGTGTCATTCTACCAGAAATGTGCCTTCTACATAATTTAAATAAAATAGAAAAACATGTATAATATACATTGTAAAATGACACAGTTTCAGCCCTTGTCTGTATGGACACTATTAGTGAAGTGATGCCAGTATATTGTTGTGAGTACAGGTGTACTTACAATGATTTTTCCCTTGGTGATGAAGAGAAAAAAGAAGAGTGAGTGATTAGGAAAACAACAGCCCAAAAATTTGAACCAGTTTTTACCAGCCACATACACACACTAAGCAGTCCGATTTTGCACTTCTCAGCACATCAATTTAAGCAAAGTGTTAGCAAAACAAACCACTGCCTTCACAAGCAGCTGCTCAGAACACCAACATAAGTTAGTGTCATTCGAGTTCAGTTACACTCCTGTGATAAATGCGAGTTAAGCATCTTGCGCTTTTGCACAGTATCAGTTTGTGCATTAATGTGTGGTAAAGTGAACGAGAGCACCCTTTTACAGGAGCGTGGCACAATTTCTCCATAAGCATTACCATTTGTATTTCATTAATAAAATTTTTTCTTACATCGCACTCTACCCCAAAGACAAACACTAACCACATTCACAAGGCTAAACATAAAGCAAATGACAAACTATAACATATAACACATTTGCATTGGACCGTAAACAGTGTTGTTAAAGTTGAACTTTATGACAAGGAAGTGGGCAGCTGGAAACTGAGGAGAGGTAAACAAAACAGACTGTTCCATGTAAAGTAGTTGTTTATTATGTGGGTTAATCAACTGTACACTGAATCACCCACTTATACAAGTGTCATTTTTACTATGAATCAGGGGTACTAAAACTGGAGGTGGGGTTTGAACTGGATTTGACCTTTACACTTCATTGTAACGGCCCTGACCACCCCACCACCTAAGAATGCAATTCATATTAGCATCTGAATGAAAAGTGTCAAACTGTCTGCTGTCAAAGCTTAGTCCTGTGGTCCATGGTGACTATCCACACACGCAGTGGCGGGTACTCACTGTGAAGGAGGACGTGGACGTGTCTCTCTGCTGTCCAATTCCCCCCACCTGCACAGGCGGGGGGGGGGAGAGGGAAAGAAAGAGAGAGAGAGAGAGAGAGAGAGAGAGAGAGAGAGAGAGAGAGAGAGAAACGCACAGGAGCCAGTGTTAAGACGCGGAACCAAACACAAAAATACAACCGAAATTGCACACACCTGTGAACCATATACAGGATACATACAAGGGTTGATCAAAAAATACAAAGAATTTTGGTGAAGAATTTCACCGGTTGTCGTCATCATCATCATCATCATCATCATCATCATTCCTGCCACATCCACCTTACGGCTAATAAGGAGAAAAGTGGCGCTCGGGGCTCCCAGTATCTACGATTACTGTATGTACACTATATTTCCCCGCTTACTTTGATCGTGTGGGCCAGGCGCCCGCACAAGGAGGACTTCAGGGTCCTGCTGAGCCACAGTGCCGAGCTTGTGGCAGCCATCTTGTCGGAAGACGGACCGAGAAGAGCGATTTAAACATGGAGGCGTGCTCAGCAGGAGAGCGCCCTCTACCGACGGGGAGCCACCCCGCTCTCTGCGTGTTGTGTCTCACGCTTGGCCTTCCCAGTTTAGTTTTTATTTACAGTTGTAACATCAGTGTAAACGTTCATTTTGTCGCACCTTTCAACCAATTACTGTCTGAAGAAGCGATTCGTTTTGCCCACCTGTGACAGGACATTGCATTATGTTCCACACCAAGATACATGTAGGATAGGACAGGGCATAACTTTATTAATCCCTGTAGTGAAATCACTTGATGCATAACAGAAGGCACATAACAAATTTGTAAAACAAACAAACATAAATGACAAAAAATAATAATATGATATGTACTAATTACAGAAAAATGAGACAGGTTTAGTGACTCCAAAGTAAAATGGCTCCTTCAGTGTAGAAGAGCAGTCCATGTGTGGCATTATAAAAGTGGATGGCTGGTGGTAAGAACGTTTATTTACATTTACATATTTACATATTACATTTAGTGGACGTTGTTCTCCAAAGCAACTTACAATGAACAGTGTGTAGTATTTAGCTGACAGCTTTATCCAAGGTGGCTTAGAATTCTAAACACACTATTTTGACCTCCCTACAGTAGAATATACAGTAGAATAATATAACACACAAAAGGGCAATTTGGAGTTACCAATCTACCTGAAACACATCTTTGGACTGTGGGAGGATGTAAAGGGCCATTTTCAATGAGCAACATTGGCCATTATATTACAATACTGTTGTTTGTATTCTCACTCTGTGCACTCATTCATGCAGTTTTGGTTCCTGCCCACTGTTGCCGGGCAACCTCCTTAAATTGGCCTAGAGTTGTAAACTCCCAGTTTCTTGCATACATAATAAGCAGAACAAGACAGGCTGTTGTAGCCATGCTTGATCAACAATGCCCTTTTGTTTCAGACAAATATAACTTATCTGTTTGGCAACACATCATCACAATGCTCCAATTAACTGTATGAGTGGGTGAAACCGCCCATGACCGCTCCTTCAGCGTTACAGTATAAAGTGTCTGTTTTCTTTGATCAGAGAACCAACTGAAGAGATTTCCTCAAGAGCCTGTCTCCCAGCATGCAGAACTGCTGACCAATAAAGGGACCTCATTTTAGCTGTTCATCAGTTATTGCAAATTCCACTGCAAGGACACATGAGAGAACACTCAAAGCCCACAGAGAAGCGAGCAGGATTAGAACCTATGTCCTCCCAAGGTAAACAGCACTGCTGCTACTGTGGCATAAATACAATACTGGTGTCACTTAAACTCCATTCATATACTAATAAAATTGACCAAAACATAAGATCAAATTTATTGCCATAAACATGTAAAAACAGAGAAACCTATTTTTTCACAGCGCCGCGTCATGATGGCGTTGTAAATTATGTATGAGGGACAGAAGCGACGTCTTGCCTACAAATGATCGCAAACGGGTCAAAATATGAACTGGTCAGAAGTGGGAAGACCGAAGGCGGCTGCACCACCCCAGCGCTCCTGTTGGCTGTGTTGTGCTACTGCATTTTCTCTCTAAATGTTGCCCTGTGCGCATGGCAACGTTTACAGTGTGGCTTGTTTTAGAAAATTAAAAGAATTTTCGCATTTTCCAGCCATCCAAAAACGTAGATTACATTAATGTACCACTTTACCATTAAAAAGCATAGTTTTATGGTGAAATATACTAATGCATAGTGAAACATCCAAAATGTGTCAATTTTGATGAGAACGGCCTCAAAAAAATCACGATATATTTGTGGACTAGTCACCTTTCAAAATGCACCTTTTCAGATAATACAGGGTAAACAATAATGACGAATAATTGCTGCAAGGGCTCAGTGGGTCCAAGGAAAGGAACTGCTGGTTAATGTGTATCGGGTTTAGTGACTGAATTCGGTGGATAGATGTATTTTATAAGTTATTAACGTCGTGTAAAAATTAACTAGAAATACATTTAATTTTTTTGTTCAAACCAATCCCACTATTATATTGCCGTATACCAGTGCAAAATTTAGTTTACACTTGATTTTGATTTTTAAATATATAGCAGGAATTAACATACGTCTTCGAAACAAATACTATTTTAGCAAAATGTCCAAATGGCTAAACCATACGCTCTACGGCGTATATTTCAGTTACACCCGGCTGAATGCTAGTTAGCAGCCCCTGTTATGGTGCAATAAGCCTTGAATGTGAGTTTCATGTTTGCTATTTATAATAAGAGTGTGTGACAGTTCATATTTCCACCTCATACCACTGTAAATGTTCTCTATACTTCAGCAGTGTTTCTAATACTGATGTAGCCACCTTTGGTCCGGACTACTTGAACCGCCCGTCCGTGGAGCACGTGACACAAACTGCGCTCTCGCTGGCTCTGTGGGCGCGCCCGGACGCCTGCTCGCTCAGCAACCCTGGACTCTTTCGTGGTCACGTGAACTGATTTACCCAACATGCTCTGTGTCGTTTATTGCCAATGAAACATCGCTGAGAGAGGCTACTCCAGGTGAATTTGTGCGATATACACGCATGTCTGCTCAATTTATACTTCTTTTCTCGCTCGCGCTGCCGCCACTGTGTTCTACCGTGCATTTTTGTTGAAGTTACGCGAGTGACGCTGCTATGTCGTCTGCGGCTGCGGGTCTGGGCTCCATGTGCGGTCGCGATGCTCTTTCCGCATGTAACGGTAACGGCGTGCGCGTAGGGTTTGGGTCATGTCGTCTGGGTTCAGCAGCGTCTCCTGACAGCGGAGCGGCAGCGCGGACGGAGCGCGTCTCCAACTACGTGTCTTTAGCATAGTTAGCGAGGCCCACAGGAGCTGTTTTGTACGGTGACGGACCCCCGGTCATGTGTTCACCTGTACTGTACTGAAGTGCAGTGCACTGTAGTATAGTGCAAAGCACTGTGGAGTCCTGCAGTGTTATGTGGTTAGGGTGGTGCAGCGTACTGCATTGTAGTGTAGGGTGATGTAGTGTTGTGTACGGTAGTGTTGTATAGTGTAGGGTGGTGTTGTGTAGTGTAGTGTACTGTACTGTACTGTAGTGTGTAGGGTGGTGTAGTGCACTGTCCTGTAGTGTGTAGTGTAGTGTGATGTAGTGTTGTGTAGGGTGATGTAGTGTAGAGTGGTGTTGTGTAGTATAGGGTGATGTAGTGTTGTGTAGTGTAGAGTGATGTTGTGTAGTGTACTGTACTGTAGTGTGTAGTGAAGGGTGATGTAATGTTGTGTAGTGTTGGGTGATGTAATGTGTACAGTAGTGTTGTGTAGTGTAGGGTGATGTAATGTTGTGTACGGTAGTGTTGTGTAGTGTAGTGTACTGTACAGTAGTGTTGGGTGATGTAATGTTGTGTACGGTAGTGTAGTGTAGTGTACTGTACGGTAGTGTGTAGTGTTGGGTGATGTAATGTTGTGTACGGTAGTGTTGTGTAGTGTAGGGTGATGTAATGTTGTGTATGGTAGTGTTGTGTAGTGTAGGGTGGTGTTGTGTAGTGCACTGTATTGTAGTGTATAGTGTACTGTAGGGCTGGACACTGGCATAAAAACTCAATGTATTTAAGCTTTTTGTCGGTATATGATATATACCCCACATCACCCATTTCCTGAGAAATCATTTGTCAACAGGGCTTTTTAGATATAATTTTGTACACAAAGCCTTTTTAGAAAGACTTTACATCAATATCAAACAGCCAGTGCATAGAGAAATTTATTTAATAAATTTAATAGCAGCAGTTATTTCATCCTGTTTAAGCACTCTTTTTACTATACGAAAGTGCTCGATAGAAAGAATGTTTACTTCACTTGTGTGGGGAGAGGGACAATGTTTATGGCAGTTGTAGAACAGACGGGCCTGCAAAGCTTGATGCATTCTGCGTCATGCTCGGGGTGATGAAACAGGTTAGTTGTGCTGTGAGATTTGGAAGCAATCTTTTTGGAGCACAATTCACAAAATTCCTCATCTGTCTGAAATGCGCCCTCTTACAGCCAAACCATCTCCATATCAATGAATTTCTCAGAAAAGTACATCGTCTTCCCCCTCTGCCTCTCTACCACTGCTTCTATGCTAGTATGCTCCATGTAGCTACTTCAGAAAACATTTGGTGTCAGTAAGAGTATGCAGAAAGCAATATTTTCAATATAACGTCATTTTATATTGCCTGTAAAATTATAATGAATGTGTTGTCCAGCACTTATAGACATGTGTATTGTGTTCTGTTGGTAGGTGTCAGCTGCTTGTGTTCATGGTGTCTCAGTAGCTCTTTTTTGTTATAATTTGCATGTACACAGCAGTTCTTACTGCTATCATTTAAGCTGCATTCTGCTATGTGTTCCAGCAGGTCAACAGTGGCCTTCTGCAGGGGAAAACTGGCCTTAAAGTGATTGGTGGCAGTCTGTCAGTGAAATAACACTGGTTTACAGTAGTGACAGTGCATTTCCTGAACAGGTTTGTAGTTTACATATTATTATTATTATTATTATTATTATTATCATCATCATCATCATCATCATCCTTTATCCAGCAAACCCTGAGCTTCAAGGCTGCTTTTAGTGCTATAATGATCAACCTTACAATGATTCCCTCCTTTATGCAGCATTTTTGCTATATCAATATAGGGTAGGTACCTTGCTCAGGGGTACTACAGCATGAGGTGGGATTTGAACCAAGAACCTTCAGATTACAAGGAAACAGCTCTAATTAGGACAGTACATGCCGCTCCTATGAAAATACATCTAAAAACCAAACATTTAATGTTCTATCTTTACAGGTGCACTCATATGTAAAAAGCGAAGGAACCAAATCAAACACAGTTCCTCAAACCATGTGTTGTCCTATGTTTTTATTAAGTTTTGGATGATTCCTTGTTGTGGTAAAAATGTTTTTTTACTCACACCACAGTGAATAATTTGTCGAGGTTTGGTCTGAGATATAGTCTCAAATAACCAATTGAGTCGAAAAGGAATTCAGCCTTAATTTGTTCATGTTCTAGTGTTAAGTTGTGGTACACTAGCTACAATAGAAAAGCCAAATGTTTGTATTGGGCCATTGTGGGTAGAAACTGGGGTGTGGCATCTTTGTTCTGTGTGTTAACATCTATTGTTTGATATACAGACATAACATGAATAGCCTGCCTAGTCGGGAGGGAATGCACACATTCTCACCACAAGAATTATAACTCCTGAGGTTAACAGTTCCACCCTTGGAGGACTGTGACACTACTGTCCACATATAATTAGTTGCAAAATAATTTTTCGTGAGACCTCTATCTACTGTAGTCTGCGGTTTGTTGTATTGTACACAGTGATGGAGTTTGACATAGATTATTGTAAATATTGCAGGGTAAAAAACACATGATTGGGAAAAATGATTCCTTTCTGCAGTGCAGACATTGGCGCCGCTGTGTAAAGCTGTGTATCCATCTCTCTTCTCCCAGGCTCATCCACGTGGCTTTACTTTCGTACGGCAGTGACGGAAAGGCGTTTTATCATGAGGCTGACGGGTAGGTTTACATTAGGGAAAAGGCAAACAAAAGCACAAGTTTGTTTTGCATAACTGCTGATTCAACAATATAGGGGTTCAGTTGAGAAATCTGAGCAGAATAAAGGAACTGGGATTAGCAATGTTAACTTGCAACATATTCAGTCAGCGCTTCCAACAGTTCTTTTTGTCTGTATGTGTAACAAAGGTGGTCAGTTTCATTTAAATGGATTTTTGTAGTGTGTACTTTATACGTGTAGCAAACAGCATGTGTGCACTGTGACAACGATATTTTTCTCAGGTCCCCTGCGGATTGTAGCAGTGGTGCTGGTAGTGGGACTCACCTGGTTACTAGCCAGTAATCTGCTTGGAGGTGATGGTAGCTTTGTTATGGTGCGCCATTTCTTACATGGAACTGAAGAACAGGCAACATCAGGTAGGTGGTGCTCTGTGAAACATGATAGTGTGTATTACATGGAGACTCTTTGGAGAACAATGATGCTGCACGTGTCCTTCATTTCCAGAGCCAAAGCCACGCAAGTACAAATGTGGCCTTTCGGCCCCCTGTCCATCAAAGCACCTGGCCTTCCGCATCATCTCTGGGGCAGCTAATGTCATCGGTCCTAAAATCTGTCTGGAGGACAAGATGTGAGACTCATTGGCACACTTTACCTTTTATTCCATTTTCTTTTTGATATTGTAACATGGAATCAAATCCTCCTCAGAAACAAAATATTTCCCCTTCTCACTTTGAGTCCTATTTCTCATTTTGATACTAGAAAGTAGATGTCTACAGCTCATTTCTTCTTGGTTACTAACTTTCAGTCATGTCTTACTCTTTCAGTTTATTAAGCAGTGTCAAGAACAATGTCGGTCGAGGGTTGAACATTGCTTTAATCAATGGTAAATATATTCGGTTCACTTGTGTAATTGTGATGCATCTCAGCAGTTTGATATTTTGATACCTAATATATCCTTTGCGTACAAAATTCAGAATTCTATGAATATTTTGGTGAACTATGAAGCATACAATGTTGTTTTGAAATTCAAGGTGTCCATTCTAACCTTTTCCAGGTGTGTCAGGGGAACTCTTGGAAATAAAATCTTTTGACATGTGGGCTGGAGGTGAGAATGAGTCAGCTGGTCTAAAGTAGAGCTGGCTTGTCATTTTGTGTTAACTGTTTAGTAAATATGTATACCAGTATAAGCCAATAATATCAGTATAATAATTGGGTGGAATTCACTTTTGTTTTCTCTACATTTATATGTCAGTTTATAGAAAAATTTCTTTGAGATGAATAACTGTAAATGTTAGTAAGATAACAGCCAATATGATATCTTATGTTTTAGCCTCTTGCTGAGAAATCGCTCGTTGTCCTCTGTCCTTCAGATGTGTCTGACTTGCTGAAGTTCCTCCGTCCTCTACATGAGGGAACGCTGGTGTTTGTGGCCTCTTTTGATGACCCAGCCACTAAGTAAGGCATGACACATTGCCATCCTCAGTGTGGGTGGTGCTCAGTCACACTGTGGTGCAGTAGTCCTGTGGACAACGCAGTCCTGGCTCCAGCTCTTGCCTTCATCAGTCATGTATTAGTGACTTGACCTTGCTGGCTTCTGATATTAACTTTTGTCCAAACTGACTTACAACATTAAGCTACTTGCAATGTTTTACCCGTTTTGTACAGCTTGGTAATTTTCTCTGGAGCAGTTTTAAGCTAAATGCCCTGCTCAAAGGCCCTGCAGTAGAAAGTGGGATTTGAACCTGGCCAGCCCTAATCGCTGTGCCACCTGCTGACAGAGCCTGGCATTTTTAGTCAGTCTGTTACAGGGTTTTAACTTCCTTCTGGACAGGGGCATTCCTGTTTCAAACCAGAGTCAATGCATTGTCCGTGTCTCAGCCATTGTTCTGTTCTGCCCTTCCTGTGTGACTGCAGGCTGAACGATGAGGCACGTCGGCTCTTTGAAGAGCTCGGAAGCACTGCGATCAAGGAGCTTGCCTTCAGGGACAGCTGGGTCTTCGTAGGAGCCAAGGGCATCGAGAATAAGAGTCCCTTTGAACAGGTAGTGCATGTTAACAAGAGGACGTTATGCATCTTTGGTGTCTCTGTGCATTTCAACCTTGTCATGTCTATTTTTATCGTGTTAAGGGCTTTTGGTGTACAAAATAGGTGTTGAAATGTTGACGTGCTTTTTGTTTTGAATCATGTGTCACTTAGAGTATGTGGGCTTGGGTATGATGGTAGTGTGGGAAAGAATATACATGCATGAATCCAGACCTGCACAGTGGAAATGATCTCAAACTGTTTTGATTTAAATTTTTATCTTGCATTTTTATTTTATATCTCTTGTGGCATATCACTCTTTTAGGTCAGTGTGTCAGTAGCGGTGCCTTTTGTTGTCTACTTTGAGACTGACATGATACCTGTTCCTAAACATACTTTAAAGCCAACAGCAAGACTGACAAAATCTTGGCAATGGGTATAATATCTTTTTATATTATACAACTCTTAAAAGTGAGACTTGGACTAAAGCTGGGCTGTATGCACAGCAAGCCCTCAAGGAAACATAACTGGTGTGAAGGTAGCCATGTTAAACACTCTGTTCTCATTGAAGATTTTAATTACCATTTCTTTGTTTCTGTACTTGCTCTTTAATGGAGTTTCATGCTGTAAAATGGAGCCATCACTTTTGCAGCGCAGTGATATAAGCAGCACTACAAATTGCCAAATCAAACACCATGTAAACATGTGTCCGTAGATGGCTAAAATAGACCGCCAGTGCTGAAGGTACAGGTTTATTGCTTCCGATCCCAGCCATCATCCTGGTGACCCACACAGTGTGCCATCTGTCATTGTAACCCTTGGTAGATATAGAATGATATTTCCATAACGAGAAAAAAGTTGAAAAATTCTATTTTCAAACACTGTTGTGGCACTGACTTGGGCGTTGAAGACTCTTTTATATTTGATTAAATGCAGGTAATTTTTTGAAGGCTGAGTGTAAAGTCTGTATACTGTGTTGACTGTAATGATGTGGTGTTGGAAATGGCTGATTCAGTGTACAGCCTGGTTTGTAAGTATTTCATACAGTAATTGATCCCTTGAGTTAGTAACACACAGATGGCGAATTATCAATAATGTGAGTAAGTAGCAATGTGTGTGTTCAGTTTTTCCTCCCATGATAGTGTGTCTGTACAGTACTAGTTTTTAGGTCAATAATAAAGAACACTAACCACTATAGAGCTCTGCTTTTATCTTGACATTCTCATGAGTGTGTGAAGTGAGCATTTCCTCCGTGTCTCTTCCTCTTTCAGCGAATGAAGAACAACAAGAACACGAACAAGTACGAGGGCTGGCCGGAGTCTCTTGAAATGGACGGCTGCGTCCCGCTGCGGGTCTCTCAGGACAGCTAGCAGCCGCTACAGTGGAGGCTTCTTCAGTTAGATGTGGAGCTGCAGTTGATCATCCTGATCGGAAGACTTCTCTTGTCCATTTGTTGGGTTTTAGGAGAACCTGTATGTTTTTCTCCACAGATGACCCGTATCTGTGCACTTTTTAAGTGTATTTAGGTCAAAGTGCAAGGACTCTGGCTAAGTTATAGGATTTTTTTTTGTACTTGCCACCATCGCTAGAATATTAGGCTAAGCAGGTTTGTTTAGCATTCTTTTGGATTTAATGAGTAGTAACTTTTATGAAGGATAATGGAAAATTTATGTGAAAGCAGCAGTTTTGGGCCCTTCATCATGTATGTTTGTGATCATGTTCCCACTTATGCATTTAAAATGCTTAGGTGTTCAAAATATTAGTGTTAGTCCACATAGGATAAGGTTAACCTAGGATTAAAATGAAAGTGGAAATGAAAAAGCAGCATTTTTTCTGGCTTATGAAAGTGGAAAAATATGATTAAGGTGGGAATTAGTTAATTATAATGAACCCATGTGAAACAGAGACCAATGCAAGATCTTACTAGATCTTAAACAACAAAATCAAATTACTTAGGAGTTACGTTTCAAAATGACGATGAACCTAATTTACCTTTTTTCTGTTTTGTTTGCTTTTTGCTCCATTTTAACTGGAGTCCACAACACACCTTACACCTAGATGCAAATGTGCAAGTGAAATTCCAAAATGGCAGGGAACAGATGGAAAAGCTTTACGGATTACATAAATCTATGCATGTTGTAAACCAACACGGCGAGTTGATAATCAAAAACTTGCAAAGTCCATTTCTGGCAACAGTTGGTGTCCTGGACTCAACTGGGCATGTGGCTGGGTACCGTGTACCTACCATGAGTCGAAGACCACCCAGTGGGTCAAAATGCTGAGGTTTAAATATATCTGCTGGAATATTGGTTGTTTCTAACCACTGCCAGATGTTTTATCCAGTTTAAAAATGTGAATAATCAAAATTGTGTATGATAAACAAATTGCAATGTAATTGCTGATATTTCCATAGACATTATGTTTCCGTTATTAGATCAGCAATCCAGATTAATCAAGTACATTTTTTGTATATGCATTATTTAGCTATAATAAATTGAAGATTTTTCAGGCTTAAAATGCAATGCTACAAATGTAAAATTGTGATTATTAAACTTTCTGTTAGGTATTATTTAATTATGTACGTTTTAAATAAACTGTATGAATACCTTGTCTTCCTTCTCTTAAAGGCAACTGATTCTTGTGCATTTTTTTGCCTTCAATATTTGTTACAGCAGATTCACTCTTGGTCAAACACCTAAGGCACATTTTAAATGTAGTCAAGTGTAATGACCTTTGATTATTCTATATTTTTGCATTTAATTGTTTATGATTTTAGTTTATGCTTGTTAGTGCATCAGTTCCTGGGCTGTATGTTCAGCTGCAGGTTCCAGTGCAGCTCAGTCTGTGTGGAATTTGCATGGTCTCCCCACGTTCATGTGGATTTCCACCAGCAGTCCAGTGACTTGTGTTTCAAGTTGATCGGCACCAGTAAGTTGCCCATAGTGTGTGCAATTGCCCTGTGATGGATTTGCATCCTGCCTGAGGGGCACCTTGCCACACATTTGCCCCAGACTGCTATGACCCTGCACTGGACAAATAGTTATTAGTGATGCCTGGATGATTTTTTTGGGGGCAATTTCACCATCGTTGCTTTTTCACAACTATCTCCAGCACCAACTTATAAGATTTGCTGAAACTTTTAATACTGCACTGAAACTTAGAAATTAGGTAAAATTGTTTGGCCTGTTACTGCTACAGGTTTTTTCATGTACATTGTTTCCATAAGCACCATACTGTTGTATTTATGTTTTTAGTTCTGAGGAAGGATGGAACAGCCAATGAACTAACAAGAGATGTTTGTGCAGTTTTACATGCTGTGTTAGAGCTGAAATGCAAACTGCTGCAGCAAACAAAATGGCTGCCTTGAGCCAATGCACCTCGGGGCTCTTTTGCAACATTTGTTTTACATTATACAAATTGTATAAGTAACATTTATGTTGATAGCTTTAAGATTTTATTACAGCAAATCATATGAGTGAATCATCATTTTGAGAGCATTTACTCAGTCGGTTTTTGTCTAAAAAATAGCCCAAGTACATTTTATTTAGATAATTGCATACATTCACATAAACAATGTGGGATATCATTATTTTGTACTGACAGGGAGCTGGTAAGACCAGATGTGGTGGTATTTGTGGATATTTCATTGAATGTACTTTATAGTGTAAGTGGTTTGACTGCATTGGTTTTGATACAGTAATAAATACTATGCTGTACTGCCACTGTGCTTTTACATTTAAGACCAGTGAACTTTGGCAGGAGCTCAGTATATTCTGCTGCTTTAATATATCAGTGCTGGCGCGTGAAGTTCTAATACATATAATTAATAAATTATTAGTCTAATCCGGCTCTAGACGGTACCATGGTTGAACTATGTTTACTCGGCACTGTCAAGAAGCACCATGGACAGCGGCAGTGCGACGTTCCGTCCAGTAGGCGGCCGCACAGCGCAGAGTTGGGCTCCCTCCATCGGACAGCGAACGTCCGCGCAGGGCGCCACCTAGCGGCGAGCGCTCCTGTCTAGGGGGCTACGTCTCCGACGCGTCCGGGGGGGGGGGGGTTCGTGTTGTAGTAAGTACAAACAGCCGTGCGGCGGCTCTCTGCATAAACACACTGCGGGCCCCGTGCCATACATATACATGCACACACGTAGAAAATGGAGGACGCAGCTGTAAGTTTTATTCCGAACCACAGTAGTGTGTAACTGCGCGTATCCGCCGGTTCCCACAGCGCCGCAACGAGATGGGTTGTCACGTGCACGCCAACTAACGCGAGCTTGCTGTGGAAACATAGCGGGAGCGCGCGCCGGGGGCGCGCCTGAGATGAGAGACCGGCTCGTCCACGGACGGCTGTCACAGAAAGAGAGCGAGAGCGAGAGCGCGCGCGCGCGTCAGCGTCGAGTGGGATAGCGTCGCGGGACACGACTAGCCCGTGGGCTAACGGCTCCGCGCCTCGAGAGGAACGACCGTTTTTTATCGAGAACGCGGAGCAGCCCACTCAGGAACGCGCCGGGGAGGGAAATAGAGCGGCGGAAACGAGGCGTCATGTTTCTCCGCACGGCAGGTGCGCGGAGAGCCGGTTTGGCCGCGGTGGCCGATCGGGCTTCTCCCGGGGGTCTGTGAGCACAGAGCCGGCGACACGCAACACACGGAGCGCATTAGCGTCAGGTAATTATTTATTTATTAATTTATGCAAATAGGTTGCTTCTGCGCCGGGCTTTGCCCCCCCCCCCCCACACTGCGGGGGAGGAGCCGGGGGGGGCAGCCGCGGCTACACGATGCCGACCCACATACAACATATACAGTACATACTACATACAAACACACACACACACACACAGAGGGAGCGGAGGTCCTCCCCAGAGCGGGTTAATATCGGAATGAACCTTGGTTGCGGTTATTCCCGCGAGTGTGTGTGTAAAATTCGTGCTGGATAGACATCGCGAGTTTCACTGTACCGTGGCTGCAGGGACGCTAGTCGATGCGGCCCTGAAGCTGTAGAGACAATGGTGGTGTGTGTGTGTCTGTTTGTGTGTGACGTGCTGGTGAACTCGGGGTCGTGTGTGTGTGTGTGTGTGTGTGTGTGTGTGTGTGTGTGTGTGCGCGCGCGCGGGGGCAAGCACGCGCCGGTGCCCCCCCAACAGACACGCACAAACTGTACCTGCTCAGTACGGAACTGAAACGTAGCAACACTGACTGTATATTTATTTTTTTCAGAAGTATTTATTTGTTATATATCATATTACATATAAGTATTAGATATAGATTGTGTGTACAATGTACATGATACAAAGTGTAGGGAAAAGGGCCCCCAGTCCCGTGTGTCAGTGATACATAAGGAGACAGAGAGCTGCTTAAAGTCAGGAAGCTACAGCTGGTGCAGAGGCCTCTGTGAAGGACACACACACACAGACAGTCAGATACACCACAGCGTGGGAAGGAGCGGGTGATGGTCAGAGCTAAGGCAACACATGTGACCTCAGTTCGAACTGTACATTTGTGTGTTTTAACTGTTACTTTTGTGTGTCTTTCTTGGAAGTCGTGTGAAATTTGCGATTGATATTTTTAGCAGGAGACACACTGTTACGTTCACATAATCGTGCACACAAAACATTTATTTTGGCAGTTTGATCACACTGGCATTGTTGGCAACAATAACTTTTGTTTTTCTTGTCCGTTTTCTAATCTGTGGAAGGTTTTGAATAATGTAATCTTGACGTTGAACATGCAAACCTTCATCTGGATTCAAACCTACCTATGGTGCCAGTCTTTGTTCTTGATTTTATGTGTACTGTATATAGGATCCCTTTGTGGATTTGAGCCCATACTTAACATCTTAGGGGCACATATTTTACCTTTGTCGTTCTTAAACCATTTACGTATATGGAAATGAAAGATGAATACCAGATTCATCATAGATAACTCTGAAAGGTTTACAGTTTGTCATATTTTAGTTGCAGGTCTAGCTTCTGAAGTTCTACGATATGTGGCCTTAGTTAACTGTAACATACAGCCTTTGTAGCACTTGCAATTCAGTAGTAATATGACAGTCTGTTGAAGTCATATCTTCAGGGATCTCCGTCCAGTTCCATGCAGCCTATAGATAAAGACTAGGTGATGTAAATACAGTGTAAATGTGCAGATTTTTAGCTCAGATGTGTAAAAAGAAGACTATATTTTGTATTTTGTCCCTGTTAAGAGAGTAAATACTGATTCTTAGGCTGAAGCTAGATTAGCAGGGCCTCTTTCTTCAGATGTAGAATGAAAAGTTTGGGACAAACAAGTATATATAATCAGATATTCTTTAAAAACTTAAAAACATCATGCATGTCATGAACTTTACAGACTCTAAACAAATGTGAGTCAAAAGTGGTTACCAAAGTAAAAATTAAATAACCCAAGGTGTGTGTATTCAGTAAGGCCAGCTGTAAAAGCATCAGACCACAATGTTGTGAAAATAGTTTGCACATATGTTTTATACTTGAATTTAACCTCTGAAAGTTCCAACTCATGTCTTATATGAATATATACGTGTATCTATAGCTGATTGCACCTTAAGTCAAAGCTCCAGACATTTGTTAAATGTACTTTGTGGTTTTTAGATGTGCAAGTAAACAATAAAGAAGTGTTAAATGTTAAGCGGTTCAGTTTTCCCCACTCGTACACGTTATATGCTGGAAATAGAAGAAAGAAGTGGGAGTTGATCTGGATTTCCCCAGTGCTTCATTCGTTTTTTTGGTTCCCCAGCTTTGAACTTTAAAGTGAAATTCATTTAATAATTTAAATAACAATGCTAAATTAAGCAAAACCAATTGGATTTTAAACTGCAAATAAGTTAATTGATGGAATCTCCACCTGTTTTTGTCTGGTTATTTTCTTTACACATACAATAGTTGTCCAACACCAGTAAAAAACAAAACAAAAAAAAAAAAGATAGTTTGTTCTGACTGATGTCCCACCCACGTTTACAGTTTTTTTACCTGATTTTGCTCTTCCCTCTATGATTTTTTCAATGTCGCGGCATTTTTTTGGTATTTGGTTATAACTAACTGTTTTAGTGTAATGTTATTTCCAAATCGCACAACCTGTTTCACTGTAGCCAAAATGCCATGGTAAATATCAGAGCTTTATTGTTAAGGAATGAGAAGCATGAAGAGGAGAAAAACTTGTAGTTTCATTTTCAAGGTCAAAAATTGAGTTCTTGATACCAGCAACTGAGTCAGAGGTTTCAATGTAAGATTAATGGAGGTGAAAGGCACATAGCATTATACATACGTGTGTGTAGGTGCCTAGTGGAAATACAGTTAAAATAAAGGGAAAGTGTGTTTACGCCACAGTACAAATGCAGAGTTTGAGTATGCTTTCCGGAAACTCATTTTTGTTCACCAGGCATTTTGTTAACAAGTTTGATCAGGATATGCTGTGACGTTTTCCCAGCTCTAAAGCAGCAGTTCCCAGAGGTGTAGGACACTTGTAACCACTTGTACTCGCTTGCTTTGCTTTCACTCCTTTGTCCAGTTCCTCCTATACAAGTATTCCCCTTGTTGAACAAGTGTGCTCAAACTTTTGACTGGTACTGTGTGCATAGTGAGTATATTTGTAATTTGGGTTTATTGGACCAAAAAACAAGTACTGCTCTTGTGGGATTGCAGTCCTTGTCCTAGATAGCCCCAGAATGGTGTCTCTAAGATTTGATGACAGATTTGAGACATCAAGAGATGGATCCTGACTGCAGCAGTTGTCTTGAAGATGTGTATCAACTCAGATTTGTGTAGTGAAACAGTTCAATGGGCTTGTTGTGTGTTATAATGGAGATTTATAGGGTATTTCCATCATGTAGCATGAAACTGCAGCCTGAACGTGACCCCCCTTCATTTCCTTTATTTGTAACTGACTGAATTAGAGCAGCCGAGTTGCAGCAGCTGCACACTGTGCACATCAACCCAGAAGAACTTTCTCTGGCCTCTCATCTCTGCTTTAGTGGTAAAATTTTTCGTTTCTTGGCAGCATCTTCTACAGTGCCCTCAGGTGCCTTCGTAGTGTACCATATTGAAAGCAGAGGTCCTTAGATAGACCAGACAGCGAAACAACATGTGCAGGAGGAGTTTTACATCTTGAAGTGAATTACAGGACGTTTTTGGTAATTGCTTTGCAACAAAATGCAACTTAAGTAATTTTAGTAGAAGTTGGGCTCAGGTTGATAGTCACCTGGTTGCTTTCTAAGATGGCTGCATAAATTTTGTCACCCCTTCAGAGGCCCTCAATTTTTATATTTTTTTGCTCACTTTGTATGATTTTAGGTTGCTATAATTGATAGAATTTGACAAGATTTCTTCCAAGGACAACAAGAAATATCAATTTTTTTCCTTAATAGACTCTTGGAAAGGGAAAAGAGTCCATTGATAAAAGTCTGACTGAAACAACATAAAAAGGATATTATGGGTACATTGGAGATTTTTTGATCAAAAAGAAAAAATTGGAGCTCTGGTCACCTGTTCCATCACCAGCCACACCGATTTACCCTTGAAGGTTTGGATTTGGTAGTGCGAATGAGGAAGATTACCTGGTTAGATGAACCATCAGTGTTATGAATGAGATATTAAATCAATTGGAAGCTAAGCTGAACAGTATGGAAACTCACTTCACAAAGCTGGACAAGTTGGACACTGTTGTTGATAAACTAGAGAAATTCTCCTCTTCCTTTAGATCTGTGGAAGCAAAATTCACTGATTTAATAGCTTTAAGATTTGTTTTGTCTGAACTGAATACAAGATCTCTGAACCTGGTTCAGTTGAATGCAGTCTTTGACAAGGAAGATGTTGAAAAAGCTGCAAATACAGAAACACAACATCACATTTGTGACTTTACCCCAATGTACCAACTGAAATCTTCCTTAAGAAAAATAATTTCAGTGCAAGTATATTTTAAACAGAAGAAAATCTATGGAAGGTTTACTTTTCCTACCTGACAGAGATGTGTCCAAGAAGGAAAGAGCCTCCTATAAGAGCACAGCATCCAACACCATTTTCCTGGCTGATCTACACCAAGTGTAGTCCACACAAGTTTTGAAAGAGAAAAACTTTGTTTGGGGTTTCCCTTTTATACTGTTTCTGTTTCTTGCTGCACACCTTACTGTCTTTTATCAGGTTTCTTAATTATTTTGGAGGGTTTATTCTTTCTGTTTCACTTATGGTGCATCCTGGGGGAAAAGTGTAGCTAGGGATGTCTAGGTAGGATTCAGGAGGTGTCATCCCTGCCTCTCACCAGTAAATATAATTAATACTGGACTGGTTCTGTCAGGGTGTTGGAGTTTTCATTTCTATTCTGGCATTAGTTTTTGGGGTCTGATTTCCCTCCTTTTCTGTTTTCTACAGCATTGCATTACATGTTCTAGTCTGAATTGTCTCAGCAGTGCAACAGACTACCCCAGGGGGTTATATTGTTTAAAGTAAAACTGAAAAAGTTGAAATTATCCCACGTGATGCCAGGGTTATTAAAGGTAGCAGAGGACTTCAGCTTGTTTAAATATTATGCTTCATGCAAAATCTGTACTAAAGCCTTATAAAGACTTAGTTGTTACTGTTGTTGCTTTTAGTTTTAATAACTTAATAGCATTTTACTGATGTGACCTACATTCCAACTTCCCTCTTTTTTAATAAATAAAGTTAATATTTGATCTATATAACATCTCATACAAATTGTCACCCTCAGATAATAATATTCAATCATTTTTTTGAAGTATTATAATTGATTTACCAATTATTTCTCTGCATTGCTGCTGTTAGAGGAAAACAAAACTTTGGAATGAAGTTTGGGGTGTTTTTATGGGTAAGTCCAGTCAAACTTTTGGTTAAAGGTCCTGAGTAAGTTATAGGCATATCCAGGTATAAAGTGGCAGTGTAATATACATAGAGAAACCAAGTTAGTTTTGGATAAAATGTCCCTCTGCAGCTTGAACAGTTCAAATACAAAAATCTTACTTCTTATCCTGCTTAACCTTAAACTCCAGAATTTCAGTCAGGTGTTAATATTAGTCACAATGCAAAGGATTGATCAGTGCAAGAGCATTTAAATTGTTTGTTGGATTGTGGTGGACATATTTCTGCAAATTCGATGTCTGGGAATGAATTTCGTTACAATACATACAAAGTGCCGTGTTTGGGCAGCCAAAGTGACCGTGTTTCCAGTGTAATCCTCTTTATGCACGTGTGCACTGGCAGCCAGGCCACAGAGCATTGCTTGTCTGCCACAGATAGGACATGGAGACTGCAGGATGGCAGGATGACCACCTTATGGAAACTTCCAGTGAACATTACTCCCCTGTTGGAAAAACATGGTGAAACAGTCACTTCTGTGTTGCACTGCACTGACATGGCTTTTCTCATAAGGGAGGGTACACTTTACCACTGCCTAGTTCCATGCTTTTGATTGGTAATACAGGGAGAAAACGTAAACTTCCATCTGGATTCAAACCTACATCTAAACACACAGCTCAGGCACTGTGAGGCAACAGAAAAAAATGGAATGTCAAATTAGTTTTGCTGGCGATGGCTGGACATTGTCCTATGGGTCATAGGAAACAAAGAGGGGAGTAAGCAGGATTTGTCCAGCTTTGGGCCAGAGGGCCGTAGTGTTTGCGATGCATTTCATAGTCTATTGAGAACATACACATTTAGGTCCTAGGTTAAGAGTTTGGTGTCTGCTGTTGGTATAAAATGGTAAGATGAATATAATAACAGAGAGCAGGCAACCATTGGTAGCCTTCAGTGGCACTTTGTTTTCTGAGTCCATTGTTCAGTGATGCTGTTTCAGTGTCCCAGGTTAGGGATGCAGGGCTAAGTGATGCTGTTTCAGTGTCCCAGGTTAGGGATGCAGGGCTAAGTGATGCTGTTTCAGTGTCCCAGGTTAGGGATGCAGGGCTAATTGCTCTAGTGCACAGCTGAACTGTCATCCAACAATGAATCTGGAGGGTCTAGAAGTGGGGTCTTCAAAAGGCTAAGCAGAAGCATAATAGACAGCAGTTTCAGGCATGTAAACCTAGACTGACTGAGAGAGAATTACTTCTTATGTGCAGTACCATGAACAAAAGTGGGGGTTCAGAAGAGGAATCAGAATAATGTGGTATAATTATATACAGTTAAAACTTAATTCCTTTACCTTCTGGTAAATTTTACTAGAACCACAGCTAAGGCAGTCTACTACAGCAGCATGACAGGCTACTTTAGGTGCAGTGTTTCCTCAGGTTGCACAGTGCAGAGTCTGTCTTTTCAAGCATCATTGAGGTATGTGGAGTGCGTTATCTAAGCCAGATGAGACCATGGGCATTACAACTCAATACACTGCACTTAGAGCAATAATTTAAAATGCCGATGTCAGCGTTTACTAAAAGAGAGCTTGTGTTCAGTGCTCTGTGGTGCTCTTTTGGATCTAACCCATGTCACCACAGTACCTCAAGAGCTTAATACCTATGCTTGTGTTCTGCCTTTGGGCCCGTTCTCCCTCCTTCTGCCTATCTCTCCATCTGTACTTCGCACTGCCCCCTTCTTACTCCTCCAGTCCCAAGTTGGGCCCAGTTTTGTTCATGCACAGATCCAACTATAGTCAATGCTTTCATTCACTCAAACTTTGGCACATGTTTTTATCAGGGGAAAATTCCCCCTCCTTTGCTCTGTCACTCGTACCCTTTCTCACTCTCCTTTACTTTGTCTCCAACATTTTTTCCCACCCTCTCCATCAGCCAACCCCCCCACCCTTTGTGTTGCTTCCTCGATGCTGAACCCTCACTGGTCTCAAACCTTTGGGGCCCCCACTGTTCAGTGTCCAATCCTTTCCTGCACCCCCTCCCGTTGTGCACTTTTTATCTCCCTAAAGCCCCTGTGTACGTCCCCCCTCTGCCTCTGCCTTTGTCTCTGAGCGCGGTCCCAGGGGATTACAGCTTGTATGCCAGCGAGCGAAGTGAGCGATGAAAAGCGTGTGAGACGTAGGCAGTGCTGGAGAGGAGGCTGGGAATGTGGCGCATTTGTTGTGTTTGGGATTTAATGAATGTGTTTGAATGAGGGTGAAATATGCCATGTATGTTGGTGTGTGTTTGTCCGGTGTACCGGAATGAGTATGTTCGGTGACTTGCACAAAGTGTTCAGGCAGTGTGTGAGGATGAAAGATGCACGGTGAAAATTTGCAAACAGCACCATGCAGAGGAACCAGTGAACTGATCAGTAGCTGGAAGAGCTGCTCGGAGTAGCTGGAGAACTTGTAGCTACAAGTCATGTGCAGAAGCCAAGAGGGGTGTGTGCTTGTCTTAATGGAAGAGAGGAAAGTGTGTGTCTGAGCTGTAATCACTCCTTCCGGTTAGCACCTCCTTGCCCTGAAGACGTTGGCAAAGGTTGTGTATTTTGAAGAATAATGCCCCCTCCCTTCATTATTTTTGTCGTCTCCAGTCTGCTCTTCTTGTATTACATGCTTTTCAGGGTTGAACATCCAGGCTTTATTAAAAAATCATTTAACCGCCTTCTGCTAATGTGTTAACATAAGCCACAAAAGGATGATTACCTGATTTAATTTTGTTCAAATGGTACCAAAGTTAAGTAGGATTTTATTAGACCACATACTTTAGGGTGTGGGGAGTCATGCATTTATGGAAGTTAATAATGAAATTAACTTATTTCTCCATTTGTTTAATTGCTCTGTTTCATCCTCTTCATTTTTCTTTTGTTTCTTGTTAAATTTACAGGTGTATGTAAGTCTAAATGTGTACAGGCTATACATTTTAACTTCAGTAGGAAATATTAATATTGTTGTAAACTAGAACATAACGGATGCCTTTGTCCATTAGGTAATTTACAGTGTGTAGAGTGTAATGGTAATTTACATTTACAATTTACTCTGCATTAAACTCCTACAGACAGTCATTTACCCATCTATACAGCAAAGCAGTCTAACACACACACACACACACACACACGTGACAGGAATGTGACAGAACTGGAAGGTA
The DNA here is from genome assembly GCA_900497675.1 of Arapaima gigas. Taxonomy (NCBI): domain Eukaryota; kingdom Metazoa; phylum Chordata; class Actinopteri; order Osteoglossiformes; family Osteoglossidae; genus Arapaima; species Arapaima gigas. Next base: position 230,015 of record UFQX01000434.1, on the reverse strand, counting down.
GAAGGAACTCCCTTGCCTCACCCAATACACTGTGTCTCGTCCTCCGTGAGATCTTTTTTGTGTTTACATCTCATATGAGAAAGGAGATGGAGCAAACTGTTTATTAGTGATGGCGGTGGTGGTCAAGGCAGGGAAAAGCATTGAAAGGCAAGGAAAAGAGATGGCTTAATCAGAGTCTGTAGAGGTGCGTATCTCATACGAAGTGCATGGCCACATTTGTTGCCTACAGCATCTAAGAGGACCAGCATTCTGTGTTTATTGTATGACTGCTGTGTTTTTCACTGGCAGAGGAAACAGGTTCCTGATTCAGTTCCTGTTTTTGCCAGCTGTTCATGATTGCCATTCTGGCTATGTGGCAGTTGTGATGTCACCGAGGTGTGCAGGTCACAAGGGGGCTCTGGTGAGGAGAAACAGGAGAGTTAAAGAGAGTTAAGGCTCTAGCCATGCAGCTTTGTCCCATTTCTGTCGACACGCACCACAGGTTAAGGGGAGCTGAGACACAGAGGAGGAGAGCAGCTGAGAACCTTCATGGCTGCTCTTACTATGTAAGTGTGTGCTGCTGGGCTCAGTGTCTGCATCTTTCTGGCCCTGACTCTCAAACTTACAGCGTGAGCTACACACGTTCATATTGTCGCAGGTATGAACTATTCTCCACTTGTTGAGGAGCTTATTGCAGTAAAAGATGGGTTTTGACACACAGTCCAAAGATGTGTTTCAGGTGAACTGGTAACACTAAATTACCTATAGTGTATATGTGACTTTCATTGTTGTGCTGTGCACATGTATGAATGATTGTAGGGACTTTGTCTAGCACTTGTTACACAGCTTGGATGAAGGTGTAAGCCAAATACTAGATAATCATTGTATGTCGTTTTGGTGAAAAAAAGCAACTGCTTAATGAATAAATGTAAATGAAGAAAGGTAAAATTTGACAATGCAAATACCAGTTTTATGATTCTGAGAGCTTCCGCAGGCTGAGGAGTATTCATAGGTGGGCACAGTAACACAGTAACAACCTTCTTTTAAGAGTGTAATTACCATAAAGAAAAAAATGTACTTCACTGTGTCACGGTGCATGTTTTACTGTGCTGAAGAAATGTTTCATATTTCCTTCTGTGTCTGTGATCAGGTCATGGTTCTTTAAAAATTGCTAGAAAGTAGGAAAAAGAAAAAAATAATGCTGAAGAACTCAGACTTATTGTGCAACGTTCAGTCAGAGGGGCTTTGCTGTTCTGCACTTGTGCAAGGGGCTTACCTTTAAATACATTCACTAACAAGAACGAGCAGTGTCCAAGGGTGAGACAAGTTATTTTAAGCTGTCTAGGTTTCTTAAAAAAAGAATCTGTTCAAAAGAATAAGGCTAACTGTTTGCAGTGTCCTGGTTGTAAATGGCGGATGACAGGCCTGATGAGACAGCTGCATTAAGCCTTTTTAAAGGAGCACGTAGACCTGTGCTTTTCTGGGTTCAAAGAATGTTACCAACAGCAGTTGCTTTGGCAAGTAAATCTGTACAGTGTGTCCTTCATAATGATATCTTGAGTCTTTGGAGTTCCAGTTTGTGTTATTTATTCATTGATCTGAAACATTTCTCCAGACACTTATAGTGGTAGGTTTGTATGTTAAACTGCTTACTAAAATGTGCCTATTTGTACTGGGTACTTGTATCAAGGCTATGTACATTGAGCAAGGGTACTACAACAGGAATGGGGATTCAAACCTAGGTCCTCCTGACTGTAAGGTGGCAGTAACAAATGTTACAATTCCTGGTATCCCTAATTGTTTAGATTGAGTTAATGAAGCTTTTGTTTAATACTCAGAAAAATAAATCTGTGGTATTTCCTTTCATGATGATCTTGAAGAACAGCTGTCAGCAAACTTAGAAGGTGAAAATAGATTATGTGCTTCTTGGTAGTTTTATGGATTTGAATAATTTAATTTTTTAATTATTTTAATGTGAGTAATAATAACATGTCAAACTATTATAGTAGATTACAGCGGTTCTAGCAGATCACTTTTTCTTTAAATATGGCGTTCACTTTTAAAGTAGTTATCTAGTAGTTTGTATTTTGTACTTTGTCAGAACAACAAATACAAATTGATGATGGTTTACTTAAGTATGAATCAAACATCTTTCCATACATATCGCATTTATTCTGTCTTTTAGACATAAATATCAAACAAATCTGTAGCAAATGTCTTTAACAGTGTGTGTCTACCAAAAAACCTTTACCATGTGCTGTTGGCTTTTACATGAGAAACCTGACTTTCATGCTGGAAGTAATTCTGTTCACTCCTGTTTTAATTTCTGTTGTGAAAGATATGCGCTACAGCATGCCAGCACTGCACAGGTAGTCTGTAGCTGTTCCGTGATCGTGAGAGATGCACTAGGATTGTAACAGAGACATCCCTGGCTGCCACTGTCGAATATTCCATGTCTGGTTCAAGTCATGACCAAAACAAGAATATCTGCAGCGTGGTTTTCAGGTGAATTTTTTTTTAAGTTATCTTGTTTACATGCCAGTTTTACGTGCATGTTTTAATGTTGGTGTGTGTTTCACAAGTGACACACATTTCACATCAAGCCTTGTTATGTGAGGTGAGGCGTTACGATTTCCATTAAATTAACCATTAACCAGATCTTGCACAACATAATTGTCTTTATTGAGCGCTGCACTGGGATTCTTATTCATCAGACAAGGATGGAATCCAGAGGTGCCCAGATGGATGCTGATGGATTGGAAGGAAATGGTTCATCATGGGGAAATAAAACACAAAGGCTGGACAGAGACAACAGGGACTGTCCGCTCTATTTTCCTGGGAATCAGCCATTGATTTTTATCCAGTCTAAAGGACACAGTGTTCCTGCAGATACAGTTTTCTTTGCTTTTAAATGATATCACATGTATGGGACTGGGGCTTTGACGAAGTCCTAGAAATGTACACCAAATCCTTTTTTTGTTGTCTCTCAAGAGGCTATTATTACTGGTACTTGCTAACAATGGCTCTCTGGAGCAATGTAGGTTTACTTACAGTTAGCCGATCAATAAACAGCCATAATAATAACAATTACAATAAGCAGCATCTCCGGGCCCTTTGTGTCCATCTGGGCTGAGGAACTGAATGCTGCTGACTGTGAAGAATATCCCAAAAAACCACTGGTCAGTGGGTGGTCTCTGTCCGTTCGCCTTGCCCGCCCACCACCCATGAATTAAACATGGCGAAGCGACCCACACCACCTCATCCATTTTTAATCACTGTGATCCTGTCTTTGAGTGAGTGCCATATTACTTAATGGAACCTCTGAACAGAAGCACTGTTGTCTACTTTGCGAGTAGAAGGAGCACTGTTTGCTTGCTGCTAATCGAAGCACGACCATACTGAGCTCTTCCTGCTACCAGGCAGCTCTCAACTGCTGTGTCATGGAGAGGGCACTCAGCTGTTACAGCGTGGCTGCTGAAACGCAGGTGGGCCTATCTCACACCCGACCATTTTCTGACTTCAGCGAAAGGGCAGACACGCTGCTGTGATTGGATACAAAGGAAGCTAAAAGGGAACTCACCATGTTGTACAACCACCATAATGCTCAAACCTTCTCAACAACAGGCATGTCTGTCAGAATGGGTGCCTAGATTGAGTGGATGCTCACAGCCCTCTGTGGTTGCATCATGGTTTCACCTGATTTGGCACTCTGAGAAAGGTTGGGCTGATAACAGCTTCAACAACATGGTGCCCTCTTATTTCCCTTAGGTGGTGGGAGGATGGCAGTGATCTGATTTTGGTGAAATCTTCTCCTTTCTGCACCCATGGTGAATGCTCCAGGGAATGCTACAAGGCCATTATGTGTCATGCATGAACCAGTGGGCCTGGAGTCCTGCCCAGCTGCCCATCCCTCAGTCAATTTATTGCCATTCTGCCACTTTCGTTTTGTTGCAGTTTCCTTCCTCTCACACGCTCAGGATTGTACACCAATTATTCTTCCACTGTTTGATATTAGTAGAAACACACTGACTTCAGCAATGTGGTTTGACATATTCCATCCTGTCTACATTTTACAGAAAATATTAGTAGAGAAAAGAGATGTTTTTTGTGTCTAGCACAGTTAAAAATGCAAAGTAGATGGAAAATACATAATCAGAAGAAGGCAAATGAGGATGCAGTGTAGAAATAAACCTAAATGGAAAGTGAAGTCTCTACATGAATGGCCTGAAATGAAGATCTTATCATTAAGATCAACTATTTTGACAGGTCTTCCTTGTGCATATTTTCTTGGTGTGGCTCTAGCGTATTTCATGTTCTGGTGTTCTTGACTACCACTGTGTTTCATGTGTTGTTTCAAAACATTTTTGATTTAGAAAAAAATGCCTCGATAATTAATTTGAAATGCTGCAGGGTATAGCAGCAGCTCGCAAGGAGCTGAGAGCTGCAGCCAGTCTGCTGTCGCATGTGGTCTGGTGTAGAGCTGCGCAGTCAGCACTCGGGGAGCTGTGTGGAGATCAGAAACATAAACCTGTTTGCTTATTTACAGCACTGGCACTGTGAGGAACCTGCAGACAGAGTCATATGAGCATGTTTTTTGGAATAATTTGCAACTGAGACAGTACTGTTGGAGCAGTGTACTTTTGAAGCAACACAGTTCTGCACATTTTTAGCAGGGCATTTCTAATTTCACTGTCAGTACTATAGACAGATTGTCTCATTTCTGCCTCTTTTTCACATTTTCCAAGCTTTATTCTGTTAAAATTCTTATGATTATGTTCTTTTTTTCAGAATTTTCTTATGTGCACGGTCATTTGGGATTTGCTCAAAATCTAATATATTTTCCTGTGATTATAATAATTTGTTACTATTTATTTGGTTGTCTTTCATTTTTTCTTACAGTGTTTTCTTTGTTTCTCCAGGGTTTACATGAAGACAGTCATCATGCAGGAAAGACATTGATGCTCCGAGGAAGAGATGTCAATCTGAGACTTCAGAGCCTGTTATTTGAATTTTTGCACATACTTAATTGGGGTTCCTTTTGCTAAGTTAATTGACCAGATTGTTGTGGTGGCAAAGGGAGAACTAGATAAGGATCTTGGAGATGGAAAGGAGCAGTGAGAAAATAGAGAGCTAAAGAAGCCAGGGGGCAGACCGTGCCATACCTTGGTGCCACGGTGAAGCCCTTGCGTGTGAGTGTCTCCAACTCTTAGGAACACCCCCCCAGCAGGTGCACAAAAATACAGGTTTAAACAAGCAGACGGAGGAGGAACCCACTGAAAAACAGAGAAACGGGGGCTGACCGAGAGCAAGAGGGCAGGTGGGAAGGGAGGAGCAGGATAGGTGGTCCCACATGGCGACCGATCCCGGAGAACCTACTTCCACCGAGGACTCCTCTGAAAAACCTGATGGAGGCCAGGAAAGGGGGGCTGAGACAGGGCAGGGGAATGGAGCAGCTCATGAGAGGGAGCAGACCTGCAGCACCCCCTCTGACTTTCCCCTTTCCCAGGCGGAGGAGAGGAGAGGGCTAAGGGGGGGAGGTGGTGGTGAGGATGAGCGACGCCACACCAGAGTCTTGTCTGTCTCCACACCATCATCCCCTGCCCAAGGCGGCAGGGTAAAGAGGGAAAAGAAGCGCTTTTTCCGCAAGAGTGTGGAGATCTGTGAGGAGGAGGATGAGCCAGACGAGGCCTTGGTAGCAGCACGGAGTGCCCCACACCTGGACTCCTTAGCATTTGACTCTGTGTTCCTTGACAGCAGCCCACAACAAGCTCCACGCATCGCCCCTACTGCCACTCCTGGTGATGACAGCAGTAACACGCCTATGCTGGATGGTGGGAAGAGTGCCCCAGTGTCTGACTCTGCCCAGAAAGGCAAGGAAAGGGACCGAGAGCAGGAAGAAGAGGCAGAGATGAAGGCGGTGGCCACCTCTCCTGGGGGTCGATTCCTCAAGTTTGACATCGAGCTGGGAAGGGGAGCTTTCAAGACCGTATACAAGGGGCTGGACACAGAAACCTGGGTGGAGGTTGCATGGTGCGAGCTGCAGGTGAGAGCACTCAGACCTGTCTTTACTGAATTGTATAACACCCTTCAGGACTTCCACAGGGGAAGAGCAGAGACCAGGTAGAAGGAGGCCAACAATGACACTACTGTTGGCCTCAAGTCCCAATTGACATAGGTGGGTGGGAGGGAACCTCTGTGCTGTTATCCAAGGGATGATGTCTGTGAATTCCCAACCTCCTTTCTGCTTGCTCTGTATTCCCATCTTTCACAAAGTGTGCACTATAGGCTGCTCTTTGTTTTTTTCTCAGCTTTTAATTATATTATGGTGTTTCTTAGTTTTGTTTGGTCCCCTCATCTGGAGCTTCAGGTGGAAAAAAAAATCCCCCTAAAGGAAAGTTATCCACTCATATATTAGACCAACATAGCAAGTGGTTAGTCCTCTGTGCGTGAAAGTTTATATATTGTACTACAGCTTTTATAAAATGTCTAATAGGTTAATAAGAGAATGTAAGGTTTAATATCGAGTTAAGTCAATATTTAAATGAGCTCATTAATTGAAAAGTCAAGGTAGAATGTAAATCTGAGGACTTATATGAGAAGCTTGGTACATGGGATATTTAACATATTCATCAATAAAATGGGCAAGGTGACGGTGTTTAATGGGTGTTTAATGTTACATAGCACTGAGATTTTTTTAATACCTGACCAGTGAAACAAGGACGTTTTGCTCTGGAAGGATGGTGTCAAGATCCCTTGGTTTAGGACAGAATGAATGTGGGAACTGGAGCAGTTGAGAAAGAGGGACACTGGTGGAGAGAACAACAATGGATGGGGAAAGAGATAGAGAAAAATAAGTGTACTTACAAATGTATAAAATAAGTGTGTCTCCTATAGGTACGAGCAACAGTAGAGAGAGTGGTTTGGGGGACAGACACAGATGGACACTGAGCGTACGACTCACAATGTTAAAAAAAAATAGGAAAATAAACTCAGACAGGATATGGTACTAAAGGGAGCAGTTGTGAAGAACTGTGGGACTAGTCTGCCAGCATGTAAATTAGGGAGAGAAGGTCAGAGTGAAAATTGTTGGCAGGAGACTCCTCTCACTGTGTGATGGCACAATTGGTAGTGATTTCCCTGCCTCTGTGTTTGGCTGCTTTAAACCAAAGAGACATTGGAGCCATGTGTTTGGTGTGGAATTGATTCCACACAGCCACCTTGCCTAATCATAGTATGAGAGAGGTAGAGGCAGGTTGAGTAGCCATAATACCTAACACACACATTTTATATCTCATTATCAAATATGAAGCTGCATCCTTCTACCCTGCTTTCTGTTTTTAACCTCCTCTATTGTTTTGGTTGTCTGATTTCTTTCGGTTAGCTTCAGATTTGTGTTGTTACATAGTACTGAATCCTTTTCATTGTCTGCTGTTATTCTATCCTCAGTCTCAGTCCTGCTATTGGCTGCTGATGTTCAGATACTTCCTACATGCCCCCTGCAATGTTACAGTCTGCAAGGCGAGACACGCACACACACTGCTGTCACTTCAAACTTCTGCTTTAGTTGTCGATTTGATGAGAGCAGACAAAAGAGGTCCTCCTCTTGCGGAACTGGGTCAGGTGGCCTGTGTGGTGTTTGCATGTGTTTGCCTTTGCCTGAGTGATCTTGCCAGTGCTTTCTGTGAACCCAGACCACCTGGTATTCTCTCTTGAGCAAATACAATGTGGAGATCTGCAGTTATGAATGGGTGCTTCACATTTACAGAACAAATAATATTTAACTACTTTGCAGTGTTGCTTTTTCCAGATATATGCTGTGAAAGTGAAACCATGACTTCATTCAAGCGAAAAAAGAGGCAGGTTTCCACATGTAATGGTAAAGCTGTAGCTGATTCTCACAGGACAGAGAGAATCCCTCCCATCTACATACACCCACAAACAGATCCATCTAAAAAATGGACATCTGTGAACATGAGGTGTGCAGGCACCCTGTGAATGTACTGTTTATGTGGCTGAGGGCCGGGCTTAGAGAAAAGGACTGCATTCAGAATAATATTTTTACCCGAGATTGAAGGCCAACTTGGACAGATATTTGTTTAAACTGCTCAGCTCAACAGGGCTCCCCATAGAAGAAAAGACCACATTCGGTCCAGAGGATTCGCAGATGCGTAGCTCTCGGTGTTACACAAAGAGAGAAGGCCAAATGTTCACAGTGAGACCACAAGAGAGAAATGAACAGCACAGGAGGAGCCAAACAGGCAGAGGGAGGGTGAGCGATGAGCCGAACAGAGGATTAACATGGCAGCCCTCCCAGAGCTGCAGCCCAGTGACTGATGCTGACTTAAAGAGCACTCGCTCTTCACTAATGTGAAGGTCCATGCACTGCAGCTTCAGACACTGTTGCTTTCTGTCTTTGCACCCTGTCCTTGCTGTGCTCCGTACGCTCCCACTTCAGCTTCTCTCGTGTGTGTGCTACCATTTCACGAGTCCAGTCTCACACTCAAAAGGCAATAAGTGTCAGTAAAGGTCAGGGCTGGAGTACAGCAATACATCAGTAGTACAGTAGTGCAAAACAACAACCAGGATGATTAGTGTGGTGTCTAAATTGGGAGTATAAATAGCCAGACCTTGTCTTCTGGCCTGCTTTTTATCTCTGGGATGTCTTAATTTCATGTGGGCCACAATCAATACCAAAAACTGCTGAAAGACAATGAATGTTATGCTGGATCAGTTTGATTTTCCATAAATCCACAGTGTTGTCATCACAGCTGTTCTGCGACATACATTATGGCAGTCTAAACTACTATTCATAGTTAAATGTAAGATTGTACTTGGCACAGCTCTGTGTCCTCAGTCAAAATGACCCATGGGACTGTACCCTCTCTGTTTAATGCTGTACATTAGTGTACCTCAGTGTTTTACCATAAGGTATGTACAGTATGACGGAGAAAAGTCTCAGGGAGTGTAAATAAACAGACACATTTTTGCAACAACATGCTTGTTTTTATCTTCATCGCTGTGTTGACATTTGCCTAGACACAGTCACATGGGAATACACAGAAGCAGAAACATATATGGACACAGAGGCCAGGAACTGCATGATGGGCATCAGGTATGCTAGCACAGCTTCAGAGGGTGAGAAACAAGTTCAAAGTGTAACTCCTTCTGTCTGACAGTCCTCGTGCATTCAGCCCTGATGGCAACAACGAAGGACAAGTGTATCCATTAGTCTGTTTATTTCAGCACTTTATGTAAAACCTTTTTGATGAAATTGTTCCCAAAGGCTCTGTGTGTCTGTATGTATGTGGAAGGGGTACAGAGTGAACCAGGGAGCTGATTTCAGGCGGTCCTTTTCAACACAAAAGCCCTGCCTAGGCACACACACACACAGGCGCTGCACTGTGTCTTGCCACTGTCCTCTTTACCTACGTCAGCAAAGCAAGAATGCACTCCATTATTGAATTTCCGCCACCTGAATCTGCCGTAATGAGGATGAACAGCATGTAAAAATGATAATTTAATGTAAATAGTGAGTGCTGTGCCCAGTACAGCTGTAGGCACTTGGCGGACATCAGCATTGAGATGAATTTGTATAACCTATGTGAAGAAATAGATGGTTCCTATACCACTACAGCTGACCCTGCATGCTTACGAGGCTTATGCAGGTGCTCCGGTTTCCAGACTGCCAAGCTTGCCATGACAATGACACGGCCACAGGGCTCTGCAGCAACACAACAGCAAGTTGCACACATTTTTCCCATCACGAGAAAGCTACACCGCTGCTGGTGGTGTGTGAGAGGTCAGGTGGGCTGTGCATAACAGGTGGAGCAGCATCAGACATCACACATTAAGCACAGACAGCCTGAAGGGCAGTCTGACTCTTGCAGGGTGATAAGGGGGGGGGGGGTCCATTTTCTGTTACAAAAAATGATTACAAACACTCCAATGATTAATCTCAGTCACAACAGCTTCTGCTGTTTTGCTGTGTGTGTTACTAATAGAGGAACTGCTAAGGTCTGAAGCTGCAGAGTGGTGTTGCTTTGCTGTAGTCCTTGAGTTTTGAGACACTGGAATGGAATGGCAGTCCTGTCTGGTGGCACTAGAGGCAGAATGTCCACAGTGTAGCCACAGGTCACTGACGTGTGTGCAGATACCTCTGCCAACTTACAGCCATGCACTGGAGTTCAGAATAAGTTTAGCTGTGTTCAGTAGGCACAGCTGCCTTGTGTGGCCCAATAGACCCAGGGGGAGAGGCTCAAGGCCCCCTGGTCCAGTGAGTACATGTACAAATAGTGCCAAACGGTGGCAATGCAGGCAGAAGCCGGCTCAGGTGGGATAGTTTTACTCGCTGCTCCAATTTGTGTGGCAATCGGTTAAATCTGCCTTTTTACTGTGAGGAGTCCATCCTGTTAGTCTGAGCTCCGGTAGATTACTGTAATCTCATTTTAGCAAGCAGCCGTTTCCCACAGCCACGTGCTGTAAAGCTCTCTCTGAGTTTTGCAGTGGAATGAATGCCAGATCTAAAAGTGTGCAACATGCTAATATAATGGTCATGGATGTGCGGTTAAGGGATACCATGATGCAGTATATAGTATATGATGCTCTCTCCTCCCTCTTTCTCTCACTCAGTCTCTCTCTCCCTCTCTCTCTCTCTCGCTGCCTGACTGTAACTGCTTAGATATGAATGCAAGGTAGCTCAGGGGAATTCTGGGTGGAGTGAAATGAAATGATGTTGCTGGTAATGGTGAGATGAAGTGGGAGGATAGATAAAATTACTCCGGAGTGTTTTTAGGAGGCTTCAGTTTCACTTCATTTAATAGGCCAGCAGACGTGGGTCACGTGCTCGGACATGACCTTGCTCTCGGGACCAGGCAGTGAAGGCTTGTGTAGGAGTGGACTGAGTGTTCGGTATCCACCCAGCTACGCGGATCCAGGTTGGCATTTAGCCTGTTTGCTGGGTGCATGTTAGGTGCTGTGTACAGTTAGCCAGGCTGTGGGGGCACACGGCAGGAGCTGATCACGTGAGCCGGCCTTGGGTACGTGGCCGTCTCGTGACCTCGGGAACATTCTTCAGGGTAGACTTTTGCTGCCACTGCCATCTGTATCCACAGTAATACTACGTAAGAGGACTGGGATGAACGAATCTGTGTCCAGAGTAGTTCAAACAGTATTTTTCGATGTTAAGAAAAAACACTATTCAAGAGACATGCTTGTACTGTGCTATAAATTATATCAATGCAAATTTTTGCACGTGAATTATATTTTGTGTTCTTGAACACACAAAGTGACACAGAGAGGTCTATTGTGTGGCTGGTCGGTCTGTCATCCAGTCGGAAGTGGCAGTCAGCACTGTAGCTATGTGAGCAACTGAAGTGTGTCTTGTCAGCCAAAGTGACTGGCTGCATGCAGGACACACACTTGCCCTCACACAATAACAGTCTTTCACAGTTTCCCACCAGCCCCTCCATCCTCCCCTGTTGTCCTTTTCACCCTTTCTTTGCTGAAGGGAAGGTTATGATCTCTCCGCTTTTGCCTCAGTCCCATCTCCGCATCTAAGTTGTTGCACTTCTCCTTGCTGCTTCTGTTTGTGTAACTGACCACTCTGGCCCTTGGTTGGAACTGCAGTCATCCAGGTACTGCAAGGTATCAGAGCTACTCGCTGCACCATTGTTCCAGCCAATCTTTTGTGTCATAACAACATTTAACAACCTATATGCTGCTCAGTGTGAAAACAGTACTGTGTAGTTTTATTTTTCAAAACTGTCAAATGATTTTTTTGTTTTCTGTAGATTTCTCTCTAAATAACTATCTGCAATGTAGTGTATCTGCTTCCAACTCATGATGCTTGTATTGTGCAAGAGTGTGTCTGGGTCACCATCATGTGCTTGCTAATTACCATAATCAACACGGCTGACTTTGAGTGACCCGATGGTGCTGGGCTTGCTGAGAGAGAGCTCTGGCAATAGGGTCACAGAGCTGGCTGGAGGGGGAGGGGAGGAGAGAGGCACAGCAGACAGACGGGGTGGGGTGGGGTGGCTGTGGAAGTGGGGGGTTGGCAGAGAAAGACACCGTCAAAACAACAGAAGAAAGTCAGAGGGTGGGGGCATCTTGTGCCATCACAGCCAAGAGAAAGGGAAGAAGAGGCAACCAGAGCAAGACAGGTTGTGTGCAGAGGGCTGGTGCACAAACATGCAGTTACCACACAAGTACATTGGCTCTTTAACTTGCAAACACAGGTGGGTCTGTTCTTAACTCAATTTGTTCATAAAGCCAACCTCATTTTTACCACTGTCACAATAAATAAAAGCTTAACAAAGATGTTGCTAGATTTATTTGATGGGGAGGTTTTAGAAAAAACTTCTAAATTTAAACCTATTCTACAAAAAATCAATAATCTAAAGCTATAATAAACTAAAAATGAACATTTATATTCTTCAAATAACATTAAAAGTGAAACTAATAGAAAATTACAATATAATGATTTCCATTATCTCCCTCCCCCTAGCCCCCCTGATAATTTTTTAATTTCATGTGCTCCAAGATATCATTATACATGAGTATGACAAAAGTATTAATTAGATTAATTCTGTATGTCACTTCTAATTTATTGTTTGTGTGTGTGTGTGTGTGTGTGTGTGTGTGTGTGTGTGTGTGTGTGTGTAAGCTCCATGTATTTCCCTACGGCTTTCTGCCGTTTATTTCATTGGCTGCGCCGTCAGCCGTCCGCTAGTGACGCAGGCTGTCAATGGCTCAAACCAGTTTCGCCGTCGGCAGATGCAGCACTAATGTGTGTTGGAAACACACGCTTGTTTTTTATTGAGTGACAAAAATCTGCGTGACGCTCGTAATGCGCTTGCGCCATCTGGTGGTCAGGATGTCGTGTTAGTGACGCAGCGCGTGAAGGAAACGTAATGTGACCGCTGTGCCGCGAGCGCGTTCCCGAAAGACAGTACAATGGCGTAATCATAAGAACTAACTATTAAACCTCACCGGACATAGTCACCTAATACACAAAAGTAACAAATTATTTAGTTAAACGTCCCTATGAAGGAATTTGTCTGCTAAATAAATAAATGTGAATGGTAAAAACATCTGTATGCACTGTTTCACAAAATAGACGCACCGTTTTGAAGCGGTGCCTGCTGCCGAGGGGTATCTGAGGCGAGAACCTGTGTGTGTGTGTGTGTGTGTGTGTGTGTGTGTGTGTGTGTGTGTGTGTGTGTGTTCCCGCTACTCGTGGGCGCTCTGAGGGTGCGACCGAGATTCAAAATAGTTATGTTGACCCCTATGTGTTTGTCAGTACTGGGGCACACAGGGTCCCCGTGGATTCTTCAGCCTGGCTTTAGGGGTATTAGTGTCCAGTAAAGGAGCAAGGCTGCATTTACCCTCCCAGGCTGTGTCCTCTTGCTGCTACATGTCTTCATTCTGTATCATTGAAGCTTCACTTCGTTCACCCCATCATCACCAGTTGCTCCTGTGTACGTATTTATGAAGTGTATGAGTATTACCAGATTTATCACATTTGATAATATGGACTTGTATTGATGTATTTGACATGTCCTGGTGAGGTAAATCCTGGCTGCATGTACAGAATTTAACACCTCCCTTTGTGCCCCAGGACCGCAAGCTGACCAAGGCAGAGCAGCAGCGCTTCAAGGAGGAGGCAGAGATGCTCAAGGGGCTCCAACACCCCAACATTGTGCGCTTCTATGACTCGTGGGAGTCAGTGTTGCGGGGCAAGAAGTGTATCGTCTTGGTCACCGAGCTCATGACCTCAGGAACGCTTAAAACGTAACCAGCACATTATGGTCATACAATGTTGTGGTTCTGCGGCACACACACTCAATATGCATGTTAATTTTAAAATGAATAGGTATTACTTTGCATTTACAGTATTTAAACAGCTACTTGGACTGAATGTAGAGTGTTGTGCAGAAAAATTATACTTCTCTGTGTTTGTCTGCACCATGTATCCACGGCAGCAGATCCGTTTGCTATAAAGAGTATGAATGAGGAGATGTGAATGTACCAGGATGCAGCCTTGCCTTCAGCACTTGTTATTACTGGCCATCAGTGTTGGACAGAGAAAAATCAATAACGTAGCTATACTGGGCACATTTACCAGCTGTGTTCAGGGACTGCCTGACAACCGTGGGTTTGTCACTGTACACTGTGTTTAGATAAGATGCACATGGTGGTGCATTGCAGCAAACGGTGACATTGTTCACACAACCTTACTCAAAGCTCTCCATTCAGGTCTTTTAACTAGAGCATTTAACAGGAATTATATTTTGAACTTAAACTTTGTCTCTACTGTCAAACAACTGAATACAGGACATTTTACATTAGTATATTTACATTTTTAAAATATATATACATTTATTTTAAACTTAGAGTATGTATGCAGCACACCTGCTTGTCAGGATACAGTTACAGTTTGGACAGGAAATCTGTTCTGTTCATTATGTTTGTAACTCCAATGTTACTTTTACCATTAAGTCAGAGTTAAAAAAGCTTAATAAGACAGATCTTCCTCGATTTTTTTTTTCTCAGGTTAGATTATGTAAAAATTTTGCTTTATGTATTATTATAAATAAAAATACTTTGCAACACATTAATATTTTAATTACTTTTGAACTATGTCAAAACTAATTTTAATTTAGTGCAAGTGAAAAATGTTATCTTCCCAAAATCTGTTTTAATTTATTTCTGCTTCTTGACTAATTCAGCCATAAATGTGCACCATTTGTCATCCTCTTGATCACCAACACTTATGAATACCAGATACAAGCAGTAAACATTGTGGAAGAGCCAAATTTTATTTATACAGCACCTGACACCCAAACAAACTACACAGCCAGGTATACATATTACATGCAACTATTTCCCCATATATACAGCTGGACATTATTTTGGACTAGGGCTACTAGAACAGGAACAGGGATTCAAACCACATTTTTTAATTATAAGGTCATTCGGTGTATACATTTCTACGTATGCTGTGTGGACATATTTGACAGGTCAAGTAAGTTTGTAGCATTTGCTCTGTTATCAGGATAACTTTAAAAAATGTATAGGTGCTGAAAATGTTATTAATAAGTTAATTCATTAATAATGTTTGTATTTGCAAAAATTTGTAAGACAAGGAACCAGTTTAACAATATTTAACATCAGAAAGTTTTGTTTCCTTCCTTCTGTCATCTGATTTGTCCAACTGAACAGCTCTTGAAGTCTGTTGCATAAGCTGTGACCACCCCCAAAGTGCTTGGCACGTCTCACACCGTTTATTTCCTGGCCTCAGCTACCTGAAGCGCTTCAAGGTGATGAAACCCAAGGTGCTGCGCAGCTGGTGCAGGCAGATCCTAAAGGGGCTACACTTCCTGCACACCCGCACACCACCCATCATCCATCGTGACCTCAAATGCGACAACATTTTCATCACAGGGCCCACGGGCTCCGTCAAAATTGGAGATCTGGGGCTGGCCACCCTGATGAGGACCTCCTTTGCCAAGAGTGTTATAGGTAGGGCATGGCCATTGTATCTGTTGCAATTATGAGGATTTTACACAGTACTGAGGGTGAATAGAGGTTCTGGTAACATGAAGAATGTCTCTGCCCTGTATCTCCCTCATACCCCTCCTTCGTGCTTCTGTTTTCCTCCTCTGTGTCTTCCTCTTCCCTCTACTTGTCTTTCTTATTTCCCCTTTTGAAGGGTTATTTTATCACCAAGTGCACTTTTTAAAATTATACGATCTATGTTTTTTGACAATTCTGTTCATCATAATGGTCTGATGTTTATTTGTAATGTCACGTCAAAAACAGCTAAAAGAAATAGTGAACTTGGAATGAGTGATCACATCAGGATTTTTTCCGTCTGTTTTATTAAAGGATTCTGTGGGACTGGTATCCCTTGCAGTAAAGCTAAGCTCCAGTTTAATATTTTTTCCATTTCTGTAAACTTACTGAAGGACTCAAACTGATGCAGAGTCAGACAACATAAGTTTTCTGTTACTGCTATTTTGGTAATTTTTGAGAATCACCATGATAATCACAGATGAAGAGAGAGCCTTGTGTTTTGCAATGATTTTACAGCTGAAATGTGCTGCTGGTGAGTATGACTGAATTTTTAGTGTATTCTCCCTCTCTGTTGGACAGGCACCCCAGAGTTCATGGCTCCAGAGATGTACGAGGAACACTATGATGAGTCTGTAGATGTCTATGCCTTTGGCATGTGCATGCTGGAGATGGCCACCTCAGAATACCCATATTCTGAGTGTCAGAATGCTGCTCAGATCTATCGCAAAGTCACCAGTGTGAGTATGTGCTTGTGGCTGCTTGGGTCTATGTCTCTGTTCCTATATTTCTCTGGACCACCCTGTCTGTGATTGTTTGCATTGTTATGTCTCTGTCTCTGTGGATGTTATGGGTAACACTTGCTTGTCCCTTTCTTGATAGGGCATTAAACCCGCCAGCTTTGACAAAGTGAGTGACCCTGAGATTAAGGAGATCATTGAAGGCTGTATTCGGCAGAACAAGAGCCAGAGGTGAGTGCTCCTAAGAAATGACAGGAGTTAACATTGTTTCTTGTAACTCGAAGCAGTCACAGTCTCTGTTCCATCACAGGTTGTCTATCCGGGACCTCTTGACACATGCTTTCTTTGGTGAGGACACGGGGGTTCGGGTGGAGCTGGCTGAGGAGGACACGGGCCTACAGGATTGTCTGGCCCTGCGCATCTGGGTGGAGGAGCCTAAGAAGCTAAAGGGAAAGCACAAGGACAATGAGGCAATTGAGTTCAGCTATGACCTGGAGAATGACAGCGCTGAGGAGGTGGCCCTGGAGATGGTAAGTGAGAGGGGCACAGAGGCTTTAGGGGATGTTTTTGGTACACGTTGTGAGGCATTGTGCCTAGATGATAGGATGACAGACAAAGAGGAACACCTGGCTCACCCATCACATATGTTTTTCATACTCCATCCTGCCTCCCCCTCACTTTCACACTGCTATAGGTGAAGTCGGGTTTCTTCCATGAAAGCGATGCCAAGGTGGTGGGAAAGTCCATCCGGGACAGGGTTACTCTTATCAAGAAGTCTCGCGAGAGGCGCCAGCAGCAACTGCAACTTGGTACAGAGGATAGGAGGGACTCCTCTGTCCCTGCCACTTACCCCTACTCCCACCCCTCCTGCACAACCTCACTGGGTCCTGGGGCAACTGGAACAGCAGGCACAGTTGGGGCAGCCATTGGGAGCAGAGCACCAGGGGATGCAGAAGAGCTGCCAGAAGTGGATCAGCATGCCAGGCAGCAGCAGATACATAGTGTCACAGCCAGTGGCTTCCCAGGTACCTTCTTGTTCCTGTTTATTAGGAGGGAAATGCAGATTTCATATAAGGTGTAGGAAAACAGTGAAAAAAATTTTGCCTGGAGAACGCCTATATTTGATGTGTTGGTTTTCTGTGTCTCTGTGTTTCTGCTGCAGAGGGAGAGGTTATTTCTGCCATCAGCTGTGAGTCGGCAGCAAGCGGGCAAAACCAAGTGTTCCCTCAGCCAGGGGAGTCCACCCTGACGTCTGGGCACCCCTACTCTCACACTCAATCAGGCTACCATGCTGCAGCTCCGGTGAGTCACTGCCGCAACCAGCGCATCCATGCACATAGCATCCCCTCATGTGTCAGTCAGTGACTGGGACGAGCAGCTCTGAATGGCAGTTTATTCCAGCAGCATCGTGTGGTAGACCTCTATCAGTGTTGCAGGGATCATAGTGTCAGAACAGAGGTCATGAGGAGAGATGGCCTTTGCATACATTTTAAGGGCTTTGTTTTTCAGCGTTACAATACATTTTGAAGGACTTTTGGTGATTGGTTGTTATTTTTACATTATTATTAAATTTATCTTTTCACTTAGGTGCCTTCAGCTTCTTTTTAAGGCTGTTGTTCTTCATTCAGGTTGTACATGGTACAAGTGGCATGTCACAGTCTCAGATTCTGCCATTGGGGCATAGTGGGGGCGTCCCCCATGCACCCGTTGCTCAGAGTGCTGGGGTTTCCAGCTCTCCTGTTGTCCAGAGCACAGCGCCCCCAACTATTCCAGTGGGTCAGAGCATGACTCAGCCAGTTGCTATGGCAACACAGCCATCTCCTGGAGAGCAACAGCAGTATCCTCTGGTGAGTTTTCTTTTTGCATGCAGTGCATCATGTCTCTCACAGGGTCTCTCCCCTGGTCGCTGTCATCAGCTCTCTCTGTTTGATTCAAGTATGAAAATTTTGCTGGACTTTTTGACAAGGACCAGAAGTGGACACCAAACAAGATCCTTTGTGTCTTGCAGTCCAAAAGTGTAAAGATAGCATTAAATTATAGCAAAGGTTACAAAACGACAACTGTAATAGATCATAAACCTGTGTGACCCAGTTTGAGTTATAGTTTTATTTAGGATAACGGCTGGACCATTTCACGCATTGTACGAGGGTGCAATCTTACTTTGACAAAGGTCTGCAGATACTGTTTGACTTGCTTCATTGCAGTCATGAGGCTACATCAAAAAAGATTATTTTGTCTGAAAGGCAATGTGTTCACCAACTGTCCTAGTGTAATAATCATTCGTTCTGTAGCTTACTGCAGTGCCCTTCCTATGGGAAATTAACCCAACCAGCCATGTTAGATCTCCTTAATAGAAATGAAAACAATCTGTTAATTCAAAATAAGTAGATTTATTTTCCCCAGCTGTAACATAGTGTGACATGCAATATCTGCAATCTAACTGTAAAGAAATGAGAATTAACAGGCTGAAATACCCCTGTGGTAATTACTGCCTCGAACTAATGCTGATCTCGCTGTTTTTTCTTCCTCAATCATCCTTGTTGTCCCTCTGTTTTCCTCCCCTGTTATTCCCCACCTTTGCATTTTCCATTTTTATTTCAACTTTCTGCTTTTTGACCATTAATTCACCTTCCCTACCCAATGCACCCCGTTTTCCAACATTCCCTCAGTCATACAGTACAGATGGATCACAGACATTACCAGTTCAATCAGGGGATGCTGCACCTCCCCATGCCTTAGTTGCACCCTCACAGCCTTACCTTTCTGCAGTCTCACCTCAAGGCCCCCTTAATGTCCATCTCACAGCTCCCATTTCTGTTGGGGAACACAGTGAGCTCTCATATTTGCCACAAGGAGGGGTGGGAGGTACTGCTTCCCTCCCACATCAGTCACAGCCAAATGTCATGTCCTTGCAACAACCTGAACCGCTGAATAGCCTTTTACCCCAGCAAGCCCAGCCATCAGCAATTCACCAGCAAGTACTAGTGCAACAGCAGCTTCAGCTGGAGCAGCAGCCCTCTTCCCTGTTACAGCAGCAGCAACAGCCGGCTTTAGTTCAGCAGCAACAGCACATTAACTTGATTCAACAGCAGGTTAATGTGGTTCAGAATGCTGGTTTGGTTCAAGAATCACAGCAGACAGGTTTGGTTCAGCAGCCACAGCAAGCAGGTTTGATTCCACACACGCAGACAGTTTCATTGCAGGCACCACCTGAACATCAGCCAAAACAAACACCTTTGCTTCAAGCAGCAACAGTGGGAGTCCAACAGCCACAACTTGATGTACAGCAGCACACAGGTTCACTGCAGCAGCCATATTCAGCTGTGGCCTCACACCAGAGTCCCCAAGTGTTGGTAAACCTACAGCAGGTTGAGCATCAGCAGGTTTACCAGCAGCAGCTGCAAACAGAGCAGCAACAACAAGCTATAATGCAACAACACAAGATGGAACAACAGCAGTTCTATGTACATCAACAGCAGGCTGATCAGCAAAAAAGTATCACACAGCCACAGTGTTTGCAGACATCATTATTACATCAACCAGTGGAGCAGCAACAGCCTTTAGTACAGCAGCAACACATTGAACAACAGCAAGTGTCGGTAAAACAGCAACAGCAGCAGATGGAACGTCAGAATGCTGTATTACAACAACAGATACAGCAGTCACAACATCCACTGGTTGTATTACAACAGCAACCTCCACCACCAGTAGAGCAGCAACAGGCTGTGCTGCAGCAACAACTGCAAGATGTGGAGCAACAACAGCAACAGGTTATATTTCAACAACAGCTACACAAGGAGAAACAGCAACGAGGTGTATTGCAACCACAACTACAACACATGGAGCAGCAACGGGCTGTATTTCAACAACAGCTACACACAGAGCAGCAGCAACAAGTTTTACTGCAGCCACAATTACAAGTGGAGCAGCAACAGCAGCAGGCTGTATTTCAGCAGCAGCTGCAATATGTTGATCAACAGCATCAACAGGCTGTATTGCAACAACAGCTGCACACGGAGCAGCAGCAACAAGTTGCATTGCAACCACCACAGTTGCAACATGTGGAGCAGCAGCAGGCTGTCTTGCAAAAACAGCAACACAGGGAGCAGCAGCATGTTGTATTTCAACCACAACGACAACACGTTGAGCAACAACAGACTGTATTGCAGCAACAAGTTGTGTTGCACCCACAACAACAACAACATGTTGAGCAGCAACAGGCTGTATTGCAACACATGGAACAACAGCAACATGGGGAGAAACAACAAGCTATATTACAACAACAGTTGGAAGCGCAACAGCAAGCTGTGTTACAACAAAAACAGATGGACCCTCAACCTGAATTGCAAAAGATGGAGCAGCAGTTGCAGCCACACACAGTGATACAACAGGAGCAAACTGGGCCATCTATAACACATCCGCAACAAAAAGAAAATCCAGAAGTTGCATTAATACAAACATTCTCTGAGAAACAAGTTCCACAAAAGCTGGATCATCAGCAGTCATATTTTTCAATGCAACAGCAGCCAGCCTTAATACAGCATCCTCAAGTAGTACTGACACAGCAACAACAGTTGGACCTTCAGCAGAGACAACAACAAACATTATTACAGCAACAGCAAGCGTACCTTTCTCAGTCACATCAAATGAGGTCTTTAGCTGAATCCCAGTTGCCCCTTCCAGTCCAAACACAAGCAGAAGTGTCACACATAGCAGCTCAAATCCCAGGCCAAAGTCAGATATCTGTGTTGCCTCCAGTAAAGGATCCCATTCAGCAGCCCAAAATTCAGTCCCAGCCCTCAGTCCAGTCTCAAACCCAAATGCCAGTCAAAGGCCAGGTGAACACTAGTTCTCTTGTCCAGAGTCATATCTCAGTGCCGCTTCAGACTCAGGCCACCAGCCAAGGACAAGCTGTGATCCAGCCTCAAAGTCAGGCGCAGGTTCCAGTCCTAGGTCACATATTGGGCCAAATTCAGCCCATAGTACAGGCACCACAACAAAGCCAGACCCAAACACAGCTTTGCACTAACCCACAAATTCAGCCAGCAGTACTGACCCAGACACCAGTACAGCAGTTGGTCCAGTCTCAGCCTATAGCCACCTGCCAACCTGTTGCTCCTGTCCAAGTCCAGGGTCAAGTCCCACCACAAGGTCAAACTCAAAACCAGGTGCAGGCTCCATGCCATGTACCACTTATACAAAGTCAGACTGGCATTCAATCACAAAGCCAAATGTTGTCTCAGTGTCAAGCTCAGGGTCAGGCTCTAGTACATGGCCAGGTCCAGACTCAGGCCTTAGGGCAGACCCAAGTTCAAATGCGAGTCAACATGCAGCCTCAACTGCAGCCACAAGCCTCAACTTCATTGCAGTCAACCCCATATGCACCAGCATTGCAACACTCACAGCAGCTCTTGCAGTCGGCCCAACTGCAGCAGGACTTTGCACAGGCAACACAGCAACTGCAGGAGACCTTGCTGCAATATCAGCACACCATGCTATCCCAAGGAGGCATAGGGTCTCCTTTTGCTGCTGTCACTACTACTGTAGCCCCCTCTTCTTTACCCTCTACCCCCAAACATCTGCAGCAAGGTGGACAGACACAGGTGTCTGGTCAGATCCAAACACAGCCAGTATTACAGGCCCAGCATCCAGCTGCAATGCCCGCCACACAACCACCACCCCAGCAATCCCAGACTCAGACAGCCCCAGTTCCTGCCCAGCCTTCACTTCTACCCCCACAGCAGTCTATAGTGTCCCAAGACCACAGTCAGTTGTCCAGTCATCCCCAAACTGGCCATCGTCAAATGCCTTCAGTTGTACCAGGTCAGACATCCCAGCCCCCCTGTGTGACCCCCTCTTTTTACAGTCAGGTTGTCGCAGGCCCACCTCCTTCCCCCCAGCATCAACCACTGGGGTCTCTACCTGCACACACACATACGCAGACATGCACGCAGTTGCAAGCACACACACACACCCAAACACAATCTCAAACACATATGCACACTCACACACAGACGCACCCTGATGTTCCTGCAGCTAACAAAGAACCACAGTTTTCTCCACAGGCACCCCCCAGTCTCACTCATGCTTCATCCCTCCCTGCTGCATCCTCCTCCATCGCCAGCACAGAGTCTGTCTTGGACCAATCTCCCATTCCTGAAGCACCATTAGCCCAGACCTTGGTGGCAAGTGTTGCCCCCAACTCCCCCCCACCTGTCACTGCTTTCCAGTCAGTTGGCTCTAACTTGCCCTCGCTGCCCCAGGCCTCGTTGCCAGAGTGTGACCCCACCTTGCTGGTCATCGCTCAGGTACAGAAGTGCACACAGCCTCACACTGCACTGTTGCATGCACTGAAAATGGGCCCCATTCTACTCACAGCAAACTGCCACTACAGGAGTATCTGCACTTCCTCGCTGTGCCTCTGTTTATGTGAACGACACTGCTTGCTTTCACTTAGTACATATGTATGTATATATAGACAAAAAACACTTCATTGCAGCCTTACCTGACGATTGCTTAGCTTCTTGTTTTGTGAGCGAAACATATTTCTATATTTTAGCGTTACTGTGTTGTACTTTGTCGACTTCTAAATTGATCAAATAAATTATTTAACTACTGTCCTAATGTACTTTTATAACTGATTATTTTATTGGTGTGTTAATCTTTTTTTTAGTTATTCAGAGGTGGTGTAGTCCTAAAATTATCATATTATTTGTGGTCCATTGCTCCTTTTAAACATCACTTGTCATAAAGTAACTCTGTGGTGTCCTTGTCTTTGTCTTGACATGTGGTGTGTTATTTGTGTGTCTGTTTCCTTATTTGTTTCTCCGTGGTCTTACAGGAGGCTCAAAGCCAGACTCCCACAGACCGACAGGCAACACCCAGGTATTCTTCATGTTAGGTCCTATTGATGATAGTATAAATGTATTAACAAATGTTTGATTCACCGGATCATTGTGAGAACATGGTAAAATGATATCTGTTTAAATGTTTTAAAAGTATAAAGTTTTGTTGTTTATTACAATAGTAGGCTGCCTTGCAAGTCAGTCATGACAATTTGGGGGACTAGCAGTATATCAAAGAGAGTATACTGGACTAGAATTTAATCTCATTCTATGTTTCTCAGTTCTGCACCAACCAGTGGGGATGAACCTCACATCCAGTTTGCAAATGGGAAGCTGGAGAGGGTAAAATCACAGAGGCGATCCTCCTGTCAGAGAACTGAAAAAGCCACACATTTTCAACTGAGCATGCTCCAGGTATGAGTGTGATTTTGCGCGTATGTGTCTGTGTGGCATGTCAGGATCAGGGAGTGACCAAACACAGCAGGAATGTCCATGCTACAATAAACTTTTAACTTGCATTCTCCCTCTCTCAGTCTGATGTGTTTATGTATTTTTTATTAAATATTTGACTACATCTTGTGCTCGTTACTGCCTTAAAATACATCTTGCAGACGTAGCCGTCAGTCTGGTTGATCAGATGTGCCCAGGCTGCAGCCCACCACAGTGTGTTATGTGGTTATTCACTGCAGTTGCTTCACTTCTACATGTAATTCCAGTGTTAGATTATAGATTAAGGCAGAAAATGTCTTAATGGAAGAGAAAGGGTACACCTTTTGTAAGGAGGATATAATTTTAAGAAGTACTAACTATACAGAATTTACTGGCAACACATTTTTGTATTTGAGGTTTTGTGAGTTTTTGTGTGTAAAAATGACCATTGTTTCTGAATTAAATAACATTATTGTACTTCCAGTCACGATGAGGAGAAGTACTGTAAAATAGATAGAAAATAGGAGAATTGTGATTTCCAAAATTGTTTCATGTAAAGAGGTAAGATATTACGTGCATTTTCCCTTCTTTCACACCAGGTGTCTGGCAGTGGGGACAACATGGTGGAGTGTCAGCTGGAGACACATAGTAATAAGATGGTCACTTTCAAGTTTGATACTGAGGGTGATGCTCCTGAGGACATTGCAGAATACATGGTGAGAAGCAAACTGCTTCAATGAATGGCAAACCACTAAAACAAATACAGTGTAATGTGCTGATTCTATTTTGTTTGAAAGGAGTTGAGTTATCTTGTAATATGTGCAATTTTCCCTGCAGGTGGAGGAGGATTTTGTTCTGGAGACAGAAAAAGAAAAGTTTGTGGGGGAACTGAAGACAATTGTCAAACAGGCCCTTGAAATCCTTCAGACCCAGTCACAGGTCTGTGTCACATTTGCACATGCATAAACAGTCAGTACATACTGAGTTGGTTGCCTACTGAGATAGTTCATGAGAGCATCTTTCGTTTGAGAACAAGCAGGGCTGAGGAATCCAGCAGGTAATACAGTGGTTAGGAATGTCACCATGTAGCCTGAAAAATACTTCCACTTCTCTTAAATGAAATGATTTGCGCCAACAAAGTTAGAATTAGACTAATCAAATAAATACAAAACAAATAAAAGACCACAGTCTTCTAGGCATTACAACTCAATGTTGATAGCTACTTGTCCACTACTGTGTACACCCTGGATAAGATGCCAGTTCATCCTAAAGGCCATCTCACACACAAACACATATGCACACTCCCTGACACATTTGCATGCTACAAGCAATTTAGAATGACTGACTCACTTAAAACACATGCTGACACAGTGCAGTGAAACCAGACCACCTGGAAGAAACCCATGTGAACACAGGAAGAACATGTAAAATTCAGACAGACTGAGCTACTTTGGAACTGGAACCCACACAGATACTGCTCTGTGAGGCAACTGCACTACATAATACAAGAGCTTTATGAGAATGGTGAAAAATTGTATTTGTACTAGGGCTGTTCAAGGAAATTGCATTGCTCAAATGCAAAGCAAAAGTGACAGGAACAAGAAATTTAACGAAAACCCCTTACAAGTCATTATCCCTAACCACTACACTGCTGACTGTCCCAGAACAAGAACAGCTAGATAAATAACACTATCCAAATATGGAGAGTGAACTTGCTTTAATGAGTCTAATTGATTAATAGTTTTCTAGTCAGGCAATGAATCATTTAGAAAATCAGAATTAGTTTTATAGTAAACATCAGTAACCAAAATAGAGAATAGCAGACAAGCTAATTACACAACAGGACAAGAGAAACAACTTACTATAGTAACAGGTTTTTTAGAGTTGCCAATATATTGGCCTGATAATTCACCAAAATAAAATACAGCTAACATTTTTGTATTTAAATAAAATTAATTATTATGTTTAATTTTTGAAGAGCTTTTTTCAAACCAGACACTTCCCTTTAGCAGGTTAAGCACATGCATGCAAAATTCCATATTTTATTTCATGTGCTTATATTAGTAAAATAGAGGAGACTCTCTGAATAATCCAAAATATAATACTGTAATGAAGTTTAACCCGTAAACACAATGTCACAATACGAAAAAAGCTTATTCTTGATCTGTTCGACGTGTTTGAACCCACATTCCCCTCCAGAGTTCATGTAAATAAGTTAGGTTGTCAATAAAGGCAGGACAAAACTCAACACTAAACTTTAATTGGTCATCAATAAACTCTGATTTCACTGGTGATGAACTATAACCAGTGAAGTTGTAAAGAAGTCAGCTGACATTTTTAAAGATTCATCATCCTTGTAATAGTAAGGAAATGTTTTTTTTTTCTGAACAAATTTACTTCAGTAAATGTAAAAATTAGCTATGTCAGAAACTACACTGAAACATACACTTTCTCCAAAAATGTAAAGTAACAGAGTAAATGTTACATATTACTACCTACCTTAGGTGTAAGTTTGCACTGACTTTGCACATGGCCTTTACCTTCTTTTGTCTTGTTAGACTGGGTCAATGGAGCAGCTGCATGTGACCACCCCTGCATCTACAAGTAGTGAGTATGCTGTTTTTAGGGTTGTCTGTTGCTCTCACGAACCCAGCCACACTCTTGACTCATCTAACCATAATGTTTTTTCATCTGCCATCTCAATGGTTTTTTTCATCTATAACTTCTGTCTCTCAGTGGACTCGGTGCCCCAGTCTTCTCCTGTGGGTCGATGGCGATTCTTTATCAACCAGACAATTCGTCACCGTGACTCACATTCTAATCAGGGAGCATCAATGCCACCCCCTACTGGAGACTGTCTGATATCACAGCCCATGGATATTGAGAGAGGTATTCTCCATATGTCCTTTATTTATCTTACTAGATACATATGTGTGTGTGTGTGATTATATAAACAAGCTTTGGTCTAACATTCATTCTCACTATAATAAAGGCTGATGTCCCAATGCAGTCTTTGTTGTTTTTGTAGATGAAGGACCACAGAGGTCGGGCTCTTTCAGTGGTGTTGCTGCCACTCCCTGCACAGTTTCTGCTTCCACTGCCCCTGTCTCCACTGTTTCTGCCCCTGCCTCTATGTCTGCCCCAGCCACAGCTGCCTCAGCTGTTCCAGCCCCAGACAGTGCTCCTGCTGACTCTGTGCCAGCCTCAATACCTTTTTCTGCTGCATTTGCTAGTGCCCCACTTGCCACACGAGGAGCTAATTTGCTTACCTACACCACAGCACCTGCAGACCCAGCTACTACAGCTGCCACATCTCATTTATCCCTGGACCCTAATGCTAGTCTCTCAGGCTTTGTTCCTAGTCCTTGTCATGCTTCCATTCCTACCATCTCTGCAGCTGCTTTTTCTTCATCCCCTGCCTCTGCCTTGAGTGCTGGCAAATCTTCATCCCCAGAGGAGTTTGCTCCTAGTGCCAAGTCTGAACTTCCCATGGGCATGAAGGAGAGGGAACAACTGTCGCTGCAAACATCGGGGCAGCCTGAGCAGTGTGTGCAGGGGTGGGAGAGGTCAGACGTCTCCCCACCGGGACAACCGCAGCAAACGGAGGGGAGGCCACAAGTAAGACAGACAGCAGAGAGGCCCTCGCATGCAGTGGCACAAGCCCAGCACACACAGGAGCATTCTCCCTCTGTACATCCGCAGGAGCTGCAGCAGGCAATGCAGCAGCTTTTCCATGAACAGGCACAGCAACAACAGCAGCAGATACTCCCACAGCTCAGCCTTGAGCATATTCAGCAGCATCTGCATCAGCAGGCATTGCAGGAGGATGTGCACCAAGAGCCACCCCAACAGCTGCAGCAATCATATCAGCAGCTGCAGCCACAGGCAGGGCTGCAGCAGCAGGTAGGGTTGCAGCAGCTTCAAGGAAGAGACCCCCAAAATGGGATACAACAGCAAATTCTCCTGCCACAACAGCAGTCCCATATGGAACAGGTACAGCACCAAGCAGTGTCTCTGCCATCCATGTTTAGTGTGGAACAACTACAGAAGGAGCAGCAGGAGTCAGCACAGCACACCCAGACACTGCATCAGCAGCAGACAGTACAGCTGGCACAGCTGCCTCATGTTCAGCTCTCTCAGCAGCACTCCCTAGACCTGCCACTGCAGCCTATGGTGCAACAGCAACCTGTGCCTCAGTTAATTCCACAGCAACAGGAACAGCAAAGAATGCAGCCCCCAGAGCAGCAGCAGCTCCTGCGGCATACCCAAGAGCAGTTTGCGGAGCTGCAGGCTGAGACAGACCAGGCAATGCTGGGAGTCAGCAGTGCCTCAGAGAATACACCTGGTCACCTGGTCCCTCCACCTCCTGCCTCTGATATTTCCCAGGCTCCTTCAGTACCAGGTGGCACTGCAGAGCCCCCTTTACCAGCCTTTTCCCAGACCCTGACTCCTTCTCCAGCCCAGCCTTCTTCTGTGGCAGAATCAGACAGCGAGGGTCCCCCCAAAATTGAGTTTGTGGACAACCGGATCAGAACCCTGGATGAGAAGCTGAGGAACCTGCTGTATCAGGAGAGCAGTAGTGGGGCAACAGTGACAGGGGGCGCTACTATGACTGTCACTGGTGCCCCGTGTGTCACGGCAGTCACAACATTGGCTGAAGGGGAAGAGCTATCAGAGCCACACCTAGTTCACCCTCCCCTTCCACCTCCACCCTCCTCCTCTGATACATCTCCACACTCATCCTCCTCCACCTCTTCTTCTTCCACTGCTCGTTCCTCCTCTACTTCCCCTGACATGGAAGGGCAGCAAGGAGAAGAGGCCCCGCCAGACATGGTTCCCGTTTCCTCTGTGGTTGTTCCGGGACCAGTGGAGCAGCAGCCGGCGGGGTCACTGTCTTCGGGCTCCCCACCATGCTCTGGCCTCTTGCCTGTGCAGGAGGATGTGACTGCAGCTGTGCCACCGCCTACTGAGCCCACAGTGTGTGTAAGTGGGACCTGGGGTTGTGTAACTTGTACGAGTTCTGTATGTTTTATGTTTGGATGCACTGGCACACAGTTGCTAGGCTGCCAGCAGGGTGTGGGGTTTGAGTCCAGCTCAGGATGTCTGGAGTTTTTGCACGTTCTCCTCGCATTTGTATGCTTCAAACATGTATGAAAGAAGGCAAAGGCTAATCAGTCCCGTTCCTCCTTGCCTCAGAAACCATGCCGGTGGTCACCTATTCGACTTAATGGCACTTCCACTCACACACATTTTGTATATGTGCTGCCATCCCTCTTGGAATGACTCCCCTTTTTTTACACAGATGTTTACAAATAAGAACATTTACATTTCCCTTTTATTTATATGGCATTTCACTGCCAAAAGCCTTCCTGCAGAAATACTAAAAAGCACATTATTTACGTATAATATATAAACGTATGTGTGTGTGGCGCACGCTATCTGCACCTGTACACCCATTCCCCGTTACTTGGCCTCCTGATATGTGGTTTATGACATATTTGGCCTCCAATTATTAATATCACTTCTCATTAATTGTTTGGGTTTCCACTGATCCAATCTGTGACATACTGTCTGGCACAATCAACAGAGACCACATTTGAAAACTGCACAAAGGGGTTGTCTAAGAAAGACTGAGGTGCCCTGTATTATGTTCTGCTGGTCTCTCTTATGTATGTTTGTGTTCACGTCCTCTATTTTGCACCATTGCACTTTTAATTTGCAAATTAATGTGACCTAAAGCCTTCAACTTCCTCAAGCTGGTTCACCCACACTGTCACCGTAAGTTTACTTCATGAAATCAATATTTTTTACAAAAATATTTATTATATTATCTAGATCATTCATTTTTGCAGCGGTTCTGTTTATGTCCGAAGCTCTCCAGTCAATATTACATTTCTTAAACTTCTGCATTTATAAGAAAAATAACTGAAACAAGTGATGAAAAAGCTTTTTATATAAAGGGGTATGTTTGCTACTACAACCATCTTTGCAGAGAAGATCAGACAAAAATGAACATTTTAAAAATTATTTTCTGGGAGCAAATCATGAAAAAGTAAACTTTACCACTTGTTCCTTATATTAGGCATTCTTTTGGGGTGAACTTGAGATAAGAACTAATAGTGTGAACAATTTTATGATAACATCAATTTTTTGGAAATAATTTGGACTGGTTAACAGGGGAAAGTAACATTTGGATAATTTTTCTGTGTCTGTTGCATTTGTGCTGAATGTATTTTCTAAAGCAGAACCTGATTTAAGATAGCCTTATATTTCTAGTGATTTATCATTATGTCCCTGAGGGTGTGTACCGGTTACAGTGACTCGTACCTATTGTACCCCACCTTTCCCCTCCGTTCTCCTTTGTCGCCCCCAGACTGCCCCCCCTCTCTCTGAAGCCAGCACCCCTGGAGATGCAGTGTGGCCCCCCAGTCAGCATCCGCCTCCCCTCAGACCGGGACAGCAGCAGCACAACCCAGGAGGTGGATATTTTGGCCTAAACCTGACATGTCCTAGTATCAGAAATCCTGTTAGCAAGAAATCCTGGACTCGCAAATTCAAAAGTTGGGCGTGCAAACTGCGCCACTCCGCCAGCTTGTTCAAGAAGCCCAGAGTCCAGCAAGGTAGCGTCTGCAGAGAGAAAGAGAGCGAGAGAGAGAGAATGGCGTGTGAGGCACATGATGATATCCAAACAAATATGTAGCTCATGTGTAAAATTAGTCTACTTAGTTGTTAATGATTGTCTTAGATCTCTTTAGTCAATAGAATTTTTGATAGCTGTGCTTATATCAGATTGCTAGAATACCAGTAGTTATAGTTTGTATAATGTATTATTTGCTGTATAGTTTATAGTTTGTGTAGGTCTGAATTTAATTTAATATTATCACTTTATGCATACTGTTTTATTATGTTCTCATGTATTGGTTACAGTATTATTACAGTGCTGCATATTAACATTATTTTGTAGTTTTTTTTTTTTCTTTTTGCATGGGTCACCCACCCAGGGGCAAGAACAGTGGAGAGTGTAGGACACACAGAGTACGTAGGCTAAAGGCATGAAGTGTTGTGACACCTTCATGCAGAGAAGTTCGCTGTCCAGAGTGCTGTGTTCAGCGCCCTCCAGATGCGAACCTGCAGCCCACTCTTACACTTGCCCAGCCCTGGGAACTGCTTGCTCTTCACACACAAGCACAGTGTAATGCTGCAGCATCCTTGTGGACCTGTGCAGTGGTGGACCACAGGGTTACCCTGTGCGTGTGGTGTATCGTGGCGGAACCAGAGCTGCACACAATAGTCTGTTTCTCATGCATTGTTATAGAAGGTGTTAGTTTTGTTCAGTCATTCACTCACACTACACTGTGCTTCTACGGCACGTTTTCTTAATGGCCGATGATTGCCGTCCCATATAGGCTGTTGAGTATTACATCATCATACAGTGGACAATTTTGATAGTTGGTTTTATACAGTCAGTGTTCATGTGGTATACTGTGCTTTGTCAGAGTGTACTGTGACTTGTTTGTTGTCAGTCATACAGGACATTGTGGTGATTATTATCATAAACAGGCATACATTGGTTGGAGGAGGCCATCTGACTGCATTGCAGTGTAGTTCTCACTATTCTTTAGTAAATATCCTGTTCTTTCTCACCTGGGTAGGATTTCATTTAAAAAAAAAATTGATTTTTTTCAGCATTTTTGTGCATGCATAAGTGATGTTTATGTTGTATTTCTTAGATTAACACACATGTACATGTGAGAATTATAGTGATCATATACAGTATATATACTGTGTGTAGTGTATATATACTCTGTACATGCAGATGGTGGACAAAGAATGGAAACATCAAGTATGCCAAAAATAGCCAGGAAAAACTTTAGATTTCTTCACACGATAGATGAAATGTGCACAAATTAGTTTCAGTCACAAAGACTGTGGAAATAGCTGTGTTGTGATTTCCAAAAATATCATTCTAACCGTCTGGTAAAGTGAAAGATGGATGTTGGGTCAATCACTTTGAACCGCAGGACAAAAAGAGGAAAACAAGTCTTACTGTGGTTAACTGTCTTAAAGCATTGCATGGTTAATTCTTAAAAAGGGAGATTTGCAGTGCAAGATACCGCTTCCTGGAGCTGCAGTCATTTGTAACTGGCAGTGAGGGAGGAGTCATTCTCTGCTGTTTCCTTGTTAAAGGTGTAAAACAAGCTGAGCAGTTGTAGACCCCACCTGAGGCCTGATTCTCAGCTCACCATGGAAGACTAAGTGGATGTAGTACAGTGTGTTACAGTCCTGAGCAAGACCCCTATACTGCCATGCAGGCTGACCTTCATCTGGAAGAGGGTGTCTTTAGGAATTACAGTCTTCCGGTCCACGGTGTCCCCACTGGTCTGAGGTGCACAGAGAGGAAGCAGCCTGTCTTCCACTGCCCTTTGTGGGACAGTCATGTTGCACTTATGCATGCAAGAAACAGCATGAAATGCAAAGCATCCTACAGAAAGAACTATGCACCAAACACGCAGAACAGCTCCACACTCTTTGTGTCTGTGCTGTCTTTACATACAGCCCAGTACATCTATCGGTAACATTCTGTTGGTGTTGGTGTTGTTTTTTGTCCGCAACCTGTGTACTTTCTAGAATATATACAGTATGTGTATATATAAAGGTATATATCAGTTCTTCTGATACAGTATTGATTTCTGAAACTGAATATCAGCAGAACATGGAGAGTCTGATGTAACATGGCAAGAACATAACTGTATATACATATTTATATATACTATATATACACATATCTTTCCTGAGCATCTGACACCCATCAGTTTTTATTGCATGACCTGCACTGTGTGTCTAGTGCCCGATGTTTAGGGTTCTACGTGTGAAAGGGAGCGTGAATGGGGGTGGGGATTTGGGATACACTGATGTGAATATTGCGTCTTGCTCATGAACTGTTTCCACAAATCCCATATATTTAAAAAATTATTTCCCGGCAGCTGCCTCCCAGTCTATTTATGTAACGTTTTGCTCTTTTCAGCATGTTATTTTAGCAACATTATTATGACTGTTAATGCCTTTGAAATGTTTGAGAAAAACACCTTTAAATGAGGTGTAGCCTATAGCAATATAAAGACACACTTGTACCAGCGCTTCTAAATATATGAGTAATGAGGATAAAAATTTTAAATTTTGTGCTATTTTTCTTGACGTGAAATCTGTAGCAGTGTTGGCCTATTAATCTAACACTTTATTTTTGTGTTTGTGTTTTCTTTTGTACGTCTATCCTTGGTTTTGTTTTCTTTTCCCTATTTATTGTTTTCTGTCCATTATGTGTATGCAAATTTGTTTTGTCTGCTGTTTGCATCCATGTTCCTACATCTGTCTTCCTGTGATGGTATTCTTCTGTCTGCATTTCTTCATGTAAAATTTGGGTTATTGTGTGTCTGTCTGTGTGTTTGTTTTCCCTGCTGCCCTTTCTCCTTACTCTCTGCGTCACTCTCAGAAGGCAGCTCCAGCTGCCAAAATCTGAAAGACGAGAATGAAATCACCACCCATGTTCAGCCTTCATCTTGCATGGGACGGTTCCAGGTAATCCATTGCAAAGGTCCACATATGGTAGTATTACAAGTCTACAGTATGCAAAACAAAAATGTAAATGCACTCTGACTGTCCGCAGGTGACCCCTGTGGCTCAACTGCCTGAAAACCCTCCAGCCCAGAGGGCTACAGAAGGGGTCCACAGGAGAGTGGGGCGCTTCTCTGTGACTCTACCAGAAGTTTCAAAAGAGGACAGGCACACCGACAGCTCCCCTGTGTCGCCCGACGATGATGGAGAAAACAGAAGGGGCCAGGTAAAAGACGGCGAGAAGGACAAGAAAAGGGCCTCTGTCCCTCCCTATCCAGCCAGAGGTTACTGTCGCTCCCCCCCTGGCAGCAGCGATGATGATGATGACGAGAGTGAGCTAGAGGACGAGGACCTCCGGCGGGAGCTGCAGCGATTGAGGGAAAAGTGAGAAAATTTGTCCCACATGAATAATTGCCAATTCACAACCTCTCACAGGGGACCTTTTTAACAATGTGTTTGTGTCATTTCCCATTCAGACACATCAAGGAAGTGGTGTCTCTTCAAGCCCAACAGAACCGAGAGCTCCAGGAACTCTACAGACAGTTACGCTCCAGCAGAGATCACCGTCCACCTTTGCCCCTGCCCTTGTCTCGAACCCCTCCACTCCTTCCCGCTACATCTCCTGCCCTCTCTCCTCGCAGACCCCGCCCTGCCAAAGCCAAGCTTCGAACGCGTCCTCACTCTCACCTGGACAATAATGGAGTCATGCATGCTGGTAACAACACGTCGTAGGCTCATGTGTACTTCTGTTGGGATGACGTTCATTTCTTTGACATATCAGCAACTTAAACTGAATCTTCATACCCCTGTGTGATATTATATTCTATTGTATTGTATTTTATGTTAAAATGCATTTATTCTTTCTCAGGAAACCAACAATCCAGCAGTCTCTCAGGAGGAGAGGAAAATAGACTTCCCCCCTACTGCCCCCCAACACCCCTTACAACACAGGCTGCTACAAGGGGTGAGACAGAGGGACATGGACAATAAAGCCCATTTTAACTAGCAGCAGTTTAAAAGGGGCGAATTAAGGCACACTCCATTTTACCATGGCAACTTGGAAGTGATGCTCAAACAAGACTGCCAGTCTCATCAGTTCTGTTGTTTTTTTTTCTTTTTCAGAAGGAGTACAAAACTATGTTATTAACTGACCCCTCCCCTCAATGTTTTCCATCAGACCTCGGTGCTGTGCCTCAGGGCTCAGCTAATAGGAAGAGCACATTTACGGATGACTTGCACAAGCTGGTGGACGACTGGACAAAAGAGACTGTGGGTGCCGTTCCCCCCAAGCCCTCACTCAATCAGATTAAACATATTCAGCAGGTGCAGGATTTAGGAGGTTGGAGCCAACCAGCCGAGGTAGATTCCCATGCTATTTAAAATACTGCATGGATTATTTGCCTGTGAATCAATTTATTTTACAATAATAAAGACACCCATAATGGCTTTCAGTTTTCTTTTGCTGAAATCAAGAAACTAGCTGGTAGATACTGAGTCATAGGTTTATGCTTAAAAATGGTTTGCTTCCTTATCGTTGTGTTCTTGGGTTTCTTTGCATGTCTTTCTTACAGACTGCCACTCCTGGTTGGTTTGCTGCAGTTCCCCTGAATCTCCCAGCAGGCCCTGCTCCTGTTGCCCAGTCTTGTGTTTCTCCTGCTCAGTATGGTGGTGGAGGGCTGCCTGTTCTCTGGAGTGGGGTGGGGGCAGCAGACACACAGCGGCCCCCAGGACATCACCAACAGACACATACGACTCTCGTTCCACAGCAGCAAAGCCTGCATGTTCAGCAGCCACTGCACATACAGCCGCTGCAGTTCCAGCACAGCCAGCTGCACCCGCAGCCCCCACACTTACAGCGGCCCCCCCGCTTACAGCTGCCCCACTTGGCCAAGCAGAACCAGCCCCAGGGTCAGCAGCTGCCCCCTGCACAGAAACCCCCCTGTGTGTCTGTGCTCCCTAGCTGCGGGACTGCCCCCCACCCCGACACCAGTGCTGGAATCGGGGTGTTTTCCTCATGCTCCTCTTCCTCCTCCTCCTCCTCCTCCTCTTGTTCTTCGTCTGCTCTGCCTTCCAGTGCCAAACTGCACCCCGTACCCCCAACCTCCACACTTCCTTTGGGACAGCAGTAGGAGGCACAGGGTGTGACAGATACAGGAAGAGAACCGAAAACCAAGCGAGAGACAGAGAATGGTTGCTTGAAGTTGTGTTGTATGTGACAGGTATGAATGGAGATGAAAATCTTACTGTGACGGGTTTGGATTTCTTGAGGTTACAGAGGACCAGAATGTGACGAGTGGTACTTGGCAGAAGAGGTGCTTTGTACTGCAGCAAAGAAGGAACCTGCATAGGCTGCTTCCAGAAAGCATAGTTCAGGTTGTGTCATAATGTAAATTAAAAATGTGTATAATGGATGGGGGTGTGTGTGCGTGCACATGAGTGTGTTTTTGAGTGTGTGTGTGTGTGTATGTGTGTTCACTACATATCTTGTGTATGTTCTGGAACCGTGTAACTGTCAGTTTTTTTAAATTATTTTTTAGTGTATTAAACTGACTTGGGCCTGAACTCTTTCTGACCAGAGATATGAAGGAACCCACATTTCCTCCAATATATATTAAAATTACAATTTTTTTTAAGTGTTAATGCTCATAACGAAAGGACTACATTAATTAAAAAAGTGCAATTAGTAACTGTCGTTTAAGTTTCACCTCCTGTGCTGTCTTAATTTTATGTGGGTATGTTTATGAAGCAAAGTATTGTTCAGTAAAGCACCAAGTCTAAAACCTGACATGTTTGTAAAATATAGCACAAAGTCTGAATACTGATGACAGCACGTTAACAGCGTTATTGCCTAGCAACCGTCTTTAGACAGACTCATACAGCACGCTGTTGCACTCAGTGTAGTGCAGGCATGCATTTCTTGATACACTTTAATTTCATCAATATTGATACAGTTTTAGCCTATAATAGGAGGTTTCTTTAAAAAAAAAATAGCCAACTTATTAACAGTGTTAATCAGTTTATGGTGTGATCATTAACATCTTTTAACATTTACCGATCACTTAGTCATCCAGACACCAGTACAGATAGCAGGCTCATCTCTTTTAGTGTTGACATGGGGTACGGAGTCTAATTTTGGCACTGATGCCTGACTGATGTAAGCATGAAATACCAAGTGAAGAATTCAAACTAGTCCGTGTACTAATTATTGTCCATATCTATACTTAAAGATTATATGAACATTTTGATTGTTTAATTCCAGTAGTGTTTTTAATTTTACAATAGAGGCACTTTTTCCATAGAGAGAATCTCTTCATAGAACCCAAATGCATATTGAAGGAAACACAAAGCACTTTTCACCTGCACTATATTTTTGGGTACTTCACCTTGGCTTTTAACATTTTGAATGCATTACTTAAATCAGTCACCATGTAACATGATAAAATACATCTCTGAAATTTTGCTTTTAAAAAATGAAAACTGGTAGAATGACTTTCCCTTTCTCTTACAAGACAAGGTGTTAATGCTTCAGTGCACAGTATTCTCTGCTTTTTTCAGTGTACAACATTGGCTTTTCTCTTCTGAAGGAAAGTTTCACCCCAAAACACTGTACAGTAGTGGATGCTGTTACATCTTAGAATGGCTGACTTTTTTTGCACTTGAGTGAGTTGTTCTCTGTGATGCATAGTAACGAGTGACAGCCGGTGTTCAATGTTCTTCAAATGTGCAAAGCAAGCAAGAGAAATCAATACATGATATCAAATTTATGTTAACACTCGTTTTTGCTGGTCGCTTAATACACATTCAGAAAAGCTTGTTGTGATTAAGCTCCTATAAGTGACTTTTTAGCACACCTTTTCTAAATACATAGATCACTATGAATGGAGATGCCACTGTGCCATCAGGCCGGTGACTTTTACTTTATCTGTGTTGCAGCTGTGAAAGAATTTACGAGATGAAACTAACTGAAAACCCAAGCTATTCTGGAGTGTTACCAAAATGTAATCTAGACAAAAAAAAAAACTATTTTTGTATGTTGAAACGGGACTGTAAAAAATGTAAAATTACATGTACTGAGAAGTATTTACAAGCTGTGATGGTGTGATGTGATCGATCAGGAAAGGGTTAGTCCTCAGCTCTGGTCCTGGAGTTCCCCTGCTCTCTATCAGCTTATTCATTTCAACCTGTTAAGTGAACGCTTGACTGTCTGCTAGTTTAATTTTTTCCATCAATCTAAGAGACTACGGTAACAAAAATGATCTCGTTTGAAATTATTCCCTAGATGTTCTTGGGGACTTCAGAATTAACCGGTTTTTAAAATGATTATACTACAAATTAAATGTTCAAAGCTGGTGATTTAGCCAATGTAAAACTGTAAGTAATTCAACAATTGTTTTGTAACTAATCAAAAGTAATGTGAACCAGGCTGGGGAAAAATAAAAAATGTGAACCATTTATAAATGGTGTGCAATTATTTCTTTCATGTCACATTCAGCTCATTCCTATATAGCCAGTTTTTAATGCCGCTGGTTGTAAACGTCCTATGTGTCATTTAAAAACGTACATGATGTTTAATGTACATTTATATGAGGTTGTAAGAAATGTGAGGAACTGGCACTGATATGTCCGCACTTTGGCCGTTACTCTATGGGTAGTTCAGACTTGGAACTGCATAGTTTTTGTGTTACACTTAAAATGTATATAAAGCTTAATGCT
The DNA here is from genome assembly GCA_900497675.1 of Arapaima gigas. NCBI lineage: Eukaryota > Metazoa > Chordata > Actinopteri > Osteoglossiformes > Osteoglossidae > Arapaima > Arapaima gigas. The sequence goes on along the minus strand of UFQX01000434.1, from coordinate 192,124 downwards.
TGTTAAATGTAAATATTTTAAAAAACATGGCATCTTCCTCTTTATCCATTCTTCTTAGGTCAGAAGATACAATCACTTAGCAACTTGTGCATTATATTACTTATCCAAAACCACTCTTCACTCCAGTAACCGTGTGTCTTAAGAGGTGCAACAGGAGATAAGTACTGAAAGAGACTAAGTAGACAGAATTTTTATTTATATCCATCACTATCAGTTTCCTTAATGTTTATATTGCTTAAGTGTTTTCATGGCCAACTAAATGAATTTTTGAATTTGGGCTCTTATACTGCCAATGTACGCTGGTAATCTCCGCCCCTACCTCCAGGGGGCGCCCTTTCCCGCAGGCACTCTATCAACTAATTCCACAGAGAAGTCAAAATTGAAAAGCTGAACTGGCTTGAGAGGCCGCCATAAAGCCTGTTCTACCACTGTCCTCTGTTTTAATAACGCCGCATTACGGCAACCATCATGGTCTTTTCATTTTCCCCATCCGCACGCATAGTTGCACGCTGCGAAATATATTTCATAATTTTATGTTTGTTACTTTGTAACATTTCGCCAAGCCTTTCGATCCGGTTACAAGAAATGGACGTTCCTCACTGGCGGCTACTATATGTTCCCGGATGTCACCGCAAGTTTCCCGTCATCCCCTGCTCCTCCGCCTGCCCCCAGCCCCCACCCCCCAGCCCGGGACTGACAAGATGGCGGCCTGCGTTTGTGTACGTTTTTCTCTCGCTGAGTGAAGGTGTGAATAAACGAGAGAGTCGCGGATTGGTTATTTATTTATTTACTTTTGTAGTATTATTTAACCCTAAACATGTCCTGGTACAGTTTGTCCCAACCTCATGAGATATAAATGTAGGCGTCATTAGCGATGAACTGCGTGATAAAGAGCACCCAGCGAAACGGGCAGCTCTTAGGCTCAGTGACTTATTTAGTCCCTTTCTGGGAGCGGCCAGTTCTGGTCCCCTCCAGTTGTAATGTAAATGTATCTACAGGAATGGTGATTTTAAGGAGTTCACTCGCTGGTGCCACACATTTTTTGTTCTGAGGATGATAAAGATGCTAATGTTATTGTAACTTTTAGGTATCATCAAAAAGTTAGTTATAACTAATGTTCACACAGAAGGAATAAACAGTAGAGAACTTCCAAAGTTTCTGTATAACAAAAGCTCTCCATTTTCCTTTCTATAAAATGCCACATTTTTACACACCATCAGAATGCTGTTAAACACGTTTAATTGTAAATGTTGTGCTGCTGGGATGTGACAGTATTCAGAAAATACTGAATACTAATTTCAGGAAATAAGTCCCTCAAAAAAGTAAAATTTCAAAACTCTACAAGAACTTTTAGGTAAATTTTTTCCAATAAAACTAGCAGCATATGAAATGTATGATTTACAATCTCCACTATAGTTCAGTTTTGAAGTGAATTTTTGAAGAAATACAAACATGTTGACATGTATAAAAACTGGTTTCGATGTCTAAACATTCTACAGTATTTTTTATCTTACAGTAGAGCAGGGTGTCCAGTTGCAAAAAAGCTCTTCACTCTGTGATAAACCTCCTGCTTATTTCAACCCCCAGTGTCCCATAATGATATGCAGTATTGCAGATGAAGGGAAAGTGAGACAAAAACTGCTGTCTGCTTCTGACCAGCCCTCCTTGTACTGTCACTGCAGCATGTTGCTGGGGTCCTGGAAGAAGCCTGAGCTGCTGCTCCTGCAATGAAAGGGGGTGACAGAAGAAGACTGACCCTCTGTCTCTGTGAAAGAACAAGCACTGTCTTATTCGGCTCCCAAAATAAAGAAAGATACAGTTCACAGTGCATAGAAAATATAGCAATATGAGGCACACTGCTGACAATGACGCAAAAATTGTATTAACAGATGTAACAATGTTAGGCTAAAATGCAGGTTTCTGTGTGGCTAATGTGTTAGAGTTCCACTCTTGTTATTCCACCAAACTCTTTATTCAGGTGCCACATTTCTAGAAGACAAGGTGTGGCAGATTAACAAGGATACACTTGTATCTATAAAGCTCAATCTCTCCTTGTTTGTTCTTCATACACGGCTTTGTGTTTTGAAGCCAGACTTGAAATTTGGGACACAGGTGCTTCTTGACCAATGTGAGGTTCTTGCATGGTTACACACACACCAGGGCAGGGCAGGGCAGGGCAGGGCAGGGCAGGGCGGGGCGGGGCAGGGCGGGGGGTGCTGGACGTNGGTTACACACACACCGGGGCGGGGCGGGGAAGGGAGGGGCAGGGCGGGGGGGGGGGGGGCAGGGCGGGGGGTGCTGGACGTAAGGACCTGAACTGGAAACAGGGAGGGGTTGTGGGGGGTTGGAGGAATAGACACTTTACTAATTTAAGGATAATGAGGTTTGGTGACATTTTTCATAACTTTTTCCTTTCCACTGGACTACGACCAGTGTATCACTCTGTGCCATTCACTTGTTCAACAGCACTAACAATACTGGTGTACTAATGCAGTTTGTAGATATATGTATAATGTGTTATTACTATTTGCCTATTTTCTTTTCCACTTTCTGCCCCAGGCAGTGCCAGGTAACGTATATTAAACTAACAAATACTGCTACATCTGGCACTGCAGCAAATGGCAGTAAATGTGGTATGAACTCAAATCTAATAAAGTTGCTGGAAATGCAGTACCAAATGAATCTTGGTGAAGGCTTCCTCATGACCTTAAGTGCTTACAAACGTGAAATTCGTTCCTTTGGCTGCCTAACATTTGTCATTAGAGAAACCAGTTATTTTGCTTAATTTTTTAAATCCAAAAATAGAATTAAAGAGCAGCTTAAAATGGCTGCTGTGTAAACTTGCTGTGTGTGATGAGCATAGATAGCCCGTGACTCAGCCTGAGCTTTAAATAGCCAAAGCCGACTTCTTTAAAAGCTTTGAAAGGTCACCGACTGTTCACTGTACCACCTGTTTCCCAAACAGTTACACACAGGACCACCTGGGTGCTGCATCTATTGTTCATGATGCACCATTTGTCATCTCATGTCAACAGCTCAAAAAATTGCCATGGTAATAGACAGAACAGTCCCATCATAAAGGAGACATCTAGAATAATGTGGAATTTTTATCTGTTTAGGAGAATTCACTGAATTTTAATATCATAGATGAACAGGGATAGGTTGATGTTTACAGCTCTCAACTGATAGGAAGTCAGAATGCCAGCATTATGTCACAGCTGCTTCAGAACTGAAATGGAAATTGATAAGCCCAGGTTATATAAGTTTTTAAAATAGTTGGAACAGTAAAACGTAACAGGGAAGTGAAATTAGTGATCACCATCACTGCCAACCAGCAGTGTAATTTCAATTTCACGTACAAAAGAGAATGTTAACTAATTTTCTGATGATGTGAGTTTGTTTGTACTGTGATGGTGACCATTCTGATCTTCCTTCCTGTCCTTTGTTACATACTGTCATCCCCAGCTCTGAGCTCTTAGTCTTACATGTGCTTTTTATACCACTTCTCCCTATTTTCTAGGTTACACATGCAGCATAACAAAAAATATTTTGCTTAAAATGTCTAAAACAGATCTCTATTGAACAGCAGATTAATTCTGGCACAGGGAGGATAAACGTTTGTCACTTGACCTGCAGTTTAACCAGAACCTGTTGACTCTAGTCTATGGAGCAGCCAGCAACCTCAGCAAGAATCAGATTTAAGTCATCTGTCCCTCCTCACAAAGAAGCGTTTGGACACAAATGAGCTGTCTCATCTCTTTCCCTTGGCATATATAACAGAACTAATGTTGTATTCTGCATGCTGCACCTCTGCATCTTGTCTCAATGTGGTAAGCTGCTAACCCCCTATTTTTGTTTGTTTTCTCAGGACTGTGTGGTGACACAGGAGTCAACACTGGTGCAGAGAATTTGATCCCTCCTGACAACAGGGGATGTGACACCAGCACTCTGTACTGACAGGAGCTGATGACTGTGTGGCACGATGGACAAAAATTATCATACGTGCATCCGAACATCAAGTTATTAGCATCTAGTGAGTATACAATGTCATAAACAGCTGTATAGTCTTTTCTCCTGCTGTAACTACTGCCCAGGAGTGGTGGGCACTTGGAGCCTCAGAGAATTGTCACTTGCTTTCTGGTTGGGAGTTTTTTGGTTTTCCTCTCCTTAGTTGCCACTGGGCTTAGTTTATTGCTTCTCTAACTTGTAAAACATTTTTCTTGTTTCTCATGACAGCTGCTCATTAGCGCCACCACTGGTCAGTAAGCACAATAGCATAACAATGACCACGTGAGCAAATCCCATTTGTTTGGGGCCACAGGTGGCATGATGCTCATGCAGGTGAACTTCACAGTCTGGTTTTCCTGGTGATGACCTAATGTTAAAATGTGCATCACCATAATTGTTTTAGATATTGCCCAGCTGGACAAGAATTTAAAAGCACAGTTATTGCTCAGTTTTCCACCCAGTTTTACCCTTTTATACAGCAGGGTGATTCACTGGAATAACCCAACTCAGGTGTGTTTCTCAAGGGTGCTACAGCCAGGTCCACCAGGGGGCTTGAAGTAGCAGGCCCTGCATCAAGTTTCTTGTTGGAAAACTCTGTGATGGACATTCAAGTGCTCTGTGGCAAACACTGGTCCTTTTGCCTGCTGTATCTGAAATAGAAGTTTCTTTTTAGCAATTAGGAAATGCAAATTCATGATTTTCCTTGTACCCCATGAATTTAATCCTCATGATAGTCCTCTAATCATCCTAATAATGGCAGCACATTTTCAATTCTATCACTGCTTTCCATTGCAATTTGGAGTCATATGAGCACACTTTCCCAGATTAGTAAAAAGGCACTGACACCTGAAACCCAGAAACAGAAAGGGACTCGTGCCCCTCTAAATGTAACACATTTGCCATGTTCTGTTCTTGTGCTACTATGGCCTCATGCAATTTCCTTCATGATAAAAAAAGTTATTTATTCATTCACATCATTGCCAAAGTACTCCACATGCTTTCTTAAAACTTACTACAGCACATTTATCATTGCACAGCTATGCAAAAGTTCTTTTTCTGAACACACCACTATTTACAGAACATAGCACATTCTAGATAGTTTTAGGGTGGAAGTGGCCACATAGGTGGGACCAAAACCCAGAAAGCAGGTTTTTCCAGCAAAATGACTTTCATAAAACCAGCACAATAAGGCCTACATAGTAGCATTCCCCTAACACATGCTCTTAAAAACAACCCAGAGTAATGAGACCAGCTGGCTGAAATCTCTCGGGGAAATTTCACTTAACTGGCAGCAGCTGGTCCTCATTAAGCCAGAGGAGGCCAGGCGGGAGCAGGCAGTGGGGAGCTGTCCATCAGTTCAGCCCCACCACTGCTAATATAGCCCTGCCCACCAGCTCACACCATATCTGCAGTATAAAGTTAGTTGCTAATTGGACTTAGACCATCGGCCACTTGCTTAACTTGTACCAACCTGTCCTAGAAAACATTAACATGTTACAACCACAGCCCCTTCCACCAAACTTGCCTCCCCCAGCACTTCTGCCTCCAGCTATGGTGCTGTAGTTTTACCCCCTGCGCCTAGTTTCCCTGTCTCCCAGGCCTGTTCCCTGCCTCTGTCATAGTAGCAGCACAGGCCACAAGCCGTAAGAGCCGTTTGTTTGTTTCTCAAAAGTTCCAACTAAAGTTGTAGTATTGCACAGAAGCTGTAATAAAGCAAATCTAGTAGTGGCTGTAAACCACTTCCATTTCTCCTTGCCTCAGAAACCATGCTTGTGGTCGCCTCTGAGTTGGATTCAACTTGATGGCACTTATACAGACATACTAGTGGCTGTGTAATTTCAAAGGATGACAAGAAGGAAAAATTGTGGTCCCTCAGTACTTTCACACACAATATTATGCTGCAAATCCCCTCTTATCCACAACAGGAATGGTGTTGTAGCTGTATTTTCAGAATTGTACTAGTCAAAGTTGGAGTCATAAACCTCTGCTCACACCTTTTGAGAAAGGCAGTGTGCCTTCCCTGCCCTCTCATGCTGTATTTTTATGTCTTTTTAATGTCCCCACTGCATTTTCTCTGGTTTTTGGGATCAAGGATGACATGTGGACCTGCATTCAACCAAAGAGACTACAACACAATCTGCAGGATATGAACTGACACTGTTTGCAAGCTAGGTGCAGTACAACCACAAACTGACCATCTGCCCGCGAAGGACAGAATACAGACAACTTGACAGCACACCATTTTTAAAGAAGGTGGTTAAGATGCCCTGTAAACTGAAGCTGAAGTCACTTTCTGCCACATAGAAAACTAGCGTCGGTTTTTTGCACAAACATTTGTTCAGCCATATTTCCTTTTAACGTATTCAATGATATACGTGACTATGATGACTATAATGTTGTAGGCAACATTAGATTTGCAGTGTATTTGACAGTTATTAATAAAGATTACAATAAGTCTGAATAAGTATGAAACATGCTAATAAATTAAGTCATAGAAAATAAATATAGAGTGCAGGTAACACTAAATTGCAACTAACCCTAACCGACGAGGTGAATCGTGCGAGATTCGTTCACACACACGCACACAGGTGTCGAGCGGGCCTGCTAACGGATGATCTTCAGCAAACGTTTAACGGCACTTTTTCGTTAAAAAATGGCACTTCAGTTTGCAAACTCGAAGATAAACCTGTGTTAGAGCAGAAAAATGTCTATACGCACAGGTGTCGGCATGCGGGATCTGTGGTAACGTCTCGCAGCGCACACACACGCCGTCGGCCCGCGCTAAAAGAAAACCAACTTTATTGTTCCGCGGCAGCTGACAGTCCGTCTCCGAGACACTGCAGTCGCGCACTGCTTCGTCTTCTCGCTATTTATCAAAATTTTTAGGGTTCAAAATCGGATTTTTTTCGCCTTTTTACCATCGGGCTTGTGAATTCGAAAGTGCCTGGGCTTCGTTCGATAGAATATGTAGTCGGAAAAATCTCACTTTCGGTTGTTTTGAAATAATTTACATTCTTTGCTTTAGGCTGCTTCGAGACCTCGGCCTCGCGTGACACCAAGACCGACAGAGAGCGCGTCACTTTCCGCCACTGGCGCCACTTTGGATCCGGTGAGCCTTGCTGTGCAGTTTAGTCGAATTATTATATTGTTGTTTTAACCAGCCAAATTGGGCAGCATGGCTTTAGTCTTCAGAGGTTTAAAGTAAACGGCATCGGGCGTCGAAGTGAAAAAAGAAACCTTTATGAAATGTTTAGTAGTCAGTTAGCATTCGGCTAAAAACACCTGCCAAGATACCATGTTTACTCATCATTTTATTTAGTTATTAAAACGTACTTGACAACTAGAAAGAACAGAAATAGTACAAACCCGAATTACGAATGTATGTTTAGGTAGGTGTGTTAAAGGAATTACAAGCATAGTACCCACAGGTCGTGCTGCTGTAGAGACACATAGCAGCGGTCAGCGACAGCATGTACACGGGTGGCAGGACAACTCCAAACAGGCGAGCAGCCCCTTCACCCCGCTCGGTAAAAACAGCTGACATGCGGCTGTAGGGCGGGAGAGCAGCCGCTTCGCTTTGGTCCTGCTGCAGCACTGAACTGCCCGGGCGGGAATGGGGATGCGGCCAGGAGTCGCACATCGCAGCTGCGGCTTTTTGCGCGCGCTCTCGGTTCTTTCAGCAGGGAGCGCGGTGGAGCTCCACGTGCCTCCGGTAGGACGCCACGTCCACGAGAGCGAGCGCCCTTCGAGCGCGTGGAAGCTGGGTGACGTGAGGCGCGCGCGCGCAAAGCGAATTCAAAGCAATACACAGTGAGGTTTTGTAGCCAGCTGACACACACTGGTCGTGAGCCGGTGTTAAACAGAGCTACCTTTAGTAATAAAGTAGGTGCGCCGTTCTTTTCTGGTTTTTTGTTAGCTGGTTACTTTTAATTTATTTATTAATTGTTTTTATAGGGTTAGATTAGGGTAATAGCTGTAGAATTTGCAGTTTTGATTCTTGCTTTATATCCATATGTAATAGTGTGCATATTTGAATGGCATAAGAGCAGATTTGCATTGCTTATTTTATGTGGTTTGTTTCCCTCTGTAATAGATACCAGGACATGGTCAGCGCAGTGCAGCCTGTGTGACCTGGCAGTGTACAGACACAGTGAAGGGCTGCACGACAGAGCCGTGTGCAGCTGTACTCTGGGTCTGTGCAACACACCTCCGACAGATCAGCCAAGTAAAGTGTGTGTGAGTGGGCTGCTCCAATCCTCCCAACATGGCATCAGTGCCTGTGTACTGCCTGTGCAGGTTGCCCTACGATGTCACACGTTTCATGATCGAGTGTGACGTCTGTCAGGATTGGTTCCACGGAAGGTAATTCCTCTGTGTATTTAAGCAAATGTAAATAAATTCACCTGAACTTATGGTGCAGTCTATGCTTTCATAGCTACAGTGGCTGTAAACAATATTTAACATGCTTACTGTGAGTGAATATTAATAATTAGAAACTTCACAAGTTATTGTTGTTCTTTCATAGTTGTGTTGGTGTTGAGGAGGAGAATGCTGCAGAAATTGACCAGTATCACTGTCCCAATTGCCAAGTGACACATGGTCCCTCTGTCAGTAAGTATCTGTCTTTATACCAGCCTTTCTGTTTACTTGTCAATTGCTGTGTCTCCAAAGACTGAGTGTTTTCAACTAACAGATAGTTTTAATTAAGTGGTGTTGATTGTGTTTTCATTGTGTCTCCTTAGTGCGCAAGCGGCGGGGTGCTCAGAAGCAGACTGAAGTAGCAGGGGGGGTGAGGCAAGCCAGTCGTCCTGTCAAGACGGGCAGTTCGCAGTTTGTGAGGGAACTGCGTGGCCGCACTTTCCCCAGGTACTTTTTACCATACCAGGTCACCTCCACCACTGTGGATGTTAACTGGACCTGCAGGATGTTACAATAGTAGTATAATGATAAGAGGACCTCTTTCTTGCTTGTGTTCAGTGCTGATGAGGTGCTGCTGAAACCCACTGGAGCCCAGCTGACTGTAGACTTCTTGGAGGAGCGCTCCTTCAGTGTTCCTGTGTTGGTTCTGAGGAAGGATGGGCTGGGCATGAGCCTGCCTCCTCCCTCCTTCACTGTTTCAGATGTTGAGCACTACATAGGTGAGCACTGCCCCCTCCCTGCATGGACTCCAAAATGCCTTTGATTCCAAACCCCTGTAACTTACAGGGAGGCCAGTCAAGCTGTGGAACCGTAATTTAGTATTAAAATGTGTATGTTTCCTATCAGAAAGCTGGCCACAACAAATTTCTAGAATTCTGATCCACGTATTCACTACCGGGCAGAATTTTAAGTTACAGCACCACGGTTTCCACAAGCGTACTGCATTTTACTTGAAAACATGAAAAATCAGGTTTCTCCAGTGGGTGGTGCTGTTTCCAAGGTTATTTGACGAGACAGAACAGGCTCTGAAAATAATTTAAAAATCAGCGTTAATGTCTGTTAGTTTAGGGTAAAATACCGATTGACTTTTTGTAGCAGCAGTATATACAAGTTCTCCTGAAAGAATGTTCTGTGAGAAAACATCTGCATGATGGATAATGGGTTTAGAAGATAATAAATCTTGTTTTTGATTCTCTTGTTTTATTAACGTTAGTAAGATAAAAGGTGATCCTGGTCTGACTGAGTTCAGTTCTGACTGACATCAGAAATAGCCAAATTTACCTAATCAGCTTTATTGTCTTTTTTGCATCCATTTAATATGTTCACAAAAATTTTCAAACATGAACTCTGAGAACGATATGCGTTATGTCATGGAATGGCTCTGTGAAAACGGTCTGTTTATAATGTAGTTCTAAGGATCTTGAGATGATATTAATGTAGGTATATGTGATTTGTAAACAAATAATCAAGTACTACATTATTACTCTTATTTGTTTCTTTTGTATTGGAGAACAGGCTGTGAAATTTGCCTACTTTACTCTACTTCGTCCATGTCAGGGCCTTAGAGGGCCATGTTGCTATGACCAGCAGAGACTCTGGCAAATCAGTATTAAAGTCACAAATTGTAGGGCATATTGTGCACACAACATGAATCCCTGAAAATTGTTGTTTATTGTAAAACTAAATTACTTCTGATTTTAAATTGCTGCAGCCTTGTATTTCACACTGCAGGGTATTTAGAGCTTTTTACTTTTGTTTTTAAATGATTTTACATTTTCTGAGTGAACATAATATCGTATAAAATTGTATTCTATATACAGGTGTTCCCTACGTACAAGCCTAATGTATTCTTGAAAATCTGTTCGTAAGGTGAAATTTCCTAGATGTAATTACCATTGCTGGACAAACAGCTCTTGTTACTTGCAAATGCGAAAAATCAGCCTCAACTCAGTAAAGAGTGTTAAATAATTTCACTGGTATGCAGAAAATCTTGTAACTCAAACACTTGTACCTCAAGGGATACCTATATACAAATTATAAAATATATACACAATGTAAAAGAACAATTAAATTTGCTTCTAATGCTTTGTTTGCCATGTTTTTCTCACTGTTAAAATAATTTGCATGTCTTTACCCATTTATGTGAAATCATGCTGTTTGTCTGTGCATAGGTGGTGACAAGGAGATTGATGTGATAGATGTGTGCCACCAGGCAGAGGTGAAGATGCGCTTGGGGGAGTTTGTGGAGTACTACAACAGCCCCAACCGAGATCGAGTGCTCAGTGTCGTCAGCCTGGAGTTCTCTGAGACTAGGTGTGCTGTGCAGGTTTTGTGTCTTAGTGGGTGCAACTCAGTGAGGCTCATACAGCAGAAACAAGAGACTAGAGAATCACTGTGCAGTTTGACACAGTATTGCTGTTCACTGACTTTTGACAAAAATGCCTTACAACAATAACATTTTTAAAATGATATCCCCTGGGTTATTCTTACTGGAGAAACTGAGAGCAAATATCCTGCTTAAGGGTAATACAGTAAAATGTGAGGTATAACCTAGGTCTTTTGGGCGCCAGCTGACAAATGTCATCATTATGGTACCTGCTGTATTAAACATCATTGATCTTATTATTTCTCATCAACAGTATTTAAAGGGCTTCAGGCAACTCTTCTTCCAGGGCATTCATATTTGCCTTAAATTATTGTCCTATGAAATTCTAAATGTGATGACAAAGTAGCATAATGAATATAAAATGCAAGTTTGTTTTCATTATGTCAAAATGTATTCTGAGAATTATGAATTCATAATTGGATTGTTATTCCTTTAGATATTATACTGAATATCAATCTCACTGCTGTTTTACTTAAAAAGAAATTCCCAAATAATTCCTGAATTCTTTTGACTTGTGGGTAATGGACTGTAGGCTGTCTAACCTGGTGGAGACTCCCAAGATTGTGAGGAAACTTTCCTGGGTGGAGAACCTCTGGCCAGAGGAGTCCATCTTTGAAAGGCCCAGTGTGCAGAAGTACTGTTTGATGGGTGTCAAGGACAGCTACACAGACTTCCACATTGTTTTTGGGGGAACCTCTGTGTGGTACCATGTACTTCGGGTGAGGATGGCAGAATCAGAAGACGATTAATTTGCTTAGCTACCAGTTTTCCAAAGTGTCATGTAGCATTTGACCCATTTAAATGGCTGGGTAATTTTACTGGGCAAGTTATGAGTAAGAACCTTTCTCATGTGTACTACAGCAAGAATGAGGAGTGGGGTTTTAACCAGCTAGTCCAAGTTGTAAACCTTTATGCTACCTGTTCTGTGGGCAGGAGGCTATCAACAGAAGTATAATGGGATGTGAGGCATGCATAGGACTGTTTAGAGGATAGTTGTGTTCAAAAGTTGTGGTGATAGAATTATAAACTCAATAATTAGTACACCATGTATTGGTATGTGAAAGTCTATTGCAATTCACTGAGAAGCAAAATGGTGATCTCACACAAATCATCTCTTGTGCAGGGTGAGAAGATCTTTTACCTGATCAAGCCTAGCCCAGCTAACCTGGCTCTGTTTGAGCGCTGGAGCTCCTCTTCCAACAAAAATGAGCTCTTCTTCGGTGACCAGGTGGACATGTGCTACAAGTGTTCTGTCAAGCAGGGAAACACCCTCTTCATACCTACAGGTTCTTATCACTTTGTTTATATGTCTTTTTTGTTTCAGCTGTTTTAAAATAAATTTTAGATTTTTGACTTGGCTACAAGCAATAAAGTTTTTTGTGTCTTACTCCTTCAGGGCAAAATTATTCAAAGCTGGGGTACTTTGTACAGTGATAACATTTTTGGCTAGTTTAAGGCAAGAAGGTAAGAAGGGAAATGTCAGATATATGTATAATGTAGCATGCTGCAATATCAGATAATGTTTTATAAGTACACTCAGGCCCCATTTAACAGGGTTCTGTAAAACAAAAAAAAAACTGCAACAGCAGCTTGTAAAAATGTATATTTACTTTTCCATACAGCAGGGTGATTCCATAATTCAGTAGTTGATTTCAGTAAGAATTCAACACAACAGCAATTTTGCCTGTGTTGCAGTCTTTCCTCTTCCCTATATGCCCTTCCTCCAGTCCTGACAAACAAAAAACAGTACAACCATACATAGATATGTAATTGACCCCACATAGGTGGTCCCGTGACAAAAACAACTGCTGTCCCCAGGTATTGGTTCAGAGCAGTCTCTTAGCACAGCAACAACAAATATGGAATAAACACTAATGGGGACATTAAAAAAAAAACAAATTTGATTTACAGAAGCTTAATTTTACTTAACACAAGGTAACCAGGGAGAACATCGTAGCACAGTGACAATCTTAAGGAATCGCAACCCTTGATTGATGTATGTGGAATGAATGGGAGGACATGACATGGGGGAGAAGCAAGAATGTCCAAACACCAGAATACAATGAACCAATGGTAATGGTCTGTTTAATCTCTGTAACTATTAAATCTTTTTTTTAGTTATTTAAATCCTTTAAACAGCTTTTTAACAAGAAAACCCTTATGCTTATGGGGTACACTCAGGACCACCATGACAGTACACTCGGGAAGCTGTTAATAATATAAAAATTTTTTGGATGAAAACATAACATTAAAAGACAAGCTATAAATAATATTTTGTACAAATTCATAAGTTGCCATTATTATCACAATGCATAAAATATTAAATAATTTAGTTGACATTTTTTGAGTGGGACCAAAAAAATTGGATCCCTTCATAACAGGAAACCCTCTCAGAGTGTGATTTGATGGAACAAATTAGTCCTATTATGTGGGTGACTGGTGTATCAGGTTTGGAGCGAAGCACTAAGTAGCACGTGAAAAGCCAGTTACAACAGCTTGGTATCTGTCTGGCTTAGGTTGGATCCACGCTGTGCTCACTCCTGTGGATTGCCTGGCCTTTGGTGGGAACTTTCTCCACAGTCTCAATATCGACATGCAGCTGCGGTAAGTTGCGCAAAAGGAATTGTGAACTTTCTGCAGTTTGATTTTTGAGGTTTTTTTAGTTTTCAGATTGTTATACTTCATACTTCTGAAGCACAACACTGTGATTGGCCACTATGTTCATCTCATTATGTTCCCTTTGGTTCTCAGCGCTTACGAGATAGAGAAGAGACTCAGTACCACAGGTCTTTTCAAGTTCCCCAATTTTGAGACGGTGTGCTGGTATGTGGGCAAGCACCTGCTTGACACATTCAGAGGTAAGTTGTGTTGATAAAAAGCAGTGTTCAGTGTGACACAGTGTAGTTTGGTTTGGATGTTTGGTTCAGAACACTTCTGTGAATATTACATTCATTTGAGAGTATCTTTCTTTCCTCAGGTCTTCGAGAGAACCGCAGGCACCCTGCAATGTACCTGGTCCAGGGAGCCAAGGCTCTCAGCAATGCCTTCCGTAGCTGGACGCGCAAAGAGGTGAAGACTGTACTGTGTATCGTTTCTTTATAACTGATAATGAACTTTTGTACCAATCCTCTATCATGCTGCCCTTTGGTCTTGCAGAAAAGTTTACGCTACTGGTTGTGTTGTGCTGTCCATCGCAGGCACTGGCTGAACATGAGGAAGAGATTCCTGAGACCATTAACACTCAGCAGCTTGTGAAGGACCTGATGAAGGAGATCCGCCTGGTGGAGGGGAGGGAGCGAGGGAGTCAGGTGGGCTCTGCCTCAAGTTGCCTCACCACAGGAACAAACTGTTGTCAGGTTGCTGAAAGAAGTCAATTAAGTGTCAAAAAACTATGGTTTGTGTTGTGTAATGTTTATGGTTCATGTGAAGTATTTAGGGTTTTTTAGAGAAAATTTTGTTTTTATGGATTCATTTCCCTAACCACAGCTGTCCTGCAGTCATTCTCCACTATGGTATTGTGCTATTATGCTACTGTGACATATCAAATGTGCCTGGTTCAAGGAGTGACCAGGTGTGAAGTGGTATGAGGTGGACTTGCGGAATTCCACAGTTAGAACACACCTGTGCTCCAATAGTCCATTTAAATAGCATCACCACACCTGAATCGCCTCACTCTGGTGCAGCTGATAGTCCCAGAGGTAGGAGTGGCCATGCTCCTATGTTCCATGTCTACTTTGTCACTTCTTACAGTAGGAAAGCCTGAAAAATAATATGTTTATCGATTTACTTTTTGATGTTTTGATCAATATTGCTTAGTACCTAAGTTTTCAGAATGAATTTTTATCATAACTGACTGCCTAAGTCTTTGTGTTTTAATTGTTTCCCTTTAACATGTCTCTTGTCTGTTTTTCAAAACCCTTTGCAGGATGTCTTTCAGCAAAACTTGGGTAAGACAGGAGTCACTTTTGGGGTGTCCAAAGGTCTCCCCTCATCCAACCAGAGCACCCCGCTAACTGCTCCTCATGCTCCTGGCCGTCCCCCGGGGAGAAAAAGAGGCCCTAAACCCAAAGAGAAAACTGCAGGGACAAGAAATAAAGGCAAAAAGGATAAAGAGGGACAGACGAAGAGTGTTTCAGGAGAGCTTGATTTGCTAGAGATTCACACAAAACATACAATGAAGAAGTTCCAGCCTGGAAATAAGGGCAAAAACAAGGTAGCAACATCTATACCTCGTTCAGATCAAATCTACAGAGGTTTTAGGCACTAGGATAGTGTTAGAGGGCTTGGGTAAATGACAGAGAGGGGAGGCACGCAAATTAAAATGCACATTGATCCTTTATCCTGTTTACAGCTGGAAATTCCTGATGACCCCAAAGGGAAGCTTAAAAAGAGCAAACTGAAACTTGTTTTGACCAACGGCAAGCTACTAGGGTAAGAGCAATAATAGAAATGTACAAAGAAAGGCTTTTTGTCTGTGCTACTTTATCTTAATGTAAATGTAGTGTTTTTTGTTGGATTACTGTCAAATACTTGACGACATTCCACTTCTCCACTGTGTATTTCATCTTTGTTTCCATCATAGGAAGGTTGGCGGACATGTAGACAGTGGAGGAACATCCAGCGTAGCCCAGTTCCAGCCCTTAATCAGCCAGGTCCACAATATGGACAGTGCAGCTCTGTCTGACTTTGATTCAGAGGATGAGCTGCAGATTGACGAGACGCCGCCCCCTCGGCGCAAGGCTGCAGCACTGAACAAAAAGAAGATAACTGGTAGGAACACCCAGCCAATAGAATATAAATTCTTTATG
This sequence comes from Arapaima gigas, assembly GCA_900497675.1. Classification (NCBI taxonomy): domain Eukaryota; kingdom Metazoa; phylum Chordata; class Actinopteri; order Osteoglossiformes; family Osteoglossidae; genus Arapaima; species Arapaima gigas. Next base: position 176,503 of record UFQX01000434.1, on the reverse strand, counting down.
CTATTTAAAGTATCCACATGTCTCAGTAGTGTGAGGGGAAAGCTCAGGAGGCACTCTGACCTATAAAGTCATTCATTCGTCATTGTCAGTAACTGTCAGAAACTGGGTTAGTGTTTTTGCCAGTGTATATTTTATATACTAACGCCAATAAATTCACTCATCTTGATAGAGGGTGGCCAAATGGAAAAATGTTTTTTATTTTATCAACATAGGTATTGTGTATGAAATATATATGCAGCATAAAAATGTATAATAATAATATTATATACATATAATATGCACAAAATATATACATAGCAATAATAGTATTTTTTTAGATAATACTTTGAAAGTAAGAACATTATTCATCTAATGGTTACTGATGTAAAAGTTACATTTAAATTTCATTATGCCTGGAATTTCACTATTCTGTCACTTTAAGATGAAAGACGTGAGTGAGATCTTTGGCTGTGTTATCTGCTGTCACTTTTATATTAAGCACACATGTATGTTTGTATTCTGTATTGATAATCAGTCATGTCTAATCCCCACAGGTCTCCCAAGGAAACTTCCTCGAGCCAAGCCCTGTTCTGACCCCAATAGAGTCCGTGAACCAGGGGAGGTTGATTTTGATATTGAAGTGAGCTTTGCCTTACTGCTCATATCTTTTTATACTTTTTTATATAGACAGAAATTTCCAAAGGAAATGCACGTGAAGCTAATAAGCAGCAAACGGAGCCCTCATTACCCTCTGGGGTTATCCCTCTACCCCTCCTTGCTGTGTTTATTTCCTTGCAAACACTCACTCTAAATGGCAGAATGCATGTACGTCTTCTTTTATGCATCTAACAGACACCTTTCTCCGATGGAGTATTTGACTAAGGGTAAAGTGCATTTTAAAACATATAAAAAGCTTGATACCATCATTTTGCTAAGACACGTTCCTCAAGTAGCTCCCTATGGATGTAATGTACAAATACATTGATAAAATTATCAAATGGTTAAAGACTAACTTTGCATGGTTGACAGAAGGCAGAATAGTGGGTCAGAAACAGTTGAATTTTGAAAACTTTGAATGTTGAAAAGGAGTTCTGAGGGACCAAGAGAGTTGTTTCTACCACATCAGGGCAAAGTCTGAGTACTAGCAAGCTTTAGATTTTTTACCCTTTCTAAGTGGGACAAGCAGACAACCAGAGGTAGAGCAGCACAGTACTGGTGAAGTGTGAGGAGCAATTAGGTCCTGTAGGTATTGGGATGCTGATCCTTTAACTGTCCTGTAGGTCTTAACCATTGGACTTAAGTCATGTACTTTTTTCAGTTCTGTGTTCAATTCATTGTCCTGGAGGGCCAGCAAAAATTGTAGCTGTCCGTTTAGACTACTACAAGCTCAGATGAGAGAAATATTTCCAATCAAGATGACACTTGGCACCTGAGATAAATTGGGTGGTCCAATTTCTGATTGGAACAAAATCCTTCTGGAGTCAGCTCTCCAGAGCCATGACATTCTGAACAGCCCTGGTGTACATTAGATTTTGCAGTAGGTAGGTCTCATTGCTGATATTTGTTCTGCTTTTTAGGAGGACTACACCACAGATGAGGAGTCATTGGCTGTGTCTGGGATGAAAGGGGGGGCCGGGGGCATTCTGGACCTCCTTAAAGCCAGTAAACAAGTAGCTGGCCTGGACTCTGGTCTCAGGTATGCAACAGGCTCCCAGTCACATTCTTGTGCCTGTCCTGATCCTCTCTATAGCCAACTGTTTAAACATCACACTGTTTGATTTTAACAAAATACAGTGTGAAACAGATGAAAGTGATTTCAGTTCAGAAAACAGTGACTAGTTCTGCTGTCAAGTACTGGTACCTCTGTCCTAGTATATGGAAAACCATAAATATAGAATGTGTGCATTTGAGGAACCTTATTAAAGTTTATCGAAGTTATCATTTGTTTTCAGTACCTCACTAGGTAGCACTAGCCAAGAAGATGGAGGTGATCAAAGCTGACTGATTTTGGGTTAGTATTCAACTGTAAGGTCATCTTACAGGAATAATGCCATCACTGGCCCTAGAACTTTTCAAAAAGACTTTGGGAGATCAACTATCTAATATGTGCACTAATAGGAACGTTGTTGCTTGAGATCAGTGTGCCTAAATTAGTTTTCCCAGGAAATAATTCATAATAATCAGAGGACACATATGCAAGATGAACATTTTATACATTATTTTAATTAGAGAGATCTTCAGAACTTGTTCGTTATACATTTGGTATGTTTTCCACTTTTTTACTGACCAGTATGCAGTGCTTTTAGTTTGCCTTAATAAGCCTTTGTGGGCCTGCCTGTGGATTTAGTCTGATTTTTAATGAAAACTTGTTACTAACTATGAGATGGTAGAAACAGGCTTATTATGATTGCACAGTCAAAAGATTAATACATCATATTTAATAAAATTAGCCAACTGGGGTTCTTTAAATATAAAGCAGTTTCAGTCACTTCTACTTAAAAAACAATAATGGCTCTTATTTGGCAGCACGTTTTTTATTATACAATTTTATCATATTAAATTACCTTTATATATATTACAACAGATACTTTTGCATCATTACAACAAACAGTAAGTTGTCATTGTGTGAGTGAATTGATCAACAGCTGTATTTCTAATGAAACTGAAAATTGTAACCTTAACATTTGGCCCTTTTTAAAAAGTCATTATTTTTTCCTCTTTAAACACAACAGAGGGCTAAATAAACCCTAGTACTGGCAGGTACTGATTTTGAATAACCCCTTTGCCTCTTTCCAATAGTGAGGAAGCCCCTGCCTCACCCAGCACCCGGGATGCCATCCAGGGCATGCTTTCCATGGCAAACCCGCCTTCATCCCCTTCCTCTTCATCCTCCATGTCACTCTCAAGAAGTCCAGGAAAGGAGGTGGGCAAGCAGCGAGATAAGGGTGTGGGGGGAGTGTCTTGGAGCGAGGCTCAGAAGGGAGGGAAGAGCTCTGAAAAGAAAAGCACTATCCAGCGTCCAGGGAAACGTCCAATTAAGCGCCCTGCCCGGCACCTCAGTGCAGACGAAGATGAGAGTCCAGATGAGCAAGAAACACTGGGAACCTGTTTCAAGGATTCAGATTATGGTGAATATAGCAGTCTGTGTGTCTCTCTTTATGCACTAACAGTGTATTCTCACTGATACATCATTCATGTAAACAACGTTTTCCTTAGTCTATCCTTCCCTGGAGTCTGATGAGGAAGACCAAGCACTTAAGTCAAAGATGAGGAGGAAGAGGAACACTGACGACATGCCTTGGAATCCCAAAGGTACTTGACATTAAACTTTGTGCATGATTTTCTTAAAAAGGTTTTCTCTAAGTTTATCTGTAAATCTTTAAAGTTCTTGTCCCTGTCACAAATTCTACACTGCTCTAAGTGGTCTGTCCCTTATTGGCCTCCCTCTCCCTAGCTCGGGTAACCCCCACCTTACCAAAACAGGAGCGCCCGGTGAGGGAGGGGACAAGGGTAGCATCTGTGGAGACAGGTCTTGCTGCTGCAGCTGCCAAGCTAGCACATCAGGTGAACCAGCAGAATCATAATATAAAAATAGCTTTAATGTACAGCATTACCGAGGTTTCTCACTTTTTTAATGTTCTGTCCCCCTCCCAGGAGCAGCAGAAAAGCACAAAGAGAAAATACACAAAAAGGCGCCCCACTGCCCCCGTTGTGTTGCAGCACCAGGCCCATTCGGTGCCTTCCCCCATGTCACCCGTCCAGCCCTCTGACCCTCCTACTGACAGTGTGTCAGAGGAGAGGAAGGTGGAATGCTACCCTGCCAGTCTTTTGGACCATGAGTACACTGCAGGGCCTGGCCCTTTTGGGCAAGGGGGTCCACGAGGGACTGCAGCCATGGCACCTGGGGTGTTCCTGAGCACCAGGAGGCCCTCTCTGTCTCCTCAGAACAGCAGCAGTTACTCTCCCTCAGCCACTTCACCAGCTGGAGGGGCCAGCAATGTGGGAGCTGCAGGAGGGCAAGGTATGCACACACACACACACACACACACACACACACACACACACACACACACACACACACACACACATATATGTGTGCTAGCTAATAGAGAACAAATGTTATCAGATTTACAGGTCCATTTAGGGGTCTAAAATAGTTCAACCTGAAGTTAAATCCACTGATATATTCAGACACTGGTCACGTTGCTCCACTGGAAAGGAATTCTCTAACGTAGGTTCCCCTTCATATCTTTTATAGCACAGTGGTAGACCATGAAGTGGATAGCAGACATACTAGGCATGCTGCATATGTAAATAAATGTTGAAATGGAGGTAGTGCAGATGCCTTGTATAAGCAGTTCTATGGAAGTGTTGCAGGGCAGTACCTTCTAGAACACAGAGTTATATATGCTTTTATATGTTATCATCAGATAATGTGGCCATTTACTTAGACTCCATCATGTTGCTTTGTTGGGTCAGTGGATGACACTCCATCTGCATCCCAGTGGCTTGTCATCTCCAGCACTTTGAGCTGAACCTGAATCTGTCCTCTTCCTGTTCCTTAGGCAAGCGCCCAAAGAAAGGTCTGGCTACTGCAAAGCAAAGGTTGGGGAAGATACTGAAAATTCACCGCAATGGCAAACTGCTGCTGTGAATGCAGCAATGAACAGAGGCACTCCAACAAGGCTGCAGAATTAAGTATTGGGGAACAGCTGGTGCTAACAGATAATAATCTGCTTATATCTTCAAAAAGTGGAAAAAGTAGGGTCATAAGGAGGTTTGCAAATTTCAACGAAGAATGTAATTTTATATGTATATAATTTCTTGTATTTAAAAATCATGTAACTACATGTAGCTACTTAGATGTCTCCTTCTGTCTGCATCCCCATTTTCCTTATGTTCTCCATTTCTCAGCTAGCAAGGACTCTTCAGAAGTGTCTCCATTAAGACAAGACTCAAAGTATATTCTCAGAAGTTATGTGTAAATATGTCTTTTGTGTGTTTTTGTATATACGTGTGTCTCTGTATCTATATATTTTTTTAATTGCTTCATCTTGTGCTTTTATATGTGAATAAGTTAAATATGACCACAACCTCTCCTTTGGCTTCATTTTACATTTAGAGTCTCTGTTCTTTTTTCTGAATGTGTGTGTGTGAGACTCAAAGTTAAAAGCTCATTGGCTTTAGTGTGTTGCCGAATATGTAAAACGGTTCTTATTTTTGTTTATTAAAATTATTGCTAACCAGGGAGAACAATGACTTAATCCAATCATGACTCTGTTTCTGTCAAGATCACACCGAGAGAAAGGCAGCTACAAATGATGCCATGGTAACACAGAGCTCTGCACCAGCACTGCATTGAATGCTGGGAGTTCTGTTGCCCTCTGCCTGCTCAACAGTTAGAGAAGTTAAATGGACTGTCAAGACTGTTTTTGTTGTGTTTCAGTAGAGTGCTCTGAATGCGGCTTTTTGATGCCAAGAAAGTAGACAAGATTGCTGTCATGCCTCAGGCTTATAGCAGTAGATGGAGGAAATCATTCAGCAGTGGCTTAAGAGCAAGCTTGTTGAGGGCATTTAGAGATAATTTATTTTGTTTCTGTGACTGTGTAAGAGAGAACCAGTGACAATAGAAAAAAGTGATAAACATAAAAGTAAGACGAGAAGGGTTTTCCCTGTGCACTGCCCAGGGTGTGTGGATACGAAGCACATGACTGCATAGCAACAAGTCGGTATTGTCAAAGGCTCTATACAAACCATTGCATCTGATTTACACCCATCAAACCTCATCAGTGATCGTAATATGGATCTATCACTCATTTCTCTGTGTTTGCTCAACTACTTCTGCATTCCCTTTTTTTTGTTTGGTATTTCTCCTGATGCCTATTGTCTGTCTGCTGTTGACAACCGTGTAGCTAGATGCTAATTCCCCCACCCCCTCCAGTGTTTCCAGTGTGGCTTTTTTACGAGGACCTACTTTGTGCTTAGTACCTCAGTTTGTCTTTCGGGTTATTTTAAACTCATTACTCTGTTATTTTCAGTTCTTTAATTAGATAAGCATATAGATTGTTTTCTTCTTTATCTCAAACAAGATGGTAGAGAGGTTGTTTGAAGTGCATAGTCAAAGTCAAAATTAGTACAATGCACCTAATTAAAGGACCTTTGTATCCCACAAGTTTAGTGTGTTTTTAAAATAAAAGTCAGAATTGTAAGTTTTTTTTTTCTAATTCATCAAAGGGAAAGAATAAGGGTTAAGAAGGCATATGAAGTTGATTATGTAAATATTTAACATATTTCTCTTTTCATAGCTCCAGAAAGGACATATTTTAGTCCTTTGTTCAAAAGGTAATTTATTGTTTTAGGAAGAAAATAGTTGAAAACATTTTAGTTACACTATTTCAGTTGGAATAAGCAGCAAATTATCTGTAACTGTAATTTTTGAATGTTCTAACAATTGTAATACACAGTAGTTGTGTATAATCCTTTTCACTGAAATAGCTATGTTTGTTACAGCTCTGTGTTTATATTTTTGTAAATGTGCATTATACATTAATCTCTTTGCGTTTTCCCTTTAAATGTTTGGCTTAAGATTGGACAAAAAGAGTATGCTAAAAGAATATCTATAGGCTGGTGATACATTTTTGTTTTTGACAAACTATAGCAGTATTTGAACTCCTATAATTCTGTGTTGTTTTAGACATTGTTGCCTTTGTATTGTATCCTGAATTAATGTACTGGATGAGGAGTAGATGCCTCTTGGGAAAAACTGCTCATTCATTACATATCACGTTTTGCTGAGCTGTAAACCAAATATGCATCTATCCATCCATTCATTTTCAGAACTGGTTATTATTCAGATGTTGTATTTATACATATTAACACAGAGATAGTTTGTTTTTCTTTGTAGTTCTTTGCACTCAGTTCATTAGCCCCAAAAGTCAATTTACACAGTTTAAATAACTGTGATTTCCAACCAAATGTATTTAAACAGATGTATGTATCAAATTCTGAAATAACTTTTTTTCCCACTGGATATTTTTCTAATGTTATTTTATACTGAATGGTTATATTTCCTCACACATAATTGTAATAGTTTTCTCTTGAATATCCTAACTATTCTTTTTTACTATATTTTTAATTATTCAAAGAAGGCTATGTTTTGCCTTCAGTTGGATTGTGTTTACAAAGCTCTGTTTTCAAAGTAGAATTTTACTGTGTGTTCAATGCCTCAGGGTTCAATTTCTAAGATTCTAGATTAGTTTCACGTTATCACTAACAGCAGTAACACAAAACAAAATTAACTGAAAACAGCTCCAGTTCCCTGCAGAAGCTATAGAATGTAGTGAAATCTTTCTTTATTGTTATTTAGTATTTTTTGATAATACCAAATTCAAGTAAACTGCAAAGTAAGTGAATCTGATGATATTTTGGATTTCGTATTGTGAACCTTTAATATTCAAAGCCCCTGATTCACATGATGAAAATGTTCCCATCACTGGATACAAATTTGGCCCCTAAGTTTTTTTGTTTTGTTTTGTTTTTATTGTATATAAACTCCAGTTTGAAGTTTGCTTCCTTGTGAATTTTCATAAATTTTCAGATGCACTCAATTAAAGGATATTTTTTTTAAACCCTGGATTGTACGTTGTTCTGCTTTGCGTGTTGCGTGTGCTCTTTATAGGTAGGCCTGTAGTAGAATCCACAGCTGCAGACCTCTGCTCCTTTGCAACACTGATGTTGCACAGTACATTCAAACTATACTGCTGTTGTAAAGAATTTAAATAAACTGTGTAACCAAATTAATTTTTTTTCTACTGACGCACCATTAACACAGTTTGCACAACAAAAAGTGGCCACCTTGAGCCATAGGACCATCACACCATTCCCACCACAGTATAAAATATGACCAGATAAGCTCCTGTGTTCAGCTACTCTTTCAGCCAAATCAAAGGCTTGACCAGCAACCATAACTGTTCTGCTTTTCATTAGTATAAACTCACCAAACTAGTTCTTTCTTATTCTTTCGAGTTTTGTCAGAATTTGTTGGTTCAGTACAATCACTTGAATATTAATTTTAATTCTTTAACCTTAAAGGAAATTAGCAGAAATAACATACTGAACAAAAATACTCAGAGAAAGCAGCACTGCAAGGAGCAGCATTGATTCTTCCATGTGTTTTAAGAAAATTGGGAACATATATTGAATCCCTTGCATTAAGTTCCTAGTACATTATACAGTGTATCTTATCCATGTTGTGCAAACATTATTTTCTGTGAAACTCTACACTTCTTCCACCCAAGGACGTTTTGCTGTTTCAGTTGTAAATTTCCTCTGACCCATTATTTTGGCAGGTTAAATCAGACTACCTACATTTATGTTTTTGCTTTACATATTTATTGTACAGTAGACTTATTGGGCTGTGATGACTAAACAGAAATGCTGTTTTTAAATGGGTGACATTCATACTTACCAAACTGACTGATCTTTCTCAAATAATGATGTAATTGTTAGCACAAGAATGTTTTGTGACAAACTGGTTATACATCTTTTTGTGGTTTCACTTGAGATGCTCTTAATCACCCTACAATGAACTCCAGATTAATCAGCTGACATTGAACGTTAATGCTGGAGACACTAGATCTTAAAAACATCAGGCTGCCTTTAATATCTTGCATGCCACAAAGAATTTGATTTGAACTTTGCACCACGACCTTTGTTTTAGGAAAGAGACTCTTCAATTGAAATTACTCCACTCCTGTATGTTTTGGACAGCAGGTAGCGCTGTCACCTCACACCTCCTGGGGTGTTCAGGAGTAGGTTTAGATCTGGCTCAGTCTGTGCGGGGCTTGTATGTTCTGCCCTGTCTATGTTAGTTTTCTCCAGGTGCTGCAGTTTCCCTCCACAGTCCAGAGCTATGTAATTCAGGCTAATTGGTCACTCTAAATTGCCCTAAGTATGTCTATGGGTGTGTGGCTACTGTGTGATGGACTGGTGCCCTGTCCAAGGTTTACTCTGCCTAACCTTGCAGCCAGTGTTTCCATCACAGACTTTGGCTCACCATGACCCTGACTAAGACAAGGGGCTAATGACAACGAGTGAGTGTCACAGTATGTTTTGAAAATACATGATCAAAACACAAGTATGGCCCCTACTGCAATCTTAAAGCCAGCAAGGATTATTAATGCAAAAAATCCAAACTGTTGGAGAAACAAGCTAGAATCCTCAAAAATTTGATGTGACCACTCATCTAGAGACCAGTGTGCAGACCATTTGTTCTTTACTGGCTTTACTGGGGTGAAGTATTGTAATCAATTACTAATTAATTGCAAAGTTGATGTTTTTACTCAAAGCTACAAATGATATTTGACCAGTTTACACAGCTGTGTTATTTTTACTGGAGCAATTCAGTTTAAGGCCCTTGCTCAAGGGTACTACTTTTCCCTAAGTGCAATGCTACCTGCTGCAGTGGCATTCATGCATCTAGAGCCTTTCTCCTTGGGATAACAGTAAGCTGTAACAAGTTATGTTACAATTTTGCTGGGTTTTTTAGAGAAGATACTCCAGATACAAAATAAGAGACTTGATAACCTTATGTCAGAATAAGTTGCAAAAGTCAAGATGAAGGGTCATGACATTATTAACTTTTAGTCTGTTCATAAGACACTTCTTGATCCATGGAAGAATATGTGTCTTGAAGTTCCTCGGAACCCTATTCAGATACACATCTTTTACTCAACAGTAAACAGCCTTTTCTAGGTCTACAGAACAGAGGGCTAACATGTAGTCAGAGTCTTCTGCATTTATTGACAGTTTCAGCACAAAGAGGAGGCCATTGCTGATTAACCTAATGTAGGCATCACACACATCTGCATTCCAGCTGTAAAAACTGCCAGGGTAGCGACACAGAAAATCATGTACACATTTGCATGTCCAGGGCAATTTAGACTCAACAGTCCTGTTGTCATCTTTGGAGTGTGACTTCATAAAAAGTTTATCTAAGGAAACAAGACCAATGCAGACACGGGGTCAACATGCAAACTCCACACAGACAGTAGAGATCAAACTCACTTCGGAACCCACAACCCAGATACATGCTGCCCTTAGTTGCGCTATTAATAATATGTAAAATATAGTAAAACATAAATACATTTTCTTCATTGTCTCCTCTGGGGAACAAAAACTTTAATGTATCCACACGTATGAGTTTCTTATGAGTTTGTATCATTGGATAATCCCATCCACCATACTTTTTGACACATAGTTTGAATGGAGTAAAATTACAAATGTCTTTAATGTTATCACACTTTTTATTATTTATTCACTTTGTGGGTTTTTATTCACTTAAACAGGGAGTTGATATAAATGGATTGCAACACAATTGTATTAACCCCATTGTCCTCACATGATCCAAATTGACCTCAGGACAAGGGTCTGGGAACCTACCTCATCTAAGCAGCATTTCCACCTGGTCTACATCTTTCCACTACTAGGGAAGGAGTTGGGAGGTTTGCTGGAGTTCTTTGTATGTTTCCCAAAATACAGTCTCTTAGCCCAGTACCACCGTTTTTGTCGACCTACGCTAGACAAATAGCTGTGCAACTTACGAATATGATCGTTGTGCCTGTGACAGTGGCTCCTACTTGCCCTGAGCCATACAAATCTCATACACTCAGTCACCACCAGTAACTGCGTGTTCAAGTTAGGGTCACAGCGATTTGGAGCATTTTCCACCAAGCACTGGATGCAAGGCTAAGGAGGATAAACCCTGGGCATGACCCCAGTCCATCACAAGGTACCATACAAACCTAATATTTTACAGCATTTTTTGCACCTTGACATTGTCAGTGTATTAGTTACTACACCACCTAAATACTTTGGCTGTCAAACACTTCATAGCAGGATTTTAGCACTTTGTTTTGCTATGCATTTTGAATGTTTTAATGTTCTGTAATGTAAAGAACGCAACAGAATGATTAATGATTATCCATCATACACATTTTCAGCTTGTTGCTGCTATGTGACTTTTTGTGACATGCACCAAATCTTAACTTCTACTATGTTCATATAGTACTTTAGCTCTATAGTAGATTAAAAAAAAATTATACATCCCAATTATTTTAATACGGGATGAGAAAAGATTCTTCTGATGATTGGAACTTGGTCTCAAGTCGACGGCACAAAGCGACACTCACGATGCAGCGGTGCGGCACGACACCGTTTCTGCGCGTTCATGGCTGACAGACTGACAGCCTCGTTTTGGATCCCAAGGTGCCGGCCATGTGGGAGTGCCCTATTAGTTATTATAGGCGGCTCCGCGTGCTCTCGCGAGCTTTGCATCTTCTGTTCACTGGTGTAAGATGGCGGAGGCAAATTAAGCTGCAACCCCAGGTAAGCGATACGATTTATTTTCCCGTTAGCGCAGTTCGTTTCTGTGAGAAGGTGCGAAGGAATCCGAGGGCGCGAGGTTTTCAACGAAACCCGCGCGTGTGTACGAAGTCGCAGTAAGAAAGCAGGAGCCGAAAGCGCCGTTTGTTTCGGGCCAGCTCGGGACTGTCTGCTGTATGAACCGCCATTTTTAATGTACAGTCCCACTAAAAGTAGTTCAGCAATAGAGTAGCGTTCCGTTCAGGAAGTGACCGAGCTACACAATTAGGCGTGTTATAGTGGGCTGTGGCCGGTTACAGTTCGTGAGAGTTGGGGTGTTGGCGGTGTCGCCGCTGACGGCTCTAGGCCGTGTCGCAGGGAAGCGGTGACAGGACCCTGTGGCCGAGCTGAGGTGCCCGGAGATGCGAGGACTTTGGCGGTGGCTGCCTGTCCAGCTGCTTATTCATCCGTCATTGCGTCATATCTACCCCAATTCCGGGCCTGCCGCAGAACTGTGACCGCTTAACTTAATGTGCGCAGCGGTATAACGTTACACCTGTCTGGGCTCCTGTGATTTACTGTCGTCAAACCAAATTCTCCGGTTACAGTAACATGTAGAAGGTTCTGTTGATTTATTTTATTATACTTATTTATTTATTGCTGCGTCCCCTGACCACGCTGATCGTTTGTGAGTCGCTGCTGTCGGCGAGGCCTCCTGGTATGTGTCAACAGGCAGCCCTGGGGTTCCGGCTCTTTCCTCGCAGTTTGAAGGTCCAGATTTCGACGCGCCACTACTGCTATACTATCTTTGATCAGGGGCCTTACCCTGAGTTGCTACAATAAAGATACATTGCTTTTTTTAGACAAGAAAATCACTGAAAAGTTTATTTAACATTGTAAGTTGGCTTGGCCAAAGGCCTCATCTGCACAGTTTACTACTACTACTACTACTAATAATAATAATAATAATAATAGTGATAATCTACCTAAGTACAGGTTAGTTGGTGTAGTTGGATGCTTGCAGATGAAATGCTGTACAGGGTTTTCACTCCAAGGAGACAGAATTTGCTTGCTGTGAAGCTTGAAACATCCCACATTGTGATGCTGTGGTCACTTCTACCAAGGCTGTTCTACGCAGTGTTTCATGGTAGCTGGTCTCCTCTTGTTGACTATTTCTTCCCTTTTCTACTTCTGTCTCAGCATGCAGTCATAATATAAGATGTTGACAAATGTATTGTTTTATGTGCTTTTTTTAAAGTTATGTTCCTCCATTTTGTCAGTATTGTATACAGACTCATACTTTTCATTCAACGGTGTTGCTGGTTATGTCTGAATTCTCTAGCGTTTAGCTAGAAATAGTTTGTCATCTGGCTTCACGGTATCCAAAAACATACAGTGTGCAGGTTCTTAATTTGACAGGGGCTGTGCTGCTGTACTTCTTAATGATGATCTTTAATTTTTTGTGAAATTGTCAGCTTTAAAATGGAAAGTAATGTAATAAATATAAACTGTTTTTATAAAAGTGATGATTTAGTAAATTTACATCATTTTACTGTTCTTTTTCAATTAAGTTTCAATTTTACCTTTAATAATACTAGGTTTGTACTTAGAGCATTGACTTTTATTTTGATACAGTTCAGTTATAACAGTTCAGTTATAGTTTACTGAATTGCAACAGTTTATTGTGCAGTCATAGCAGTAGGCCTAGGCATTTGTACAGAATTATAAGCAAATTTAAAATGTCATCAGTTTTGTCTAAAATGGACCTCTTTCTTGTGAGCTTGTTTAAAAGTTAAGAACTTTAATGTTTCTCAACATAGGGAACAAATGTTATTTTATTGAAACACAAGGATGGTGGATTTAAAATTGAACAAGATATTTAAAAGTGAGTTGTCAGCAAAATACCACTTTTTACATTGCACACACTGGCATCCCAATTGAGGGTTTAAATTTACTTTTCATTGTCTTTTTTCATTGGACTAGTTTATTTTTGGTGGTTTCCATCATTTTGGAGCCAAATAATTATAATTTGTGTTTTAAATATATGGGAAACATTAAGGCATGCATATATGCAATATAAGTTTTGTCTTTAAAATGTAGATTTGTTTATGTGCGTGCTGTGAAATAATGCTCTACACCTGTCCATGAAGTATTTCAAGTTAGACAAACATTTTGGTTGTATCTTGGAGAAACACTTACACATGAAATACTAAAAGTAATAATATGAATTGCTGAGCAAGGCTTTCCATTGCACTGCATCATATGTAATGGTGCATAAAAGTTGTGTCATTCACGTGTACAACCATGCACAGCAAGCAACTAAGTGATTCAGTTGAATCTAAGCAAAGTGAGAGAATAGTTTCCAAAATGACAAGGGTGGTGTGGTTAGGATGAGTCTTCAGAAGCTAGGTGAGACATATGGAAAACTGCCCTTTCCAGAGCTTATATCATTGCCTTGAATACCAAATAGTTGTCCTCAAATACCTCTTACTGGCATTGCAGTGTTCCAGGGGTTTTTTTTTTTTTTTTTTTTTTTTTTAAACACTTGAACAACGGTTCAGGTCCCTGCCCCGAGGAGATGTGGGCGCTGTCATTGCATACTGTGCTAATGTTGTCTGTTAATGTTCTATGACATGTTTGATGGACAAAGACAATAACGTAACATTTGTGAAGTCATTCTTTGTGGGGTAGAGTTTTGCCTGTATGTGTGTGCTTTCAGATGGCAACATTTTATGAGTGGTATTAAAGTATAAAATTAATGGTTCCATTTCTGTTTTATAAATCGCTGAAAGTTGGTATCCTTTGAATTCATGCATGTTTTCAAAATTTACCAGTTGATGTGTGTATAGTTGTCCCTCAATTTAACTGTGTAATTAGTTCCCGAAAAGGCCACATAAATCAAAAATGCATAAATCAAGACAGCTGTTGCTGTTATTTCTCATAAGAAAAATAATGATTCTTCCCAACCCATCCAAAAACCCTCAAACCAGTTTTCCCAAATATCATTAAAACGCTGTGAAACACCTTCTGGCACATGTAGCATAGTACAGCACACACAAATGTGGGGATCATTCTGGGTCCAGCATGTTTGCACACACTGTTAACCATAGCTGGTGTACTTCAGTCCATGGTTGGGAATCCAGGGGAAGTTCCACGTTGAAACAGTGGTCGAGTTATCACTCAGGTATAATTCCCATGTTAAAGTTCACCAGTTATTTGTTATTTCAAGGCATGAGAAAATAACTCAAGGCAGGAATCTGCTGATTGTTATAAGGACTCCAGTGGTGCACCATTTGTCCAAGGCAAGGATTGCACTATTTTACTTCTCTCCACTAACTACTCTAGTCACTTCATTAACTCCAGACATACCCACCACAACAGAGATGCGCCTCACTCCTTTAAAGCAATACTACCATATTTGTAACAATACACAGGTGCAGTGACCTTGCTACCCAGGCACAAATCCTGTACTGTTGGAATTTTTCTTTTTTCTTTTTCTTTTTTTTTTTTTTTTTTTGTTTTTGAGCTGCAACATGTTGTATGGAGTTGATCAGCACATAAATTGACTAATGGTATTAAACATTTATGTAAATCACATTGTAGCAAAAATGTGTAAAACTAAGTGCATGTAAATCAAGGGATGATTGTATTTCATAAGGTATTTGTAGTGGTTAGAACTAATGGCTTACAACTGAAAGACCTGGGTTTGAATCCTGTGCCTACTGTAGTACTCTTGAAAAAGATACCCTGAGCTACTCCCCCCCCAAAAAAACACCCTTGTAATTAGGTAAATCGTAAATAGCAAAGTATGCAAACAACATTGTAAGGTTTTTTGGAGAAAAGTCAGCTAAATGAATAAATAATAATGGTAGCTGGGAGAATATTTTGAATTGTAAGAAATAGTGGGCACGTGCTTTTCTCATTATGTATAATCCATTTCAGTGCTTGACCTTCAAGGTGGTTTTTAAGTCTGAGCCACAAAGCTGACATTTGACCACTAATGTTAATTAGCACTGTGGTTTCTTTGGCAATTCTCATTTGGGACCATATTTCACCAAATTCCTTTCACAATTTGGTCGGTTACAGAAAATACCAGCAACTGTGTAATGTACCTGTAGAAGCACTATAACAAAAGAATTCAAGATGTAATTTAAAATGTTCTAAAAATCTGTGCTAATGGTATAGCTCGTACAAGAGTATTTTCATATGCTGTGTGCCAGATTTTCGGACCTTGGCGTAAAATAGTTAAACTTTTTTTAGTCATTTATTTCATATTATGAAACTGAGAATAAAACAAACATGAAGATCACGATTCATTCTCTGACCTTTTAGTTTAACATATGTATCATGATATATTTTTTGACTTTTTCAGCTTGTTCTAAATGAAAGCTAGTGTTTTCCTTAAGAAGTTCCTTATTATTTTTAACCTTGTTTTTTTCAGCATAAAAATGGTTAAAGGGGCTTTTCTTTACTCTTCTGGGAATATGCTGTTGACCAATATTTGCACAAATTGAAAGTGATGTGATTCTACTGTAGTGAATTTTATGATTATACTGAAAACCCTCTGTTTAAACTGATGAATTGTAAAAGAGTGTATGGAAACACATCAAGAGAAAGTATCATTCATCATTTGTAGCTTGAACTAGAAAGCCATATTCACATGCCATCATATGAAGTGGCATTGGTCACATTCTCCATTACAGCATTACATAAAACAACAAATCTTTTTGAGTCCTGAACTGAAAGCCTGAACCACATAATTCAGCTGTATTTGTGTGAGACAAAAATGATCTTGAGTTTATCTAAATTTCAGTAAAAAAAAAAAATACTTGAGGGGAGTGCATTTAACAGCCATATTTTTTGTCAATTTGCTTAGAATGTGAACAAAGTTAGATTTCTGCCAAACCGAGAATGTACACAATCCAAACAAGTAACCATGAGATTAGCAACCAATGTCTTAAGGGTATAAGAAACTTCAGAAGAAGCATGTTTGTTTATGCATTATCCAAAATTAAAATACACTGGAAGTAGTTTTTCTCATAGGGTATTTTGTTGAGTCATGTGATTTGGGCAGCAGCCCATGGAGGTCCAGAGTCTGGGTGGGGTCTTGTGTCTGGGGCAGTGCCTTGGGGGTAAGTGCCTAAACCAGTAGCCCTGGAGATGTTCATGGAGCTTGAGATTTTGACATTAACTTTTAGGCCTGATGGAGCAATGCAAGACATCACTTTGTTGGCCAGAGGGAGATCCAATTTTGTGACCATATGAAGAAATAACCAACATTCTTGTGATTCAATTGACATTTTTAAAAAATGCTTGTGTAAACAATCTTTCTTGTTATTGCTCAAAGGCTGATTTTCTGCAGTATTTTCATAAACGGTTGGGTATATTAGAGAGACTGTCACCCCAGCAACAAAACCAAACAAATAGTTACCTGAAAATACTGCACAGCCAGCAATCTAATATAAAAAATGATTTTCTTAAGTTGATTACACAGCGCATGTAGCAGAGAGACGCCAGAACAATAGAGACTGACATAGACACGCGCTGATACCGACACGTCGTGACAGACGCATGGCGTCTGGACCCAGTCTCTCTCTCTCTCTCTCTCTCTCTCTCTCACACACACACATATATACATACATACATACATATACGAGCGCGCGCGCACACACAAATGTGACACACAAGGCCGTGTGCTGCGTGATTCAGCGGATACGCAGGCGCACACTCGCCGTCTCCGCGCGGCGCAGTGACAGCGAGGCCGCGGTGCTTTAAAATGCACCACTGCGGAGCGCTGTAGCGGCCCAGGAGCCGCGTGTGATCGGGCGCTGTGCCCGTGCGCTGGGGTTTCTCCGGCGTCGGAGGGGAGCCGCGCGCGCGCACTGTGAGGCCCAGCGCGCAACCGGGAGCTCGAGTAGTGAGCTGCGCCGCAGACAGCGCGCCGCCGTCGGACGGGTGGGCCGAGCTGCCCGGGTCCAAACGCCTCATTTCTGCTCAGGTAAACACCGCGCAGAGAAACAAGGAGAATGTGTCACACATTGATCTGATCGGGAAAACATGTCGGCATCAGATTGGGTAGTTTATGAGCTGCGTTAGTAGGTCAGCTTCCGCTTGTCCTGACTTGGTGTCTTGACAGACACGAAGTGGTCGCTCGCGCTGAGTTTAACGGCACTAACAGACTCTGTTGATTGTGAGCAGTCGGTTTACACTAGAGCCACTGCAGTGTTTCCTGCTGATCCCGCGTTCGCCTCCTGCTTTATACCTGTGGTCTTTCTTGTGCTCACAATGTTTAGAACTGACAAGTAAGGAAGCTGGCAGCTGGAAGACAGCAGTACTGCGTTTCCTTTTGGCAAGCTGAGCGTGCATTGTCACGACCGTGGCTAGTTTGTATATAGATGGGCTGTGTGTTGGTTTTCTGTCCTTGACTGCAGTTAAGGTGTAGCTCTGGCACTCTGCAGACCCCTGTGTGGATGTGCACCAGTCCTGGGTAAGAACTTGGCAGTTTGCTGCACTGGGTCTGTTACCTGACTGGTACTTACATTTAAGATGCATATTGGTCTAACCTGGTGATTGTAGCGCTGCTACCTCACACATGCTGTTCTCCCCCTTTTGTGTTGCTTTTCTGTACCCTCTCCCTCACTGCCGTCCATCAGCCCGCAGCATAGACTGCAGTTTAATTTCATTAAGTAGCCTGGAGTTAGCCTGTTTCTGCAGCCCTGAATGGGACTTGTTTGCAGTTTGTGTATGTCAGGAGGTATGTCGGAAAGAATGGGGATGTGAGCCGTGTGTGAGGAGTTAGTCTTAGCAATATTGGAGGGACTCCCTAATGCAGAAATGCTTTATTACTTAACCTTGTGGGTAACAGTTTGGTAAATACAGTGCAGGGCTCTGCACAAACACTGCCTCAACAGAATTCATTACTGAGTCTGTATGACAAACTCATAAGTGTTCAGATTAATAATTTATACAGTAGTACTGAAAACTTACTTGTCTTGCGGCCTGGTAGGAAAGCAGGTAGCACGTCTCAGAGCTTCTGGTCTCTGGTTTCAGATATGTTCAAATCCAGCTTTGGCTGTAGTTTCTCGTCTTGTGATTGCATGACTTTTCTGCTGCGTTCCAAAGATGAGTTTCAGGTCAGTTGCTGAATAAATTGCCCTTAGTGTATGACTGTTGCATTCCTCTGCTGATAAGAGGTGAATGGTTGTTGGTGGTTTAGTACAGTGTGTCTAGCATTGTAAGTCACCTAGGACAAAGCTGTCAATTAATGCACTTATTTTTCTGTGCCCTTATAATTGTCTTGCCTACTATATTCAGAAATATTTTTGAGTTTCTTAGTGTTTTACCAAGGTGTGATGTTATATTGACATAAAGCCAATTGATAGGGGGTCAGTTTCAATGGGAAATTCTTGCATCTTTGTGTTAAGACTTGCATTTATGGCTGTCCTATTAACCATATTGTATTTTTGAGCCCTAATGTTTGGCCTTGATGTCTAGCAACAACCATTTCATCTCTTGTACTGCGATGTAGGCTAACCATGCTGCTGCAAGGCATACATTTGTAATTGTTTTTGTCAGTCACTGTTTTGGTGTCTAGCAGCAGTTGTATATTATACACAAAACTTTTCATTTGTGATTTCCTTCAAGTTACTTTTTAACCAGAAAAGGTGCCTTCTGGTAGTCTTGAAAAACAAAAGATTGAATTTTGAAATGAAAGTTAAATATATTTAATTGTATTTTATTGTATTGTATTTATATTGCTCATTGTTAGTATTATATTAATATGAATAATGTGTGAAATTAATGAGGAAATATTTTAAAAATCATATTACAATCTAGCATTCATGCTTGTTGTTTATATTTTATTTTTGTGTTATGTTATATAAAGGAGACCCCACTTGCAGTGAAGTCAATAGGCCACTGAACTTCTTTGTATGGCAGGGTTCACCTGTATGTTCATTTGCATTGTTACTGAAACTGAAGTTAGTGCACCATCTTTATGCAGCTATTACAGGCTGGTTTTCCTTATTGTCTCCTGCTGTAGGTTTTTGTGAATGAAAGCATGCTGGACTGGTATTGCCAAGTCATTTACCGTAAGTATATTGAGACAGAGCCATATGTGAGATGTACATCCACAACACTGCTGATATCTTGAATGAAACATTCTCTCTCTTAATAGCAGAAGAAAGTAGAAAATAGTTAAAATGAAAGTTGACAGAAGCAAGTTAAAGAAGACCCCAACAGAGGCGGTGAGTGTTCCTAACCTTGATTTTTTTTGTGTGTGTGTGTACATTGTCAGCTTGCTGTGTGTATGTGTGCACATCCGTGGATACTCACTCTGTAATGACTCCTTCTCTCCCCCTTCATGTACAGCCTGCTGACTGTAGGACGCTTATAGAGAAACTGAAGGCATGCAACGACGAACAGTTGCTGCTTGAACTGCAGCATATAAAGACCTGGAATATTGGCAAGGTAGTATAGAAGGTGTACTCGGAGTGCATTTTGGAAAGGTGTATGGAGGTTGGATCTTGCCTTGGAGATGCTGTAACTATTTCCCAAATCTCTACTTCATGATAGATAAACTAAGAAATCGAGCTAAGATAAGATTTTGTGGATGAGCCTGGTATATGTTAGTAGCTGTGTTGATGTTTGAATAAATTGAGATTAATTTACACATATAGCCATATAAATTAAGAGCTATATGTCATGAATAAATAAGTAAAATGTAAACTTGCATGTAACATTTAAGAAATCTGTATAATTGTCTCTAATGTAATTTTTGCTTCTCTGTCAGTGTGAGCTGTACCACTGGGTGGACTTGCTGGACCGCTTTGATGGAATCTTGTGTGATGCTGGGCAGACTGTGGAGAACATGTCCTGGCTGCTGGTGTGTGATCAGCCAGACAACAGTCAGCTTAAGGCCCTGCTGCTGGCTGTGCTTAACTTCACAGCCTTGCTGATTGAGTACAGCTTCTCAAGACATCTCTATAGCTCAATAGAGGTACTGAGTAATTGTTCCTAGATGTACCTGTCTTCATCGGGCCTGTCTGCCTGTTTGTCATGCTTGTAAGGCAGACAGCTGATTTTTTTTTTTTTTTTTTTCCCCCTTTCGACTCTATCTGTGCAGCACCTCACAACACTGTTGGCATCATGTGACATGCAGGTGGTCTTAGCTGTGCTGAACCTCCTTTATGTCTTCAGCAAGAGGTCCAACTACATCACGAGGCTAGGCTCTGACAAGAGAGCCCCTCTGCTAGCACGTCTCCAACATCTGGCTGAGGTCTGTCTCTCTAGATTGGTTGTTTGTGGTACTTTGTGCTCAAATGTTTGCTGTTCAATAGGATTAAAAAATTTTTAAACTGACAAACTGAATGGTTTGATTTTTCACTCAGAAGTTTGTAGAGTAGTATGAATTAAATAAGGGAGTAGGTCAGCCATTGCAAGTTTCTTAAATCTGGTCTATTACCTGTATTGTATGTTTCCTTTAACATTGCTGGCATGCCTCTATGTAGAGCTGGGGAGGGAAAGAGAATGGCTTTGGTCTGGCTGAGTGCTGCAGGGACCTGCCTATGTCGGTAAGCCTTTTAAACTGCTCCCATAGTTGCAGTAAACTTCTTTTTTCTGAGTTTTCAAAACTGTTGGCTCATTTGTTTAAAATTTTTTTTTCTTGAGCAGAAATATCCTCCAAGTGCTACAACACTGCACTTTGAATTCTATGCTGAACCTGGGTCAGAGGTCAAAGTGGAGAAAAAGGTATACACTTCAGATTTACTTAAACTGTTAGCCATGTTTAAAAAAAATTCAGTTAAACAAAGTAGGGTGTACAGAAAGCATTTTGTTAACATGTTTCATTGTATTTTGGCTTGTGTGATTAAAACATAGGTTGTTTGACTAAAGAATTGTAAATTTTGTGGTATTTCAAGAGGTCAGGAACTGGGTTAAAGGCAGTGGTGTAAATTAAGCTTGCTGTGTGCTTGATACAATAATATGCATTTTTGAAAATCAGAATATATTGTCGTTATCCATTTTAAATGTTGTTCTAGGTTATACGTGGGAAATGGGCGAACATAAACAATTTGAAGCTGACTTGCCTTTTTCACTTCCACAGACAAGCAGTAACACATTACACTACATACATATAGAACAGCTTGATAAGGTAATGTATGAGTGCATGCTTATATGTGTACAATGCTTGAGCAGTACATTTTCTACATATTTGTGTGTAATACTAATAAAATATTGAAGGGCCTAACCGCCCCTTTGATGTTTATCAGTTTGTTTTCAACTAGAGACTCAAACAGGCCTTTACATGTTTGAAAAAAGAGTAGGACTTGTCTCCATTTGTCACTGATGCTAATAAATCATTTTGTCTTTGGTAATGTGTAATGCCAGATCTCCGAAAGCCCATCAGAGATCATGGAGTCATTGACAATCATGCACAACATCCCAAAGGACAAGCAGATACTTCTGTTCACACACATCCGCCTGGCACATGGCTTCTCTAACCACAAGAAGAGGCTGCAGGCTGTCCAAGCTAGACTGCATGCCATCTCTATACTGGGTATGTCCTCCATCTGCGTGGTGGATACAGCAGTGGCTGTGAGGTGTGCAGTATTATGGCTGTGTCCTGCACGGTGTCTAATGATGCTCTTGGTGTTCTTCCGACAGTGTACTCCAATGCACTTCAGGAGTCTGCAAACAGCATCCTCTACAACGGTCTGATAGAGGAACTGGTGGATGTGTTACAGATCACGGATAAGCAGCTGGTGGTAAGCACCGGTGCTGTGCTCTTTGCCTTTGTCCTGTTTGTCTACACACGTGTGTTTTTGTTATATATTCAGTTTGCACAGATGCTATGTTTTCCATGCATACATGTCTTTGTATTCCCTATTTATCTCTATTCTATTTTTTGTTCGTTGCTCGTGCATCCAAAGAAAGGTTGAATCACTTGTTTGTGCAACAAAGAAAAGATTTTAACTTTCAGCATATGTGGTTATCTGTTGAAAAAAGAATTTCTGAATAGACATAATCCTCATTTATAGTCATAAACTATTGAACAAAGTTCTACCTCTGCTGGGGGCATTTCATAAAAAACTTGCAGTCAAATCAAAGTAGATGAACTAAATTAGTCTGTTATAAATATTATAAGTCAAATATTATATAATTATGCTGTTTCTGAAATTTTTGAACTACTGTATGAGTGTACGCTATTGTAAGATTATCAATGTTCAAAACTTTTCTGTTAATTTCAGACATGGTATATATTTGAGTGAATGTCATTAGGGTTCTGGAGTTTATTTAGCAAGTTTTTTTTCTAATTATATTTTTGTGGTTGACTGGCCACAGAAATGAGCAGGAAAAATGGCTTCCCCACCCCTGTGCTGCTTTTTAAACAGTATTTATAAATAGTACAGTTTCTCAACTTTTTTAACTCTCTGCATAAACTGTGATTAATACTTTGATGAAGCCTTCTCTTTCATTTATGTATATGTAAATGTTCCATGTTTGTCCAATACACTTGCCAAATTTTTCAGTGTGTTCTAAGCTAAAATGCCCTTTCTGTATAATGAAGAGAGGAGAGCCATAGGCTGAAAGTAAAATTCTGTTAAAGCATGGTTGTTCAAGATGAAACATCCTTGTCATCCTAGGATATCAAGGCAGCATCCTTGCGTACTCTGACCTCCATAGTCCACTTGGAGCGAACCCCCAAACTATCCAACATCATTGACTGCACTGGCACAGCCTCCTACCATGGCTTTTTGCCTGTGCTGGTGCGCAACTGCATACAGGCCATGATTGGTGAGTGTCTTTGTGGAGTCCTGTCTATGTTCAATAATTATATGAAGAAGAACAGATTTTTTTTAACAATGTACTTTGTACAGCTGTGTTTTCAGAATGTTGCTTATTTCATTGCTGTATTTTGGAAACTGAAAGCACACGCAAAGAGCCAAGTTTGACAATATGTAGTCACTTAGTAATTTTAAGGTTTGATTTGTCAACAGACAGTTTGTAAAATCTGCTTAATGTTTCCATTGACTCACATCTCTTTCAATCTCTCTTAGACCCCTTGATAGAGCCTTACCCACACCAGTTTGCCACGGCTCTGTTCTCTTTTTTGTATCACTTGGCCAGTTATGATGCTGGTGGTGAGGCCCTGGTTTCATGTGGTATGATGGAGGCCCTCCTGAAGGTAAAGACTCTTTAATTAGCACATTTCATTTTATTTGTCTCACTTTTGGTGTTAGACACACTAACGCTGGCTGGCCACATTTGGACACATTCTTTCTCACCATATGTGTACCCTTTTTGTGGTAAATATGCACACGCATGTTCTCATGCACTGTATTATCACCAGGTGATAAAGTTCCTTGGAGATGAGCAGGACCAGATCACCTTTGTCACACGTGCTGTCAGAGTGGTTGACCTTATCACCAACCTGGACATGGCAGCTTTCCAGTCCCACAGTGGGCTGTCTATATTTATCTGTAGGCTCGAGGTAGGCATATGCCATCCGTTGCCGACCTACTGCTATGTGTCTTTCATGGCCTCTAGTCCTTTACTGCTCTTTACTAATCAACACTACATTGGTTTCCATTTGGGCAGCATGAGGTGGATCTGTCTAGGAAGGAGTGTCCCTTTGTCATCAAGCCAAAGATCCAGAGGCCTAGCACAGCTCCAGACACTGAAGACATGGACACAGATACATATGGTCAGGATCACTTCTTCTTTCCTTGTTGTCTTGAACAGTAACATTTCATAGTTTTCCTTCCTAATGTTCTTACCTGAATGACAGTGTAGTTATGTAGGTCCAAGGTTGTCAGTCGCCATGTAGCTGTAGCTTTGATTAAGTCATGAATTTTGGATTTGTAAGTCACTTCATATGGTGTTAACAGAAATGACTTAAAAGTACCCAAAAAGTAGCATAATCTCTGTCCTGGATTAAAAATGTCAACCTAGATTCTCATAATTAGTTGGTATGACTGAATAGAAGTATAGCTCAGATAAAAATTGCCCTTGCGCTTGTACTGTCAACAGTTCGGGCTAGAAGAAATCCATTTTAAGAAATAAAATTGTATTATACTTTAAAAGCAAGTGAAATATTATGTTGTAGTATGTTGAAGAACTGTGATGTATAGCTCAGAGTTAAGTTTCTTCATATGATAAAGAGCTAATGTTTGTGACAAATGATGAATCTACATCATGTGTACAACCTTGTTCTATGTGAGATTTTCATGAGAGGTCTCCTGGTATTGCAGTACCAGATGTTGCTATGGAGAGCAGCCCTGGACCCTCCACATCCGCTGAACCCCGGCCAGAAACGGACAACCGTACGCACAGCAGCTCTACATTCACACTCAGAGCTGGTAAACAGGCCTTGTCACTTAGCTGCAGTGCATGTGGTCTGGGGAATACTTTGATTGTCTTCAATGTTAGTATGCTATATATCTGCCCTTAACTGTGGTAGAGGTGTATCTGTGATTATTTGGGGTATTTTAAATGTGATTTCTGTCAGCAATGGCTAAACCGTTTCCCTACTTTGCATGCTTTTGTGAGTGATAAAGTTCCTCCACTCCAGGTGTGCAGTGCATCCCCCAAAGAGCAGCGCTGTTGAAGTCTATGCTGAACTTCTTGAAAAAAGCCATCCAGGACCCCGCCTTTGCTGATGGGATCCGTCATGGTGAGTCAGGGTTGGTGTTTGTCAGCTGAAAAGCATGTAACTGACTGTGATTGCCTATTTTATACAGTGACTGTTTTACCTCACTATTGCAACCTATTGATGACAGAAAGTGAGAGAATGTTAATACTGCATATTATAGAGTACAGTGTTTAAACTGTTGTGTGTTGTTAATGTAATGTGTTTGAGTGTTAAAAAATATCTTCCCCTGGCAGTAATGGATGGCTCCTTGCCTACCTCACTGAAGCACATCATTAGTAATGCGGAGTACTATGGCCCTTCCCTCTTCCTCCTGGGTAAGTGGGTTCAGTCTATTGTGATCTGTCTTTGTTGAAAACCTATACTGTACTGCTGTGCTGTATTCTCCCAATTGGGTGTAGATCTTTGGAATGAGCTGCCCTGAAACCACACCTTACCTGTGAGCATGTTTTTCTCCCATGCAGCCACAGAAGTTGTGACAGTGTTCGTGTTCCAGGAGCCATCTCTACTCTCATCGCTGCAGGACAACGGGCTCACCGATGTTATGCTACATGCGTTGCTTATCAAAGATGTGAGTCTGCCTTGTCTTTTTTCCTTTTCCATGTTCCCACAGGAACTGCATGTAGATTTTTTTTTCTTTATTATACTTTGTAGTTGAAATACCTTGCTTCTCTCACTTTCATTAAATTTCTCATATCCTGTGACTGTTACAGCCCCCCCCCACACATATGCAGTCACTCACACATCCTTTTTCCATTTAGTTACTTTCACCTTCGTTTAACTTCTGTCTCTCATTGCTGCACATTTGCATATATTATAGTCACGTCTGGTGTTTGTTCCTTGCTTTGATCTTATTTCCGTTCTTTCTCATTCATCTTCCTTCTGTTTTTGTTATTCTGAACTGGTTATTTGGTATTCCCCTTCCCAAATGGCCCTTCCCTTCCCCTCTGTTTCTCAATTTCTCATTCTGTTTTTCCTTCATCTTTCTCTATTCCGCTTACAATCTTTCTCTCTCTTTCTGTGCAGGTCCCAGCCACCCGTGAAGTGTTGGGCTCTCTGCCCAATGTGTTCAGTGCCCTGTGCCTTAATGCCCGGGGTCTCCACTCTTTTGTTCAGTGCCAGCCCTTTGAGCGCCTCTTCAAGGTGCTGTTGTCCCCTGACTACCTGCCCGCCATGCGGCGACGTCGCAGCTCTGATCCACTAGGTCAGTAAATCAGTCTGCCATGTTCTTGTGTATTTTGGCTAATTGAGACAAATTGAGACAAATCAAAGCAAAGGTAATTTCATGTGTCAGTGCATAACTGTAGGTACCTTAGTTGTCAGCTTTGAAGTCCTTCCCCAACTACCATAGGTTAGTTTTCAAAGACACTATACTTTGTTTAAAATGAAAATAGAACTATATTTTTGGAAGTTTATTTCAGATTTTTATTGTAAAAACACTTAGTTGCCCACAAGTCTAAAAATCAATATTGGGCGGTTTGATCTCTGAGGTGCTCAGGGGAGTCCTAAAGTGAAGAGATGTGCTTATTTGTATTACAGGAGACACCGCTTCAAACTTGGGCAGTGCTGTAGATGAACTTATGCGACACCAACCCACCCTCAAGACAGATGCAACAGCTGCCATTATTAAAGTGAGCTTACAAGTGGTGATGTGAACGTTTCTTTTTAATATGTTAGATTTGTAACTACACCTTCTCCCATCCCCAGCTGCTGGAGGAGATCTGCAACCTGGGCCGAGCTCCAGAGTACATCTGCCAGAAGCCCTCCATTCAGAAGCCAGATGGGACTGTGTCAGCTCCACCTGCCCGTTCCAACCATGCTGCTGAGGAAGCTTCCAGTGAGGATGAAGAGGAAGAGGAGGCTCTGCATTCCTTTGCTCAGCAACAGGGGGAGCCAGAGAGCAGCAGACAGTGAGTTTAAACTGGGAGTGAAGTGTGTACTCTTGGGTGAGAAGCAGATATTGCAAGTTATGTAGAATTTGTGTGCACACATGCATTTTTGTTATAGTTTTTTTGTTTTTTTTTTGGTCATTAATTATTTGTTTTAATACAGGGTAGTTGGTACAGAAGAGAGGATACCCATTCCCTTGATGGACTACATACTGAATGTGGTGAGAATCTTATCCATTGTGTGCATTTTAGCTTTACCTCAGAATAAATGGTATATTAAAATAAAATGCAAGCACTGTAACCTGGGCACTAAATACAAAAGAGCTTTGAAAATTTAAGATGTTGTAGTAGATGGACCTTGCTTGAATTTTTTTCCCCACTGTAGCATTTTAATATTTTGGGTTCATGTCTTGCTTTTGGTGCTTATCCAGTAGAAAAACCATAATAAGGACTTCCTGCTGTGTTAGAAAGAAGTTGGTGTGGAAGGATATACCACAGTATGAGACTGATTTCTGTTTACTAATTGTGTTGTGTTTATTAGGGAACATGCCTCTACTTGTAATAGTGTGATTTTTAGGCTTTGGTAGTGCATCTGTACTTCTCTTGATTTAACATATGCACTGAAAGTAAACACGTTCTCAACACGCTAGAAGGTTATTTACTCTGATTTCAAGTTTTCAGAACTTAAAGGACTTCCATGTCATTCGGTTTATGCACCTTGGGGACATGTATGATATCTAGCATATACCTACCATGTATGAGATACAGATACTTAGGGAATAGTTTTCCATGTGCCATGACACTAGCAAAAACATTTTTGTTGACACTGAATATATGATTAGCTAAACCCTGAAAAATGACCACAAATTTGATTTCTCTGTTGTATTTTATTTTTTTGTCATTTGAACTTTGTTTTTTGCTGTCTGTAGTGGGTAGCTCTAATAAATGTGAAATTGTTCTGTGAAGACCCCCCAACATCCTGGGGGGGATGAAACTATAGCTATTCAATGTTTTCCAAATCTAATCCATTCCTGAACAAGTCTGACAGGTAGTAAATTTTAAGGTAGCAGAAGTTAATATTCCATTATATTCAATGGGGAAAAATTTGTTCCTAACACTTCCCAAGTCCCAAAGCAAATTTCCCCCATTATCACTAAAACACTCAAACAGTATATGAGTAAAACAAGGATTTCTTGACAGTCTTTGAAATTTTCTCAGATGCAGATTCAGAAAAGAAATTGGGTATAAATTTCAAGAGTTGTAATCGTGAAACTGATCCTTGTGATATTTTATTGTGATACTACAGATGACAAGGGATACCTGTATTCAAGAGCCCACCTCAGAGAGTTATAAATAATTGTTCCTTAAAGTTTTTGTTTGAAAATCACTAATGTGTGCACTTTGTCAAACGAAAAAAGTGACAAAGTGCAAAATAGGACCATGGCACTGCAGCAGACAAAATGTATATTGCACTCCACAGCTCATTCTGCTGACAACTAAGAACATCTGTTTATGACAATGTCTTCATAGGGTAACTGTAATTAAAGTTATTCCTGCTATATTAGGAAAAATTGACTTGAGCATGGCATTTGTATCTTGGCTGTACTGTGTTTTGAAACCATATAATCATACCATGCAGCTGCACTTGACTAATCCCAGTCTGTCTCCTTTTAACACCTGTTGCCAACACACAAGGTATTTTTCAGATTATTCTCAGCAGCAGTGCATCAGCTGTCATTTTTGCACAATGCTTTGCTGAGGCTGTGTGTTTGTTGGAGAACCTGCAGACTGCATAGCCCTTTCCATTTCCCTTTCCCAAGGGGCTTTCTGATGCCATCTTTCTCTCTCTCCAGATGAAGTTTGTTGAGTCGATTCTCAGTAATAATACCACGGATGATCACTGCCAAGAATTTGTGAGCCAGAAGGGCCTCTTGCCCCTGGTGTCCATCCTGGGGCTGCCCAACCTGCCCATAGACTTCCCCACCTCTGCTGCTTGCCAGGCAGTTGCGGGAGTTTGCAAATCCATACTGGTAAGAACGTGGGTTGGAATGTAGCCAGTGGACCTTTCATCCCTTGCAGCATGAAATTGGGAGAAATTAGTTTTTTCTGTTTTGTTGTTGCTTATTGAATGAGTCTTTTTCTGCATGTTTTTGCTTGTGTTGAACAGTCGTTTTTCCTTCATGTTATAGACGCTGTCCCACGAACCAAAAGTGCTACAGGAGGGTCTTTGCCAGCTAGATCTAATCCTGACAGCTTTGGAGCCCCTGCACCGACCCATTGAGGCCCCTGGTGGTTCTGTGCTACTTCGTGAGCTTGCCATGGCTGGTCATGTGACTGATGCCACTCTGTCAGCTGGAGCGACGCCCCTGCTGCATGCGCTCACTGCTGCCCATGCTTACATAATGATGTTTGTACACACCTGCCGTGTTGGACAGGTAAGATGACCTCCTAAACTTGATTTGCATATAGTTCTTTTACAGGCCCAGTCTGATAGTTAGCTACAGTTTTCTCTTTATTTGTTAATTTGTAGTTACAGTGAAGGTTTGAGTTAATGTTTAAAAACTGGAGACAATCCCAAGATAAGTTAGGAAGAAAGAAGGAAGAGCATAAGGTGCAAGCATGAGGCTGTGTTAGTGTGCTGAACTGTTTGTCTGTGTTCTCCAGAGTGAGATCAGGGCCATCTCTGTGAACCAGTGGGGCTCGAAGCTAGGACTCAACGTCCTCAACAAGCTGAGCCAACTGTATTGCTCGCTTGTGTGGGAGAGCACCGTACTTTTGTCACTCTGCACGCCCAACAGGTCAGCACATGGCCCAGGTGTTGCTCTCTTGCTGCAGCTCCATGCACATAGATGTACATCCAATAGACCTTCTTTTCCGCCAATGTATTGTGTATTTGTCTTCATATTTTTTGTGTAATTATGTTGCCTTGTTTTGTAATGGCATTTTCTTTGTTGTTCTTATTCCATGTTGACTTGTGTCATGCAGTTTTGCATTCCAGAAGCTGTTAGTGTTGTAATTTTAGTATGTGTTGTCTAGTCACTGACCTGTTTCACCTTTTTCCCTGGTGTACCTGACAGCTTGCCCCCAGGATGTGAGTTTGGCCAGGCTGACATGCAGAAGCTAGTTCCTAAGGAAGAGAGACCAGGCAGCACAGTGACAGCCTCAACTGTTGGTACTGGACCTGGAGCCAGGAAAGCAGGTGAGGAGTATGGCGAAATACATGCTCACAAACACGCAAAAATATATGCACACTCAAAGGTCAGTGGAAGCATTCTTTGACATTTACAGTAATGTTTTAATCTCTATTGTATTTGTTACTTGAAATTGAATGCAGTACTTGTTTGGTGACATACAGCTCAGACTTTCAGGTTGTTTTAAGAGTTACATTATGGTATAGTATAGGTTATGACATTTGTGAGTTTTCTGTTTTTGTTCAGTCTTTAGCTGCATTTACTAATGAGTAAAATAGGGTCTTAACACAGTGAGTATTTTATTTTTCTACCATTTTCTTATTGTAAATAATGCACAACATGGTTAATGTACTTTTACAAGGATAGTTCTTTATTGCCTGGTCCTTATTATTTAATGTTGATGTGTTATTCAAACTCACTCTGCTCACACCAGTGTTGCTCTCCCGCTTAGAGGGTGACAGTGACGGGACATCAGTGGGCATTGACCCTTCAGCACAGGGGCTTCTGGAGGGCATAGGGCTGGATGGGGATGCATTGGCCCCTATGGAGACAGATGAGCCCGCTGTTGCAGACCCCAAGGCCAAGTCCAAACTCACTCCTGCCATGGCTGCCCGCATAAAGCAAATTAAGCCTTTACTTTCTGGTCAGTGTGCGCTATATCGCCTTTCTCTGCACTGGCTCCTTTCCACCTTCTTCTCTTCCTTCAATTGTATGTTTGGTACTTGTATTCTTCAAACCTCTTCTTAAACATTTAATTTCTGACTTACTGCATTTTGGGTGGTTCACTTTGTAAACCCTGATCTGCTTCCCCTCCTTTTTTCCTTTTGCTCCTATTCTTGTCACCTATGTCACACTGTATTTGCTTATTCCTCCATTGCAGCTTCCTCACGTCTAGGTCGTGCTCTGGCAGAGCTCTTTGGCCTGTTGGTGAAGCTGTGTGTGGGCTCCCCTGTGCGTCAGCGGCGTTCCCACCATGCAGCCAGCACCGGCACAGCACCCACCCCAGCTGCCCGTGCCACTGCCTCTTCCCTCACCAAGCTGCTCACCAAAGGGCTCAGCTGGCAACCACCACCCTACACACCTACACCCCGTTTTAGGTGAGCTACATGTCTGTCTTTATAGGCAAAATCACTTTTACTGTTATCATAGGACTGTTTCTAAGTACATTCCTCCCACCATGTCTTCCATCCCTTCTTCCCTATGGATGATCTTTCCTTCCAGGCTGACATTTTTCATATGCTCGGTGGGTTTCACCTCTCCTATGTTGTTTGATGAGAGGAAGTACCCGTACCACCTCATGCTACAGAAGTTCTTCTGCTCTGGCGGGCATGATGCCCTGTTTCAGTGAGTGATCCTTTCCTACTGTATCCAAAATTGACACAAAATGCAATCTGCTGCTGATGTATTGCCAGAAATAATTAATTGGATGCTGAGTTCATTGTAGTCTGTTCTGCTTTCCTCGGCAAAGCCATTTCAGTCAAGTTTGCACTATAATTATTTTACATTTGGCAAGTTCACCTTCTTTTCATTATTCCCATGACTTCTTTTCCTTCTGTAGGACCTTTAACTGGGCCCTTTCCATGGGGGGCAAGGTGCCTGTGTCAGAGGGTCTGGAACACCCTGAGCTGCCAGATGGTACGGGCGAATTCCTGGATGCTTGGCTAATGCTTGTGGAGAAGATGGTAAATCCAAGCACTGTGCTAGACTCCCCCCATGCCCTCCCTGCCAAGGTGCCTGGCTCTAGCCCTGCCACTCCACAGTTCAGTGCTCTTCGTTTTCTCATCGTCACCCAGAAGGTGAGCCGACTTTTCCCAGTTTATCTACTGTCAAATTTGCTGCTTTGGAGGGTACAAAAGGGATGTAGAGGGAAATTTTTCACTATTACTTTTTCAGTGAATTACCTTTTTTCCAAAATTCTTTTATTTACTTTTATATTTTTGTGTTTAAGAGAAAATGGCTACAGATAAAATTTCTTAATCATATTTATTGTGTCTTGTTTGTTTGATTTTTAGTGAAGAACATTAAGTTCACTTTCGGGTAAAATCTGAGGGTAAAAGAATCTGCTGTTAAAGGTTTGAGTAGGCAATCTAATTTGAAGTTTGTGTCTTAATGCAACCTACTTCTGATAAAATTTGAAGTCTCTAGGGTTTTTTTTAATACCATTGCAACATTGTGGTGAAAACACTTATTTTTCTGTGTTAGAGCTAATGAAATATTTGGGTACATTTATTATGTTTTGTGGCACTCAGTGTACCCTTGCACTTGTTTTCCACTTTAGGCAGCTTTCAGCTGCATTCGTAATCTGTGGAACCGGAAGCCCCTGAAGGTGTATGGTGGCCGAATGGCTGAGTCCATGCTGGCCATCTTGTGCCATATTCTGAGGGGAGAACCTGTTATCCGTGAGCGCCTGACCAAGGAGCGGGAAGGAGGTGCTCGGCCTGAAGAGGAAGGTGGGGCAAGCGCAGCAGCAGGAACTGCTGGGGCAATAGGGGCTTCTGCCAGCACTTCTGCAGGAGTCGGTCCTGCTGGGGCAAGTACAGGGGCAGGGGCAGCAGAAGAAAGTGGTGCCTCAGCCTCCAGGAGAGAGCCCCAGGTCAATCAGCAGCAACTAACTCAGGTGTGTGGCACTGAATTCTGCAATTTCCATAATGCCAGCCAAGTGTTTAAGGTGTGACACTGGAGATAAGCAATTAACTAAACTGAAATTACTAAAGTATTATAAGAATCCCAGGGATTTTATTGGCTATGACAGAACAGGTAATCCTTACTTTAGTTGCTTGTTGTGTATAAATAGTCAGTTTCCTTTTTCTGGGTTCTTAAAGCTTTTCAATGGATCCCAGTTTCATGAATTACATGTCAAACAAAATAAATGTTAACTCTTGAATAATTCAAGAGGTATGAAACCTTTTTTAATCTTTTTTTTTTCTGCTGTGGGTTGGCTATGAATGATGAGACTTTTGGTCAAGTGAACATGGATGCAGTTTCTTTTAAAGCAGTGAGACTTATTCCTGTTAAAATAAGTGGTGATGTGAAAAAATACAATAGCAGTGGTATCCCCCATTCAAATGCATTTATAGTGGGAGCATTGTTCATGATGTCCTTTATAAAATGTACGTTTATAGCACAACTGCCATTTTAATGTCCTTTCTGATGTTAAAATGGAGTACAGTGGTGTAATAGCAGAACCTGATCAGAACGTCTTCAGTCATCAGTGAAATACTCAGTGCATTATAAAATGGGCCAGAATCTGACAGGGAGATGGGACCAGTTTGTGTGTGGAGGCTGAAGTTATGAGGTGTATGAATAAAGAAAAATGTTCAGCATAGCAATTTTTTTGAAAAAGGAGAAGAATAGACTTCCTCAGGTCATATACAGGACATGAAACAAAGAGCAGGAAAAAATGTACAATGTATTTGACAGAATGAGGGCAGACAGTATTTGGGCTTCATTGTTAGTGATATACATATTTTAGGTGACAGTTAATTTTTTCCTGTCTTTTGCAGCTGATGGACATGGGCTTCTCCAGAGAGCACGCCATGGAGGCTTTGCTCAACACCAGCACTATGGAGCAGGCCACTGAGTACTTGCTCACCCACCCCCCACCCCTGCTGAGTGGTGCTGTCAGGGTATGCTTGTTTTCACATCCACCTGGAGGGGGGCAGTTCTAATGGGGGGGACTCTGCTAGTTAGCTGGTTGGATGTCTTGTGTGTGATGTCAGTGCCTGCAGGATTGATTACAAACAAATTATATAGTCCATACAATAGAAACTATGTGTAAGTGTTTGTATGTATGTGCGTGCACCCACGCATACCCGCCCTCCATAGTAGTACTTGTATGATCTAAATACTATGTGCTGTATATTATAGGATCTTGCTATGTCAGAGGAAGATCAGATGATGAGAGCCATTGCTATGTCTTTGGGACAGGAAGTCAGCATGGAGCAGCGCTCTGATTCACCAGAGGTGAGCAGCTACTGTGCCATGCTCGCTCTCTCTCTCTGACACACACATACACACCAGGAGATCCACACAGCATAATGCTGATCAGATGCAGTATCAATTCTGAATCAGTCCTACAGTTTTTTTTCCATTTCTATTTCTTCTTGGCTACGCAGGAGGCTGCACGGCGGTGTGAGGAAGAAGAACGGAGGGCACGGGAGCGTGCAGAAGAGGAGGAGGCACGCTGCTTAGAACGCTTTCTTGAGGCAGAGCCTCTGGACTGCACAGAGCTGCAGGCCTTCACAGACTCCATGCTGCCTGGCTGTTTCCACCTATTGGATGAGCTGCCTGACACCGTATACCGCGTCTGCGACCTGCTCATGACAGCCATCAAGAGGAATGGCCCCGAGTTTCGCGATGTCATCCTTAGGCAGGTGGTGAACCAGGTGAGGAAATTCCCAACCCTGCACCACTATTGGAAATTAGGTTGCAGACAGGAAAACAATTGAGATCCCACTGGTCTGACTCTGCGCATACCTCAGGTGTGGGAGGCTGCGGACGTGCTGATCAAGGCAGCTGTGCCCCTCACTACCAGCGATACCAAAACCGTGTTGGAGTGGACTAGCCAGATGACCACACTTCCACAGGCTTCAAACCTTGCCACACGCATCTTGCTGTTGACACTGTTGTTTGAGGTGAGCAAACAATTATGTACACAAACACACACACCCTCAAAGAGAAGCATTTATGCTGATGGATCTTGTGGAATATGCAGGAGCTGAAGCTGTCCTGTGCCAGGGTGGTGGAAAGCAGTGGAATCCTCAACATGCTGGTGAAGCTGCTAGAGGTGGTGCAGCCCTGCCTGCAGGCAGCTAAGGAGCAGAAGGAAGTCCAGACACCCAAGTGAGTGGTCTCATCTACACTGCTCCCTCCCCCTAAAGCACAATCATGGGTAACTGTAGGTTGCTGTAATAAAGACACGGTACTTGAGTTCACATAAATTGCCTGATGGGTACATGAGTGTTTGTAGTAATGCAGTGCTTGGTGTGTAATGAGCATGCAAATATGATTATGGTAATATAGCTTGGATGTGTTTCCTTCATGCGCTGCATTTGTTTGTTTTTTGGGGGGGTGATTCAGAACAGGGATTTGTGGTCCCCTTCAGGATCACAAAATGCAAAATTTTCTCTCATTTCCAATAACAGTTTAATTAGGAATTTAGACATGCTTTTGGCAATGGCTTGAGTTTTCTCACAATAAATGCAAAGATCCCGTTTAGCCATGTGAAAGTGGATTTTATATGCCAATACACAAGTTAAATTACAGAGGTTTTGGTTAATGTGGTTTATGATTTTTCACTTTCTTGGTTTACTGTCACCATAGGTGGATCACTCCAGTACTCTTGCTCATTGACTTCTATGAGAAGACTGCTGTTTCATCTAAGAGAAGAGCTCAGATGAACAAGGTAGCATGGTGTTCAGTGACCTAATTAAGTTGTAAAGTATTTAGTACACTGCATTTATTAAAGTTAAATTGATGCTGAGGACTTTGACCTTGCTGCTTTGTAAACTCGAGGACATGATGGATAACGTTTTCCTTCCTCTTCTCTGCGGTTCTTTGGCCTCTTTTCCTGCACTCCTCTTGCCATCCGTCCAGTACCTGCAACCAAATGGTAATAACTGGCGCTGGTTTGATGACCGTTCGGGCCGCTGGTGCAGCTACAGTGCCAGCAACAACAGCACCATTGACTTAGCCTGGAGAGCAGGCGAGAGCAGTGTGCGCTTTACTGCAGGCCGCCGCAGATACACCGTGCAGTTCAACACCATGGTGCAGGTTGGTTCTGTTTGTAATACAAAGAAAAACCTTGCTCCATTCTGTAGTTTGTTGCACTCATTTCATACTTTCTTCTCTGACTGTCTGCCAGGTAAACGAAGAGACTGGGAACCGGCGGCCTGTCATGCTGACAGTACAGAGAGTGCCCCGTGTCCCCAAATCCTCCAAGAATGGGAGCTCAAACGATGCAGAACGTGAGAGGGAGGAGGTGGAGGAAGAACGAGGAACCAAGGCTGAGGAGGGGCACGCTGATGCAGGTAAGCAAGCATGTAGTACAGTGACTAGTGTTTCTCATATCTACTGAAGGTTTGAGGAACAGAATATTATTATTAAACTTGATATAGAAACTACACTGTCTGTGGGTCATCTTCTACATTTATATATGAGATAACTAGTTTCAAAACAGCTTAATGATTTCTAGCACAGAAGTTTTAAGTTTTATGAGACTGTGCCCCTTTTTGGACACATAGCCATTCTGCTCTCTGCTTTGCTTTGTCCAGAATCTGCCCCATTTGCAGTGGAAATGTCTGTTTCCAAAGAGGCTGGGCAGGAGCCTAAGGAGTCCTCAGGTTTGGTCCCAGTCCCTCCTCCAGTGCCTCCCCCTTCCAGTCAGGAGTCATCAACAGCTGAGCCTGCCAGTGTGGTCATCCAGGGACTATCAGAGGAGATGACTACAGTGCTAATCCGTGCCTGTGTCAGCATGATCAGCGTCCCTGTAGATCCAGACACACTGCATGCCACTTTGCGCCTCTGTCTGCGACTGACACGGATACATCGCTATGCCATGATGTTTGCTGAGCTTAAGAGCACCCGTATGATCTTGGGGCTCACACAGAGCTCTGGATTCAGTGGATTCACACCACTGGTCACGTTGCTGTTCCGTCACATCATTGAGGACCCTGCCACTCTGCGTCACACAATGGAGAAGGTATGATCTTGTGTCCAAGTTTCCTCTACTCTTTTTATATACCGTGTATATTTTTGACATGTTCTACTCCCTCTTAGGTGGTGCGCTCTGCTGTGACGAGTGGGGCAGGCAGCACCACCTCTGGTGTGGTGTCAGGCAGCCTGGGCTCACGAGAGATCAACTATATCCTCCGTGTGCTAGGCCCTGCTGCCTGCCGAAGCCCAGAGTGCTTCATAGAAACAGCCAGCAGCTGCATGCGCATTGCTTTGCCAGCACCAAGGGGCACGGGAACTGGTGAGTTGCAGTGGGATCAGATGCATGAGTCACATGTAATAAGAGTACACCATGGCAAGGAGACAGCTCTCCACACATTTGACTTTCACTTTCTCATATATGGTTTCGCTGTTTATAAAGCAAGGCCTAAATATGTTTACTCTTAATGCTTATTCGGGAGTTTATATATCTTGTTTATATAGTGAGTTTATATTAATATTGTTTATCATAATGTAACACTTATTTTTAGATTGGATAGTTCTGCATTTGTAAAATAACATTACATAAGTAAAGTCTTGTGATTTGCCTTTCTTGTCCAGCCTCAGACGATGAGTTTGAGAATCTTCGCATCAAAGGTCCGAATGCAGTCCAGTTGGTGAAGACCACACCTCTAAAGCTGTCCCCTCTACCCCACATTCCTGATACCATCAAGGATGTCATCTACGACATGCTAAATGCCCTGGCTGCCTACCATGCCCCAGAGGAGGGTAAGCACTAGCAATTTGGCTTATTGATCATGCTGCCAACGTAGTCGTAACAGAATTTGGTGTGTCTTTTGTTTTTTTTTCTTCCCCACCTCTTACATACATACCAACATGTCTGCTTTGTGTTATCCTGTAGTGGAAAGAGGTGAGGGGCGATTAGTGACAGCGTCTGCAAGCCAGGACCTCTGTCAAATCCTGCAGGATGTAGGTGATGACGTTTACCAGCAGTACAGGTTGACACGACAGGGCAGCGACTTTGATTCTCAAACTGCCTTCAGCATCAATGTGAGTGGTGTGTGTGTGTGTGTGTGTGTGTGTGTGTGTGTGTGTGTGTGTCTGTGTCTGTCCATATGCATAATGCTGCAAATTACAGATATAAGTCAGCTACATGCAGTTAATCCTCCTTTCAGACTCAGGTTTTTGCAGCAGACAGTAGTGCAGCAGAATCATCCCAGTCTGGTACGCCCCAGGGAGAGGGTGAGTGGCTGCTGCTTCTCACAACTTAGTTAGCAACACTTTACCGTTTCTCAGCCTTTGAGAGATCTCTGCATTCATTTCACCTGCCATTCACCTTTCCTTTTAGCTTCATCCCCTGAGGAGGCACGGGAGGGGAAGAAGGATCGTGATGGTGAGAGGGGGACCACCTCAGAGGATGGACGGGGGGCAAAGGGCAAGGCCAGCAAGCCTCTGATGCCTACCTCCACCATCCTAAGACTTCTGGCAGAGTTGGTGCGCTCCTATGTTGGCATTGCTACCCTCATTGCCTCCTACTGCTACACTGCTGGCCAATCTGAGCTCATCAAGGAGGTTTGTCAGTCTTTGGCTTCATTCACTGTCTTCATTTTGTCCCTAGATACAGACCTGCTGACTTTTCTTCTTGTATTCAGTAGTGTGAGAGGCTTATTTTTCTCTGTCCCCAACAGGACTGCAGTGTGTTAGCTTTTGTCCTGGACCACTTGCTGCCTCACACGCAGAATTCTGAGGACAAGGACACCCCTGCCCTTGCACGACTTTTTCTGGCCAGCTTGGCTGCTGCTGGCACAGGCACTGATGCTCAAGTGGCCCTGGTCAATGAGGTGAAGGCCGCCCTTAGCCGTGCCCTGGCTATGGCAGAAAGCACAGAGAAACATGCACGGTGAGTGTCTGAGCCCTCTCCATGGGCCTGAGATGTCATTGACAAGCTGTGCCAGCAGAATTCATATTAGCAGGATACAATAATGTTACAGGCATTCCTACAGGGAATGAATGTTAAACTAAAATGCCTTTAGAGGAAAGCATATAATGACGGCTGTGATTGTGACATGGCCCAGTTCATGTAAGGGAAAGTGTCTATTATTGTATTTATATTTATTCAGTGATCTTGTGTTTGTCCAACGTGAATGACAATGTTACAGTGGTACACTGAGCTACAGTATGGTAACTTTCACTAGACCTGCTCATGGAAAATGTCCCATGCAAAGTTGCTATAGTGATATCTGAACCTGAGAAGATGATCCAATACTTTTTTCCCTGCCCCTGTTACGTTGACTCCAATCCTGTGACCACCTCAGCCTGCAGGCTGTGATGTGCATCATCAGTACCATCATGGAGTCCTGCCCCTCCACCTCCAGTTTCTACAGCACAGCTGCTGCTAAGACACAGCACAATGGTGTCAACAACATCATCCGCCTGTTTCTGAAGAAAGGCTTGGTGAATGACTTGGCACGTGTGCCACATAGCCTCGACCTCTCCAGGTACCGTACCATGCTGCCAGGCTATCGCAATGTTGTGATGAGTTTGGTCCATTATTTTTCTGTTAGTTTTGATGGTGTTATGACAGTGGTTTATATTAGCTCTAGTAAATAATCTTAATTCACTTCTTGTTCTCTTCCTATATATTTATTACCTATGATCCTTTCTTCCTCTCCCTGCCATAGTCCCAACATGGCAAACACAGTGAATGCTGCCTTGAAACCTTTAGAGACTCTGTCTCGGATTGTGAACCAGCCTAGCAGCCTGTTTGGGGGCAAGGGCAGCTCCAGTAAGAGTAAGACTGAGCATGAGACTACAGGTGCACCCAGAGACAGCAACAGCAACACACAGGAACAAGGTGATAAGCATACACACAACACAATTGGAAATGTGCTGCACTAGTTTCACAGATCATTCTTATGTTACAGTTGTAATATATTCTTTTACTGCTTATTTATAACTGAAGTTATTTTGTGTTTTGTCTGACCTCTGCCTCTTGGTTTCAGGAGACACTGGAGAAGCTGAGCCAGTGGAGGGCAGTGCACCTGTCCAGGGGACAGACAGTGACCTAATGGATGGAGAGACTGAGGGAGATACAGTGGTCATTGCTGGGCAACCTGAGGTTCTCAGTACCCAGGAGATGCAGGTGAATCCATCTGTTGGTTTGGGCTTGTGTGTTGTGGGAGGCTATGCTTTGCAGCCATGATGCATCGATTTCAACACACTGTGTACTTAAGCTGAGACTCGAGCAGTTTGGCACATTTGCTTTTTATCTGTACAATCTTTACGTGTAGGTGGAGAATGAGCTTGTTGACTTGATAGATGAGCTTTTGGAAAGAGATGCTGGAACCGTCAACAGTACCATCATTGGTAAGGCTTCAGGGAAAACAGAAAACCAGGTCTTGAGGTGGCAGTGATGAGATGACAGGATCCGATGGGTTGTGTGCTCTGTCCCTCTCTCAGTTGGGCGCAGTGCTGAGGATGAATCTCAAGAAGATGTGCTGATGGATGAGGCCCCTTCTAATCTGAGTCAAGCATCCACCCTACAAGCCAATCGAGAAGGTATGCAAGCAGCACTGCAAGTGTCTAACACATGTAGGCTTAGTATGCCATTCTTACTAAGCTGTGCTGTGCTTACAGATTAATTTTTTGTTTACATTGCCTTTTTCATATGTGCCGTAGTTGCACAACTATTTGAATATGTTGGGGTGATGTACTGAATAAACTTAACTTCATCTGCTAGATTCTATGAACATCCTGGAGCCTGAGGATGAGGAGCACACACAAGAGGAAGACTCCAGTGGCAGCAATGAAGATGAGGACAGTCAAGATGAAGAGGAGGAAGAGGAAGAGGAGGAGGAGGAAGATGATCAGGTCAGTGTGATGGGTAGATGTGTGGCTAGGTGGGATGGTGTTTGAGGGAAATTTCAAGCTTCAGGCCTGACATCTAGTTTCACTTTGCCATTAACCAAGTTATCAGACTTGAAAAGCTGTCTGAAGAGGACATGAATTACAAGACAAACTGTGTATATTGGGATGATTTCAGCATGTTTGTCAGACTGATAGAAGATAAACTATTGTAATGTATTTTTTCCCTCAACTGTATTGCTTTTCTTAGGATGATGAAGAGGGTGATGAGGATGATGATGATGAGGGTTCAGAGATGGAGCTGGATGAAGACTACCCTGATATCAATGCTGCCCCCCACATTCGTTTTGAGAGGTTTGACCGGGATGATGACCTCATTATAGAGTTTGACAACATGTTTTCCACCACAGGTAAAAACTGCACTCAACTGTTGTGTTCATATTTGTGAAATGGAACTTTATGTACTTTTTATCACTGACATTTTAAAAGGTCTTTGTTATAGATTTTATTAGTTCTATCTTTGTTCATGTGATGCACCTCGATTTGGTTGACATGTATTCCACTGAAGACTTTGATTTTCTTTGTCTCTCAGCAGACATCCCACCATCTCCAGGCAACATCCCCAGTTCCCACCCCTTAATGGTTCGGCATGCAGACCACGGTTCCCTCACCTTGGGGGGTACAGGGGCTGGGGGCCGCTTGACACAAGGGATGGGCCGCAGCCAGCGTACACTTCGCCAGCTCACGGCCAATACAGGACATACCATCCATGTCCATTACCCAGGGAACCGACAGCCCAACCCTCCCCTCATACTGCAGAGGTAAGGTAGTGCTGGGGCTTTGGGTTGCTGTAACACTCTGGTTCAGATGATTTGGTTATGATTAATGTAGTATCCTCAGGGCTTTCAGGGTGATGTGCTCTGCAGTTTTTTTGTGAAGTACGTTTGTTGAATGTGCATGTATTTACCTTAATTCCTTGTAAACTAAAGAATAACGTCACATTGTCCTTCACCCCTAATGTTTAAAAAAAAAAAAATCTTGAATGTTTTGTCAATTTAAAAAAAAAAAAAAGGAAAAAAAAACTTTGAATGGGAAGATTTTTATGCATCAGTCTATCTGGTGAGTATGTTTAATGCTGATCTTGTGGCCTCCAGGTTGTTGGGCCCTAGTGCAGCAGCAGATATCCTGCAGTTGTCCAGCTCTCTGCCCTTGCAGTCACGTGGCCGTGCTCGCCTGCTAGTTGGCAATGAAGATGTGCACATCATTGCCCGATCTGATGATGAACTACTAGATGATTTCTTCCATGAGCAGAGCACCACAGGAGGCCAGGCAGGTAAGATGGTATATGGGGAAATGTAGATATCTCTTGGTTAAACTTTGAGTATCACTGTTTTTTTTAACCACTTCTCTACCTTTCTATCTTCAAGGCACTCTGTCCAGTATTCCCACAGCACTGACACGATGGACAGATGAGTGCAAAGTGCTGGATGGTGAGAGCATGCATGACTGTGTGGCAGGTAAGCTTCTGTTTTGTAATGGAAGGCACTGTGGTGTTCGTAGTTTTTGCCATACAGAGTAACTAATACCTATATGACATATTTCGTTTTCTAAACTCCACTACTGGCCACTGTCATGTCTTCAGTGGTGAAGGTGCCCATCCTGCAGCATTTGGAAAGCCTTCGGGATGAGGAGTTGGAAGAGCGCAGGGAGAAGAGGAGAAGACAGCTGGTGGAGGAGGAGGAAGCAAAGCAGAATGAAAAAAGCACAGGAGCAGAAGAAGCACAGGAACAAAGTCTGCAGGTGTGTTTATTGCAAGAGTTGACTGAATATTTACAGAGTTGAGGGATATAATGCAGGGTGTGCTGCTGTGAAGGACAGAGGGGAGGGATGCACACAAAGAATGACCAGTCCTCCAATGAGAGGACAGTGGTTGCCAGTCCTAGTTCTGGACAGCTTTAAGTTTTAGAAAATATACTATAATTCCACCTGATTCGTGTATTCAGTGCCATGTGGGCTGGATAACTAGAGATGTGAAGAGACATAGAATTCAATAAACAAATTAAAAGCTGATGAAAATAACTTTATATATACTCAGCCCTCAAGGACTTTAAAAAAAAAAAAAAAAAAAAAGGCCAGAACCAAGAAAAGGAGGCAAGATAGAAGACTAGTGGCCACGGCAGACAAAAAATTATTTTGAAAGGTTTGGC
The DNA here is from genome assembly GCA_900497675.1 of Arapaima gigas. Taxonomy (NCBI): domain Eukaryota; kingdom Metazoa; phylum Chordata; class Actinopteri; order Osteoglossiformes; family Osteoglossidae; genus Arapaima; species Arapaima gigas. Next base: position 133,689 of record UFQX01000434.1, on the reverse strand, counting down.
TTTGTCTTTACCAAAGGGTAGGTTTCATGCATGTGGTTGGCTACATTAACACCTCTGCTGTTTCTTCTGCAGGGCTCAGGGTTGAGAGTGGTCAACGGTGTGGGACAGAATACAACTGGTATGGTTTCATATATGCATGGTTTGTTATTTAAAGATTTATTCTGTTTTTACATAGTATTAAATATAATAATGATAGACATTTTCCTTCCTGAACAATTTTTACTGCTTTCAATAGTAAATGTTTTTAAAGTCCACCCCGGCCCTCTAACTGCACTTTGTACACGGTGGCTTTCACTTCTAGAGCACAGAAAACTGCTCCAGCAGTCAGAAGGAACACATCAGGATCCACTGCACTGCGTGTTGTGGGCTGAGGTAGTAGTTTGTATAGTTTTAGGATCACACCAGATCTGGGAGATAACTATACAGCCTACTGTCTTTCCCACGACAACCGCATGTCATCACAAGACCAAGGAAGTCATTGAGAAGGTGTACCAAGTGGTTTACTCTTCTGGGACTATAGGAGGGATGGCTTATCGGCAGGGTGTGAAAGAGCATTCCTTTCAGTGACTCCCCATACTACTGTCTAACTTATTGATGTCCTAAAAAACCCTTATTTACCTGACTTTACTACAGTTAAGTGTATGATGAAAGGTACTATCTCTGAGGATGCTTGTTCAATTTAAATGTATTTTTACAGTGTAAGTTCCCTGTATTTATTGCCGATTTGTGCAACATTGTGTCTGTGCTGTGGTGAGGTAGTAAGTTGTGTTGTTGTTGGGGATTGGGATATTTGCCCCTCACTGGAGATAACTATACAACTTACTGCCTTCCGCATTGCAGTCTTTTAATATCAACAGTGTGCCTGCAGAACAGTTTGAACTCATTTCACTCCTCTTGGTGTCTTTCATTTCATACCCACATTATCTCTCTTTCTCTCTCTTTATATTGCTTCTCTCAGAAGGTGAGCAGGCCCAGTGCGGTGTTTCATCATGCTTAGACCCACCACGTGCTTCTGAAGGCTTCCTGACTGCTCCACCGTCAGGAGAGGCCACACCCACTGCCCTTCCTGCTTCTCAAGAGCCAGCCCTGGTCTCCCTGGAGACTGCAGTCAATCAGCAAGTGCACCAGCCTATTGCAGATCTCCTGCTAGCTGAATCGCATGCTGATTCACTCGTGGCCTTAGCTGCATCCGATCTCCCTGAGATGGCAGCACATGATAGGCCTAACTGTGAGGCAGAGGCTTCTCAAATGGAAATGTCCCCTGCACCCACTATTGGGGAGAAGCTTGGATGATGGGGAGGCACAAAGGGAACATTTTGCATGCAAGAGTTTTTTTTTTTTTCCTTCCCTGTTTTCTGTTACCTTCACCAACTGCCACTTTTCTTTTATCTGCTTGTTGTCTATCCTTTAGCCTCTCTCAGCCCAGAGAGAGTTGAGAGCTCAGAACCTCTTGCAGTAAGCGTGTCCCATAGGGAAGGGTCACCCATGGACACAAGCAGTCCTGCTTCTGCCACTCAGGAAGAATCCACCTCCAGTTCTGCACAGGCTGCTCACACGGACCAGGAGGTGTCTGTTTGCCAGGATGGTAGCCAGACTGAAAGACAGGCTGATGGAGAGGCAGGGTGAGTAATTCTGACTTCTGACAAAAAAATTATTTCAGCAAAGTTATTCCTACCAACCAGCAGACATGAAAGGAGGATGTTTTTATGGCCACCTTCTAAAGGTTGGTTGGTGTATTTAATATATGAACTGAAGATAGAATTGAGCTGCAGGGCTTTCCTAATGGCTGTCAAGATGCTTTCTTTGTACTGTATAGTCAGCTATATAGCTGTGATTGTTTCTTTTGTTGATTTTGACAATGAATGCTGTTGTGATGATTCTAAGTCAGTAGCCTGTTTCAGTATCTCTGCACCTGTGAATCAGTTGCTAGTGATGAAAATTCCGTCACTTTTCGAAATGGCAATGAGCTCGCCTGTAGGGTGATATTTTTGGAAAAGAAGCATTGCTAGTATGCAAGTATGGATTGGTGTAGAATATATGCACAGCCAGCCAAGTCAATTTGGGGTGGAAAAAGCAGCTTCTAAACATCTGTTTCCCTAATTTTTAGGTCTGCAGTTGTGTCTTCACCTGGAGACACCATGCCACGGAGTGACAGTGGTGATAGCCAATCCCAAACTGTCCAAGAAGAACCCCTCCCATCCACCAGCAATGAGGAGGATGACCCTCTTGCAGGTTACTGTCCCTTTGCTTGTAACCAGCAGTGTTTTAGGCTAACTTAGCTGGTGAAGAACATGATCCTTGTAGGGGATTTTGTTCTAAAGTGTTTCTTTTACTCTTTTATTTCCCAGGTATCAGTCTACCTGAGGGAGTAGACCCCTCTTTCCTAGCTGCTCTCCCTGAGGACATCCGGCGAGAAGTTCTTCAGAATCAACTTGGCATTCGGCCTCCCTCAAGGCCTCCTGCTGCCCCCACGCTGCCCAGCTCAACGGCTCCTGTGCTTGGAAGTGGTCCAGGTGTCACAGAAGTCAGCCCAGAATTCTTGGCGGCCTTGCCTCCTGCTATTCAAGAGGAGGTATGCGTTAAGGAGGGTTTCCGACCAATATGAGAATAGAACAGGCACACAATTGCTTAAACTGCATGTATTGTCTGAAGTTTGATTGAATATATAGTCGCTTACATAGGCCCACTTGGCTGTTGTCTTTGATTTAAAAATAAATAAATAATAAGAATTTAACTTTTCTGCCCATTTCTAGTTGTAAGATAGTGTTTGTAATTCTATGGCCACTGGCAGCCATGAATTGAATATGGCCATATGTGGCACCCCTTCAGGTCCTGGCTCAGCAGCGTGTTGAACAGCAGCGGAGGGAACTTTCTCAGCAGGCCGCACAAGGTGACCAGCCCCTGGACCCTGTCACTTTCATCCAAACACTGCCTTCTGAGCTGCGGCGCAGTGTCCTGGAGGACATGGAGGATAGCGTGCTGGCTGTCATGCCGCCTGACATTGCTGCCGAGGCAGCAGCACTACGCCGCGAGCAGGAGGCCCGCCAGCGCCAGCTGATGCATGAGAGGCTCTTTGGCCACAGCTCATCCTCTGCACTCTCCGCCATCCTGCGTTCCCCAGCCTTCACCAGCCGGCTCGGTGGTAACCGAGGCGTGCAGTATACCCGCCTGGCTGTTCAAAGAGGTGGAGCCTTCCAAATGGGAGGTGGAGCCAACCATAGTCGGTAAGAACAGTGTATATAGCTGCTGTCAAAGGTGTTTTTGACTAGTTACAAATTTTTCTTATTTTTTTACTTCTAAACTATATGGGATTAAATGTTGCCTGTTCTTTTCAAATTCTACTCTTTTAATTATTCTTTGGAGGTATACCTGTGGGTCACAAGATTGTTTTCATTTATGCTCATGGTTTGTTAATGAGTCTGGAATCTATAGCTGCTAAACAGTTTACATCCTCTCAACTGGTTTTTTCTGTTCCCTCCAGAGCATCCAGCTCTAATGTGGACTCCCTGCTGAGACTGCGGGGTCGGCTCTTGCTGGACCACGAGGCGCTTTCATGCTTGCTGGTGCTGCTGTTTGTGGATGAGCCAAAATTGAACACCAGTCGGCTACATCGCGTGCTGCGCAACTTGTGCTACCATTCACAGACCCGTGGTTGGGTTATTCGCAGCCTGTTGTCTATCCTACAGCGCAGCAGTGAAAGCGAGCTGTGTCTTGAGACAACCCGCACCGACGACACCCGTGGCAAGCGAGGGATGGCCTTGGGAGGAGGCAAAGGCACTTCCTTCTCTTCATCCTCTTCCTCTACCACCCCGCCTTCCTCTTCTGCTTCACTGGACCTGTTGAACCGTGTGGAAGCACGTAGTTCCAGCCAACTCTCATGGCTGTCAGTCTCCATGGATGCTGCGCTGGGCTGTCGCACCAACATCTTCCAGATCCAGAGGGCCACAGGTCGTAAGCACTCAGATCGGCACTCAACAGGAGGAGGAACAGGAGGTGGTGTGTCAGGAGGTGGAGGAGGAGTGACATGTGGAGGTGGTGGGTCAACAGTACACATCCACCCTCAGGCTGCCCCTGTGGTGTGTCGGCACGTGCTTGACACACTCATCCAGCTGGCTAAGGTAGGTGGCTGTGAATGTTGGTTAATGTTACTGTTTCGCAGCTGGTCAAATGCTTTTTGTCCAACATAATGTCCTTTCTACAGGTCTTCCCCAGCCATTTCACCCAGCAGCGTTGTAAAGACCCCTCAGCCTCCTCCTCTTCCTCATCTTCGGAGCTTGATTCCCGCGTTTGTGCAGGCACTGCACCTGGGACAGGAAGTGGGGGTAGCAGGTCCCTCAACCTTTCCCAAGCTGCATCTGCCACAGTTGCCTCTGCCATGCCTTCTTCCAGCAGCAGCTCAGTTGGAGCTTGTGCTGCTCCAAGCTCGGGGACCCCCCAGTCTCTGGGCATTTCCACGGACTTCTGGGACTTGCTGGTCAAGCTGGACAACATGAATGTGAGCCGCAAGGGCAAGACCTCAATGAAGACTGTGCCTCTAGGGGGTGCTGCAGAGGTAGATGGGACTCAAGGTAGTCTAGAGGCATCTCCACTGGGACAACTAATGAACATGCTCTCCCACCCAGTGATTCGCCGCAGCTCCCTGCTCACAGAGAAACTATTAAGGCTGCTCTCGCTTATCTCCATTGCGCTGCCTGATAACAAGGCCACAGAGGTGACTTCTGGTCACCAAGCACCCACAGGATCTGCCACTGCAGTTGCTGCTATAACCACAACTAGCCAGGGAGCCACCAGCAGTAGTCCTGCAGCAGTTGGAGCCCATGGGACAGCCTCGGGGTCTGGCCCTGTGCCAGTACCACCTACAACAACACCAGTGACCACCTCAACCTCAACTGTAGCCACATCTGCAGGTGAGTAATCCACACCCCTAAGTGGAGGGGGAATGTCAAGTCAAGGTTATGTGGTTCATAGCAATAAATTAGCTCTGCTGCCCTCAGCCAAGCAGCGGGTGTCAGTCAGCAGTGCGGACAGTGATGGCAAGCTGGCGTCCACGGGGCTCACGGAGAAACAGCTACAACTTTCAGTGGAGGTAAGCCAGCAGATTGCACAGTGCTTACAGCTATCACCTCGCAGTTAAAGAAGCCAGAAACCCCTCTTTCTTTGCTTTAGTATCCCTGGTCAAGGGAAATGCCCTGAATTCATAACAGTGAAAATTATCCAACGATATAAATCTGTAAATAATTGTAAGTGGTTTGGTGCACAAATGTCTCATTAATTGCCTTGGACGAAGATATCTGCTAAATTGAAAAAAATAAATAAATAAATGTTGGTGAGCAGCAAAGCCCCCGCTTGAAGGGGACCTCCACTCTTGTTTCCCCAGACCTGTTTGAACCTGTTTCCTAGCTGCTCATTGGACAACTTAAGATTACTCTATTACATTTTCCTATGGTTTTTGTGTTGCACTGAAACGACAGTCATCCTTTTCAAAAGCACAGTCTTTATTGGGTATTTAACACATGATTTGATGCTTCAACCCCCAATGTCCTTTCCAGGTACTGACATCACACTCGTGCTCAGAGGAGGGTTTAGAGGATGCTGCCAACATCTTGCTCCAATTATCAAGAGGCGATGCATCCACGCGGGACACTGTGCTCAGACTGCTGCTCAGTGGGGCACGACAGCTGGGCTACACGCTCTGCAAGCAGATTGGTCAGTTTAAATTTACTACCATACATAACTTTTTTTCATAACTTTACAACCCACTTGCATGTTATTAATTAATTTGAATCAGTCAGCTCACTGCTTTGAGACACTGGTGGCTTTCTGCTTGCAACAAGAAATCAGACCATTCAGTTCATTGTGATCTGTTTCATTCCTTTGTCATCTCCTACTTTTGCTGCCTTCCTGCTGCCAGGTACCCTGTTAGCTGAGCTCCGGGAGTACAACCTGGAGCAGCAAAGGAGAGCCCAGGCTGATGCCCACTCCCCTGAGGGCACTCCTGATGACACTGGCCACTCGTCACGTCTCAAGGGCAAGATGACCAGCAGGTGAGCAGAAGTAGGCAGGGGTGCATTCTTTTTGGCCACAAATTTTACACATGTTCACATATCATTCTTTGCAATTTCCAGGCAAGTAGTTGACATATGCAAAAATAGACAATTTATAAAAAAAAATAAACTATGTACTTCAAATGAAGGAAAGGATATACACTTAATCTTTGAAAGGGGAAAAAAATAAACTGCTAAAAAATGTACTTTTGAAATGTATGTTAAAGTGGTCACAGTATTAAGTTGCACAAAATTATTTTTGCATTGGTTAAGCACATGAACACTAACTAAAAATGATAAAATGTTTGGGGTTTTTAACCCCCCCCCCCCCCCCCCC
>UFQX01000434.1:0-127280 GCA_900497675.1 Arapaima gigas | reverse complement strand
AAAAATAGAAAAATTTTTGGGTTTTTTACCCCCCCCCCCCCCCCCCGAGTTTCTTATGATATTCTCCCCTCTCTCTGCATTTTTGTGTTGGTGGGGGCACAGGTTTGATGGGTCAGAAAGCGTTGTGATTGTAGCTGCCCAGAAACGCACACTTGGTGGCCGGGAGCTGCAGCTGCCCTCCATGAGCTCGCTGACCTCCAAGACATCCATGCAGAAGTTTTTCCTGCGTGTCCTGCAGGTGATCATCCAGTTGCGGGAGGATACACGGCGAGCCAACAAGAAGGCCAAGCAGACAGGCCGACTAGGTGAGTGCATTCCCCCTCAACTATGCCTATTCAAAGGGTGGATCATGTGGTGACTGTCCAACATGGTGTACTGTCCCAGACAATCTTTGAACACCATCTGCTTTTTTCTGTGAAAACATTTTAGCCTCTTCCCTGATCCCCTGCCCTGAGCTGTATCAGTTTCTGGATTAAAGCATTCCAGTGCATTGTGGGACACATTATAGTGGTTAATGTTTGTGTGTAATTACTGCCAACGTCATTATTTTTTCACAAGGAGTATGGCTTACAAGTTCAATCAGGAAATGAGCTAGCATCTTTTCTCAGCTTTTCTGCAGCAGTTCCCAGAAATGTATGACACTGCTTTCACTCACCTGTTCACTTTGTCCAGCAGCACATATATTAGCCAGGTTGTACAGCTGTGTTCAGACCTGCTACTGTATATTTAGCAATTTTCATGTTTTTATTGCTGCTTAGTGTTTTTTGTTGACAGATGTTTTCTCAACCACTCCCTTCCTCCTCCTGTTGGTGCGTTTGCTTCATCCTCCCCCTTCCCCTCTCTCCTGTACAGGCTCTTCTAACTTGGGATCGGCCAGCAGCATCCAGGCTGCAGTACGTCAGCTGGAGGCTGAAGCGGACGCCATCATTCAGATGGTGAGGGAGGGACAGCGGGCACGCCGGCTACAGCAGCAGGCACCCCCACCCTCTACCTCCTCTGCCACCGCCCCCCATCCCCCCGGCACGGCCCCAGCCAACGCCCCCCCTGCCGGCACAGCCAGCGCTGCCACGGTTAGCATGGGGCCACGCTGACAGCACCAACACTGCACATCTACACACTGCCTTTCATTTATTGGCTGTGGTACCCTGACGATGGCCGCTGTTACAAATATGCACGCACTCACTAAGACGGACAAAGGCCCCACTTGGGAAGATGCACACATTGTGTCATGTTGGTTGACTGCCTGAGTTGTGCATATGCTGCTAGCTTCATTTGGCTGTATCTGTCTGTGAGGCTGGCTTTTTGTGGCTTTGGGCTGTACCCCTGCCCTTGTTCCTCCATCCTCTCCCTGTCTTATCTTTTTGGACACTGGCAGTCAGTCATTTTGGTGGATTTGCAGCAAAAGCATAATTTTTCACATGTATATTTTGTGTGTATGTATATGCTGGTATCAGTACTTCTTTCTCTTGCATTTTTTTTCCATGCCCCTTTCCTAATTGCTGTAGTTTTACCTTCTGTTCTACCTCCTATCTTCTGGACTATTCTTCATTCATCCATCCTTCCAATCATTCATTCATTCATTCATCCATCCATCCATCCATTCATTCTCCCACCTTTTGACTCCTCTTTTCAGTCGGAGGTACACTCAGCTTCCGAAGCCCCACCAGCCCAGCGTGATGATTCGCCCATGGATGTAGACCAGCCGTCCCCTCTTGGACAGGAGGCACAAGATCTGGGTGAGTCAGCAAGTTGCTTTTGCCTATAATAATCATTCACCTTAATGCTTAATGCTAAGATACCTGTATGGAGTGAGGTATTTTTTTGCAATTGGTGTGTGTGTGTGTGTGTGTGTGTGTGTGTGTGTGTGTGTGTGTGTGTGTGTCATGAGAAATGTGCTCAATGAGCCTTGATGGCAAATATGGTTTGCAGCTCTGTACCACATAACCAGTCAAATTTCCGCCCTTGTGGGTAGGAGGAAGGGCGGGGTGGGTTGTTATTGGACATTGTTCCACCAATATTTAATGTCTGGCAAACTGTTAAGAATGCACTATTAAATTTGATTGCTACCCAAAATTTGCTAACCAGTTTCTCAGGGTAGTCAGCCTTTTTTGTGTTGTTCCTTAATCAATGTTGATTTTAGTCTTTTTTTTTTTTAATTCCACTGTTCTGGATTCTTACTAAATCATCCTTGAAAGTATATTTTTGTGTTGATGGGCCAGAACTATGTTAAATTTGTGGTGTGCTATTGCAGCAAGTGGTCTTGACTCATAATCTTAATGTAATGAGACATTGTAAAATATCGTTTGTGGCAGACTTATTTCTTTTATTCTTCTTGTGTTTCTAAGGTGGAGAGGCCAGCAGTCAATCAGAGCGTGAAGAGAAACTACCTGACCTCCCCCTGCTAAGCGAGCAGCTTCTATTGGATGAGCTGTGGGACATGCTAGGAGAATGTCTGAAAGAGTTAGAGGAGTCGCATGACCAGCATGCTGTGCTTGGTATGTCATTTTAATAAAATCAAAGTAAAACTCCCCAGGAGTTCACCTTTGGATTGTATTGTCATCACATTAAGACAGGAATTTGCTGGATGTTAGATATGTCCTTTACTTTTGCACCTCTCAGTACTCCAGCCTGCTGTAGAGGCTTTTTTTCTGGTCCATGCCACGGAGCGAGAGAGCAAGCCTCAGGTGCGGGACACACGGGAAAGTCAACTGTCCCACATTAAGGATGAACCCCCTCCCCTTTCGCCGGCACCCCTCACTCCTGCAACGCCCTCCTCTCTGGATCCCTTCTTCTCCCGAGAACCATCCTCCATGCACATCTCTGCCAATCTGCCTCCTGACACGCAGAAATTCCTGCGCTTTGCTGGTGAGTCTACACAAAGGCAGATAGGTAATTACAATGTGTAAATTTGTTTTGAAAAACTCCAACAATTCAGGCTAATTGTACCTGCTGCCTCTCATTGACAGAGACTCACCGCACAGTGCTGAACCAGATCCTGCGCCAGTCCACAACACACTTGGCAGATGGCCCCTTTGCGGTGCTGGTCGACTACATCCGCATCCTTGACTTTGATGTCAAGCGCAAGTATGTATTGTTCAGCACTGTTCACTCTCTGTGTGCGCTAATACCACCTGGACTTCTTGGTGTTGCTCCCCTTGGGAGGACTCATGCCAGATCACACTGTGTCTGTCCCCCTCAGGTATTTCCGGCAGGAGCTGGAGCGTCTGGATGAGGGCCTCAGGAAAGAGGACATGGCCGTGCATGTGCGGAGGGACCATGTATTTGAGGACTCGTACAGAGAGCTCCACCGCAAGAGCCCTGAGGAGATGAAGAACAGACTGTGAGCTTTTCTTTTATCAGAAATGCAGGGGTTCACCAGAAAGGCCAGTTCTACTGGCAGGTTAAACAGTGATGACAGTTGTGTGAAGATTTTCAGTTTTATGCATTACTTTGTGGGTGTGTCCTTTCTTACTAAAAATGTGTGTAGTTTTAACCTCTGCCTACCATCTAACTTCTCTACTTGAGTACCAAAAACCTATTGCTGATTACACCTACTTCCCTCTAGGTACATTGTGTTTGAGGGAGAGGAGGGCCAGGATGCCGGGGGTCTTCTGCGTGAGTGGTACATGATTATCTCCAGGGAGATGTTCAACCCCATGTACGCTCTGTTCCGTACCTCCCCCGGGGACCGGGTAACCTACACCATCAACCCCTCTTCCCACTGCAACCCCAACCACCTCAGTTACTTCAAGTTTGTGGGACGAGTGGTAGCCAAGGCAGTCTATGATAACCGGCTCCTGGAGTGCTACTTCACACGGAGTTTCTACAAGCACATCCTGGGGAAGAGTGTCAGGTACCTTGGCACAAATGCACAGACCTCTTTGTGTTGACCTACTGATAAGATCTGGGACCTGTTTTATTTGTGACTGCAAATGAGTGGGATAGATGCTTTCCAAGTGTTATAGAGATGATTGCAGGCTCTTTGTGAAGGCACTCAAAGTGAGGACAATGAGAAGAAGCAGTTTGATTAGAAATTCAAAGGCAAAATATGTTTGTGATGCCTATCTGCTCTGTCATCAGGTACACTGACATGGAGAGTGAGGATTATCATTTCTACCAGGGCCTTGTCTACTTGCTGGAGAATGATGTGTCCACACTAGGCTATGAGCTGACATTCAGCACAGAGGTACTATCCAGCATCTCCCATGACTTTGTCACATTGTATCCATTTATTTCTCTGTCCATTCATCCATGTGTGCATTTTGACTTTCTTCAGAAACTGACCTGTAGGTTTCAGAATTGGCTGAAAAGACAACCCTCTAGAAGTATGCACTTTCATGGTGCTTACATTTATTCTCCTTCCTCCCTCTCTCAGGTCCAGGAGTTTGGAGTATGTGAAGTGAGGGATCTCAAGCCCAATGGGGCTAATATTCTCGTGACAGAAGAGAACAAGAAGGAGTATGTCCACCTAGTGTGTCAGATGAAGATGACAGGTGAGCCTTTCCTGCTTTACCAATGTTAAACCCAGTATTGGTGGATGGCAACATACCTGAAGCCAGAAAAATATGAGGGTGCTATTGAAGAAGTGGGAGACTGTGTTCCTGATGCTCTTGAGTGTGGTCATTACTTTTGCAAGCTGTATAATGTCTTTTACAGCACTCTTTATTCTTATTCTACTCCGGTTCACATTTTTGTAAGAGTGGAAAGAACAAATTATGCTTTGAAACCTTTGATACCCTTCCTTTCTTGATCTCTTTTTTTTTTTTTTAAAACCTATGAATGAATGTTCTCTCTTTCTAGGGGCTATTCGGAAGCAGCTGGCAGCCTTCCTAGAGGGCTTCTATGAAATCATCCCCAAGCGGCTCATCTCCATCTTCACTGAGCAGGAACTGGAGCTGCTTATATCTGGGTTACCGACCATTGACATTGATGACCTCAAAGCCAACACGGAATATCACAAGTACCAGTCGAGCTCTATACAGGTATGTAATAATTTGACCCACTGAGACACTGCACTCTACATTACTAGTTCTCATAAATTGTAACTTTGTCCTTAAAATATCCTTTTCTAGCTCACATGCATTTATTTTTGCATATTTATGTTTGCATCTTGTCTAAAGATCTTGGTCTATCCATAAAGTACGTTTACTGAGTCGCCTACCCTCAAAGCCTGTTAAAACCTTGTTTAGATCCAGTGGTTCTGGAGGGCCTTGCGGTCATTCGATCAAGCAGACCGAGCTAAGTTTCTGCAGTTTGTGACTGGTACATCGAAGGTCCCACTCCAGGGCTTTGCTGCCCTGGAGGGAATGAATGGCATTCAGAAATTCCAGATCCACCGTGATGATCGCTCTACCGACCGCTTACCCTCTGCTCACACTTGGTAAGTCTTACTGCTCCTGTGTTGCCCAGTACCTTGTACTGTACAGGTCAGTTTAATGCAAAAGCTGTACCTTCAGATATTGCCTTCCTATAGTCTGCTCATGAATACATCAGTCAGATGAAACTATTTATGGTAGGCCTCTTAAGTTACTGTGTTTTGTTTGAATTTGAGGGCCGAAGAAGCTTAAGGTACAGACCTTACCAGAATAGACATTGTAGCAAAAAATGCTTACTTGCAGTCTTTTTCTTCTGCAGCTTTAACCAGTTGGACTTGCCAGCCTACGAGAGCTACGAGAAGCTGAGACACATGCTGCTGTTAGCCATTCAGGAGTGTTCCGAGGGCTTTGGACTCGCCTAGACACCAGAACTGTCAATGCACGCATGCAAGCACACACAAACACACGCAGACCTATATGCAGACTCTTCGGGATTCTGAGACACACTGAACTTTAACACTGATACCCTGATGTACAGGAGTGCTCTGTGAGCCTCAAACTGGTTCAGACTCGCTATATGCTGTACAGAGACTGATTTAAATACATAAATATGGAAGGAGGCAAACGCACATTCACACACTGTTGCCACTGTTAACTGGAGAGCTAACCAAAATGGTCAGGAAGATGCACTGGGTCCTCTATACAGCTACCACCTACCAGAGGCTGAGAATAATAAATTGACAGCAGTGTATTTTGTCACACAGTGCCACATTGATGCTGAAAATTGAAGTACAGAGTTTTGTGTGTGTCTGTGTGTTTGCCTCACTCCCTCCCAGAGCAAATGCAAACCTGACAAGAGAGAAAGTACTGGGAGTAATGTTAAGATTTTTTCCCCCTGACTTAGATTTCTGTGAAAGTTTTGGGGAAGTTCGATAATTGCAATTTAAATTTTCTTGTGGCTGTATAAAATTAACAAGGGGGTTTGTGTGTGTGATTGGGACGGTTATTAACTTTTGAAGAAAAAGACTTTTGTTGCAGTTTTTTTTTCCTTTTGCAAATTTGAAACATCTTGAAGTGACTTACATTGCCTTGTTGAAATGAGCTTTTTTGGGAAGAAAATATTTTATCTAATAAGAAGAACAGAATGAAGAAAAATGTTGAAGATGAAAAACTGTTCAAACTGCACCTTCCTGGCAAATGTTTGCGGCATTTTGGTGGGAAATATGGAGGAGAGTCCAGAAGAATGATGGCAAAGACCCAGACAGAAGATGTGTAGTTGCTGAAAATGGTAGAAAGAGTCTACAGTCCTTCTCACAGTAACAAATTGAAGGGGGTGGGTGGGGAGGGCATACATTTTGGAGCTTGTCATGAGTCATGGCATTCTGGAAAAGGGGTCGAATTGAATAATTACTATAAGAATAAATAAAGTGGAGAAAAGTTCATCCCACATGTCAGCTGTTGTTGTTCAAATCAGTTTTTCAAGCAACCTGTAACCGGAGATATGGACATGTACAAACATTACTTCTAAGTTTCAGATTTGTGAGATTATATAATCTTTTGCAACTTAAAAAAAAATAAATAAATAAGGTGACTGAAATGGCCAATAGACAAAAATACCATTAAGGATATTGCAGTGCCTGAAGTGCCAAATGTTAGTTTTGTTAATATTAAATGTCTGATAAAGCAGATGTCAGTCTTTCTACTTGAACAAATAAAATGGGAAGGTCAATATGAAAGCTAATTCTAACAATATTGTCTTTAAAGCAAAAAAAAATAATTTTTACCAATCCTTTGGATATACTATTTCTCATTTAATGATGGTTGCTGTTTACATTTCTTGTAGTAATACTTCATTTTTATGTGAGTTAAATGACTGTGGCTTCATTTAGCATTTACATCACTTCCCCTCAAACATGGCACATTCCTCAAAGCCCTAAAATCTGCTTGATGGCGACAGTCTGGATGTGAAGATGTGCACTTCATCCCCACACTTCAACAGGAGGATGCTTAGGTATTGAAATATAACAAATTTGCCCTACTCTTAAATGTTTAAGGTGCTGTACTTGTTGCATTCACTGGAGGTAATCTGTCAGTTTTTTTAATTTGTTGTGGCCGATACGTTCGTACATGTTGCCATACGGGTAACAGGGAGACTGTTCACTGGTTCTCCAGGCTTAAGTATGTGACATCCCTAACACCTTTAGGGCCTCCTGCTCTGGAAGGGGTAAGAACAGAGATCATTAAAAGGTTTTTCTATTTACATCAGATTCAGCAGTGGAAAGTACATTTTTCTTGTCTTCAGTGTTAGTGTTGAAGAGGCTGTGCTTCAACTTATAAAAAGCAAAACATTGTTACAGAAGTGCACATTATGATAGTATTGTGAAACGTTTTCCAGTTTTGTGAATTTACATTAAAAAGACTACTCTGGGTCACTTTCACAAATGTTGAGCTGTTCAAAATTTCAGTGCAGTTACTAAAGAGTGTTAAATGCAAACATTTGTTGTAGGTCTGATATGAAATGTTCAGACCTCAGTGTGATCTTGATTTTCATGTAACGTTATTAACTTAACTGGGAGAAAATGTTGCTGCAATGAATTAAATGATAGTCAGGTGCTGTGTTAGGAAAAATGTGTTCTTTTCCAGCTGATTTTTCTCACCTTCTGAGAGACTTCTTCCTGGGCTTCCAAAGGTATTGTGGGTCAATCACTATCCTTAAGCATCAATGTGGAAAAGGTTCCCTCAGGTTTTTACCGCGCTTTCACATCATCTTATTCTCATTGGGCCACATGATAGACGAAGGCATTTTTAGGAAATGGCTTCTCTCTCCCTGGTACCCTCTGTTACAAAGAGCAACAGATGCAGATACCCTTCCTCTCATAGGTGTATGCACCCACTGCTTTCACTTCTGTTGGCAGCAGCAGATACAAAAACTGGTACCATATGAGAGAAAGCTGAATTCAGTCCATGTTCTCACAAATGTGAACGATTAACATAACTTCCCCCATATTGCCACTCAAAATCTCAGCCCTTGCACTAATTCCTGAAAGCTTTTGGATGTAGTCTTACCTTCTGAAGTGCTTCAGTAGAGATGACATTTACAAGCATGTTGGAATGTTTCAAAACATAGGCACATACTGTTTTGCTGCAATCGAAGTCTTGATAGATGTTGAACTCAACAGAGCTGTTGTCCCAATGTTGTTCTAACACTGCAGCAAGGTAATGGGAATCTATGCTTTAGACTCATTGTGTGCAGTGACTCATCATGAAGGCAGCACAGTATTTTGATCATGTTCATTTTTTCTTCCATCCTCGTCCTGTTTACTGCTGATGAGGTCTTAAGCTTGTGGAGGTTGTATGTTCTCCCTGTGTCTCAATAGGTTCCACTGGGGTGTTTTGGTTTCCTCTTCTGTCAAAAAACATGTGTTTCAGGTTAACTGGTCACCTGTGGTCTGTGCTTGTATGGCTACTGTGTCATGGAGTGGTGTCCCATCTAGGATGTAGTTTTATAACCTAGCGCCCAGTTATTCCAGGACAGGCTGTGGATTACAGTCACCCTGACCAGGATTAAGCAGTTTATGATAATGGATGTTCTATTTCCTTAAAGTTTAAAGCTTTGAGAAGAATCTAAGGCTGCATGTACTTAACTCTCCCACTTGCAGTAGCAAATTGTTATATATTGTTATATAGCTCACAAAGAGTTACGCCATATATACATAGTGTATACAATATGTACTCCTCTGATTATGTTGGGTTTTTGTCCAGCTGGTTTTCCTTCACGCCATCCTCCTCTTCTGGGTTAATGTGTGGTGCCCATTATGAATGTCTGGTTTGCTGGAAGAGCGGAAATTCTGAATCTTTCAACTTGTTTGTTGTATAGTGACTCTCTGCCCTGCGGGTCTTGAGGCCTGAAGTGCTGCATGTGTCCTGACAGCCAATGGTGGGGAGTGAAGGCACTCCCATGACCCTGGCATTTATCCATGAAGTGTTTTTGCTCTTGAGTAATGTAGTTCTTATATCAGTGTTTACTGTTTAAAAAAATGTAAAATAGCCTCAGGATTAGCAGAAGTTCTGTGACTGCTGTACCAGTGAGCAACCAGAAGAACCAGGATACACAATGGAGTTGTGTGTGTTTGGCTCTTCATGTCTCCTAGGGTTCTTTTGGTCACAAACTAACAGGAATCATGTAGCCCATATTTATTTTTTATTTGGCAGATGTTTTCTCTAAAGCAACATACAACTTGGAGAACAAAAGTGCAATTCACAAGCATACAAAGAGCTTTAGATATAGACAGATAAAGACAAATATTTAATATCACTGTCTTTGCTGACAAAATATTGCAAAAGTAGCTGCCCATAAAAGTGACTGAGAAGAGAAATGGACAGGTGATCATGTCAGATTCTGTAATGTAAATTAATGGGTTTTTAGAATGTTCTTGAATGCTGAGATGTTGAAAACTAACACTAAAGAGTCTTTTGAAATAAGTTTGGCTGCTATATTCATAGGATAATCATAAAGTTTCTGAGGATTTGATTTTTTGTAAGCTATTGATTTTGTATGTTATAATCTCTGAATTTTAGTCTCTTAGGTGAATTGTTTCAACATATTCCACTATCTTTTATAGCGATGCCTCTGAATGACATACACAATGGTTCAATAAACTAATGTAAACTAAGATTGATCTGATACATTTTGTGGGTGTACAACTTAGACGTGCAATTGATCTCCAGTAGTACAAAATAAATGATTAATTGTGTATTTATTTATGAGCAGAAATCCAGTACCAGATTTTAAAGTACCTTTAAGGCTTTCAAAAGGAAAATATGACACTAGCTGCCGTCAGGGTGAATACTGAATTTGTGTTTGCGTTTGCTTAACTGCCAAGTTCTAAAAACTTGTGGTTGTGTGTGGATTATGTACATTACTTCATATTTATTAACTTCAGTGCATCATTTATAGTGTAGATATAGTTGTTTTTTGTGTAGAAAATTATCAGATGGCAGATAAATGAAGCCAGATGGAGCTTTTGGCCAGTATGCAGCAATACTCCATGGTAAATGCCACTGCATCTGTAATGCAGACTGCAGTGAGACCATGGAAGGAAGATCTGTGTGTGTGTGTGTGTGTGTCAGTCAGTCAGTCAGTCAGTGAGTGCTGCACTTGTCCCATAGTGTTTATGGTTATACTAGGTAGCAGTGGCTGGGTGTGATGAAACCTGTGTTCATCTTCTCCACGTGTCTCTCCAAGTTAATACAGAGGTCTAAGTGATATGAAGAAGAATCAGTGTACTTTTGTTCATGAGCTTTTGTCTGGCTGGGGATTTTTGAATCTCCTACGCTTCACTTTGTATAAACCTTTTTTGCCCACTATGCTACCATTATTCTTTCAAGGTCAGTTGGTCTCCATTAAAGTCTAAACAGACATAGTACCACTGCTGATGCTGATGGAGTTATTGTCATGGTGTATTAATATATAGTTATTTTATTATGGAACCATAATCTGAAGCAGACTTGCAATAATTTTAAAATTAAAATTAAAACACTTTTTATGTAGATTTCTTTGATATTTACAAGAATAAAAATATTCCTGACAATTCTCACAGTGGGATATTAGACTGCATCTGAAAAGAGCATCACAGGCAAATGGAGGACATTGACATCTTTAAAAAATGTCTGTTGATATTTTAGACACTGAGACTTTTAGGAAACTTATGTGTGACATTAAGCTAAAATATGTCACTATTAAAGGAATATTCCAGTTAATGTGTGCTGGCAAACTTGAGTGCGTGAGCGAAGATGTCAGAAGCAACAATGTCTAAAGATAATATTAACAGTATGAGAAAGGTACAAAAATACACTTGTTAAAGGAGTGCTTTAGGAAGTATATGACTGAAAAGTACGAGAGGAAGGCAGGCGTACAAAGTGGCCCCCTGGCACTTCTCTTTAATGTTGCCGACTTCTTGTATGGGAGCCAGAGAGCTATTAGCTTAATACGCCGTGGAGTCCTTTCTGTGTTCTCTGTGTAAATCAGAATATTACTGCTTTCAGTGAGAGCAGGGGAAGATGACAGAGGACGGAACGGTTCAATACGCTTCTGGCACTGCACTGCGGTGAGGGAGGGGCCCTGGCCAGGAGTTCATTAGTGTAATTGCTTTAATGTTCTTAATTGGCTGAATGGATTTATTTTTGTTGGTAAATGGCAAAAGTAGTTAACCATTTCCTGTGCAGTACTATATAATGAAGGCCTGTGACTCCTGTCAGCCTCTTTTGACCCTGTGAACTCTTCAGTATTTTGCCAAACAGCGGCTACAACAGCCATTACTGGTTGTACTGGCTGCGTACGTAATATATCACAAAAGTAATGCAAGGTTGTTTAGACTGTATGGCAGTGTGGGGTGCTGCTCATTTTTGATATGATAGGAACATTATAAGTCCAGCATGGAAATTGAATATTTTATAAATCTGAGTTGGAATATTCCGCACATTTTCAGTAGCTGATAGGCGTGTCCTTCTGTGCATTTGAAAGGCAGCTGAGGCTCTTCCGTCCATTTCTGTCAACTTACATGTTGTTTGAGTTATCTTTTTTGTACACACTCATAAATTACAAGCAAGTGTAAAAGAGGAATCTGTTCTCAGTGAGAAGTTAACTTGAAAATGAGACATGCTTTCCTTCTGAAGATCAGCATATCTTTTTAAAATGAACAAAAGAGCAGCTGCAGTGGGTAGTGCTGCTGCCTCACAGCACATGGGCCGTTCAGGCATAAGTTTGCATTCAGCTGAGTCTGTTTGGAGTTTGTATGTTCTCCCCGTGTCTATGTGGGTTTCCTCCAGATGCTCTGGTTTCCTCCCACAGTTCAAAGACATGTAACGGGTTAATTGAGTACTATGAATGGTCTGTAGTGTTTGACTGTGAGTGACCGTGTGCGGCTACCCTGTGATGGACTGGTGTCCTGTCCTGGGAGTAATCCTTTTAGACCATCATCTTCAGACCAGGACCTTCACAACCCTGACCAGGACAAGCAGTTAACAAAAATGAGAGATCAAAAGAGTCTTTTGAGAAAGACTAGCAGACACACACCTGTACTGGGAATGCTGCTGTTTGCTGTATGGAAACATCAGGTTGCCCAAAGCGGTTCAAACCAAAACTCTAATGTGAAATGTCTCCCCGAGTCTCTAGTAAAGGTCACTGGCAGTCTACCGCCAAAAAAATTCAGCGCCCACTGCTGCTCAACAAATAACCCTTTTTCCCAAGCATTTCAACTTGGGAAGACCCTGTTGTTTGCATGTTTTTGCATGAATCAGCTTTCTGTCTTTCAGCCACTGTACAAGGGCACTTTGGAACTTCTTTCACAGCCCTGAGCCCACTTGTCCATTGAGGTCTGATACATCAAAGTTGAAGTCCAACATCCCTTGAGGAAGATGTAACAGCACTCATGGAGTACAGGGTGAGGTTGAAAGTCAAAGTCTGCGACTAGTATTTGATATAAAATTCAATACGAAACTTGTGTAATTTGCATGTTTTTTGTAAATATGAACTGATTCACATTATCTGTAAGACCACTGTCATAATGAATGATGTCAGTTAGTTAAAAATAGAAATGTGTGACCTCTCCTCCCCTTTTCAGCTCTCCTATCTTTCCTTCCTTACAATGTCTGTACTGTCTAAAGCGTATCTAACATCTGTGGTGTCTCTCCATCTGCATGTCAATTGAAAGCGCTGTGTGACAGACAGTCTCATTTGTTAGGGAGTGAGCTCCAGGGTCAGAGTTCAGAGGTCTCACTTGACTGTCAGGAGGCAAATATCCTATCCTATCCAAGTGGACAGTTAAAATTGTTCGGTCAAAAATAGAGGGCAGCACAAAGTTCAGTAGTAAGAGCTATTACCTTTGGACTTGAAGGACCCAAGCTTGAATCCCAGCTCATGCTGTAGTACTCTTAAGAAAAATACATACCTTAAACTGCCCCAGGAAAAATACCTCAGCTGAATAAATGGGTAAATCATTGTAAATCACTTCTGAAAAAAGCACCAACAAAGTGAATCAATTTAAATGCAGAAACGCTCGCCCTGTGTCCTCTGTGCTGTACTGAAGGTCCTCTGCTTCTTTTTTCCTGCCTCCTCTCCTGTCTCAGCTTGCTTCTTTTATTTGGTCACCTCCTCATAGCTTTAGAGTTGGACTGTAGGCCTGATTGGATGCTGGGTCCATAGTTACCCTGCGTCTCCGTGTTTCTCTGCTCATTGGCTCTCATCCACTTCACAGCCATAGCCAGTCTGGCACTCATTTGTCGTCCTGCTTTGTCATTCCTCCCACAACCCACAACTCCTCCTGATCATCCTCATCTGCTCCTCCCTTTACTCTGAAGCCATTCATCTAGCCTCCTGCATTCCCCGCCCCATTTCTTCTACCCTTTGTCCTAGTTTATTATTCAGATCAGTCCAAAATACATATCCCCATCAGTCTGTGCTGAGTCACTGCAAAGCTGAATTTCTTCATGGTGTGTGAGAATGAAGAAGGGTGTGAAAAAAACATGGTAGGGTGATGGTAGCAATGTAAGCATAGCAAAGAGGAAGAGATGTGGATATATGTGGTTAAGAACATGTTGGAGGAGACTTCAGGCAGGATATGATGAATATGGGCTGCGGAGGACACAGGGCCAGTGACCGACCTCGAGCATGATATGGAAGGCGGTAGAGAGCTCAGCGACCAGATTAACGGGAAAGAGATACCGAGTGCTGCTGGGGAGCTGGCCTGATACCATCGCTATTGATCTGTCTGTGCCAAATTCCTCCATGTTGTAAACCAAATTACCTCCTATTATGCAGCACTAAGAGGAAAAAGATGCACTAGCAGGCAAGAAAGTAGAAGAGGAGGCAAAATGAAAGGCCTGGCGAAATCAAATTGCTCCAAAGACTGTGGACCCTGGAGGGCATAGAATGCTTGTAAAGAAAGTATAAAACAGTTCATACAAAAAGTTTGTCATTACAGAATGTATGAATATTTAAAATGTCTGCTGAAGAAATGAAATGCCTAAAAAGTTTATCTTAGTGTCACTTTAATGTGGTTGTGGACAGCAGATGGGTGGAAAATTAGTGGAATATTGTGCAAGCTGAGAACCTGGCTCTCTCTTTCTCTCTCCCTCATACACACATAAACACACACACACTGGACAGAACCGCTGAGGTCCGTCCACCTGTCTAGTCAGGCTACCTGCCGTCTGTTCCATATGACCATTTACCTAAAGCATCCAATGTGGTAAACAAGGCATCCTGAGGGGCATGGGGCAGCTTCCTTGCACCCCTCTGTTGTGCTGTCTGTTGCTGTCCTGCCTTCACATCCTCTGCTGTCATCTTAAGTGCGCATATTATGGGCAGAATTGCTGTTCCCTGAACTTTGCGTTGAGACCAACTCCTGTCCCTTTACAGCCTGGTGTCTAGCCTAGCTAGCACAATGTCTACTGTCCACCTCCAAGGAGACTGAACTCATCACCCTCAGCATCTGAGTGCAATGCCCCCAGTCTTTCCCTGGTACCGGAAAAACAGCTGAGGCAGCCCCCCCCCAACCCACTGCCAACCAAAGATAAGAGATGCAGCATGGTGCCCTTACCACAGTACTGTGTGGCCTTTACCACAGCACGATAACCTGCCTCTGACTAACACTGCTAACTATGTAGTTCCCCAATCGGATGTTACTAAACCGAAAGCACTTGTTGATGACAACCATGCTGGCCAGTTGCAGAAACATTTTTTATCTATCACTGGACATTTCCAGTTGTGCACATTGTGATACATCAGTAGTCAGCTGCCTTTAACTAAACAAATGAGCATTAATTCGTTTTGTGACTGTAGTAACAGAGGCTGGTAGAGGCACGCTGTTCATGAGATTGCCATCGTGTAATACACACATACACATTGCACATGTGTGTAGGTAAATGCAGGTACAAGGGATGTGTACATCTCTGGATGATGCTGCAGTGTCCAGGAAGGGACCGGGTGGTAAAGGCTGTAAGTGTAGTGTGGCCTTGCTAACGCAGCCAGAGCCGAGTTTCAGCGAGTCGGGGAGGAGACAAGGGGTTGGGGGGGGTGCGGTAATGAGAGGCTGTGCACGGAGGGGCCGGGAGAGAGCAATGATGTCACCTCTAGCTGTCAGCGAATCAGTGCAAGGAAGTGGGAGAGAGAGCGAGAGAGAGAGGGAGGGAGGCAAAGACTGAGACGGTGTGCTTTCCTATCATTGCCGCATCAATAGAGAGCAGAAGGCGCAATCCCTTCCTCAGAGGAAGAGAGGAGAGAAGTGGGCAGAGACAAACGGGGCGA
The DNA here is from genome assembly GCA_900497675.1 of Arapaima gigas. Taxonomy (NCBI): domain Eukaryota; kingdom Metazoa; phylum Chordata; class Actinopteri; order Osteoglossiformes; family Osteoglossidae; genus Arapaima; species Arapaima gigas. Next base: position 111,659 of record UFQX01000434.1, on the reverse strand, counting down.
GGAGCCACCGTGGGGGAACAGGAGGCTCGCTGCAGGCAATCAGTCCTTACCTGGAAAGGTAAGAAAAGTCATAAAAGGCATCCAGCACTAATACAGAAATGTTTTCCCCAGCAGCGACTATATCAGAGTGATCATCACTCTCGATTAGCACATTATTGAATGAGATTATCTGTAGCTGAGGGAGGACCCTGTTCTGTTTGTATAGTGGGGTTTACCACATATCTACTACAGCGTTTCACTACTGAAATTAATTTCTCTCTGAAATGCCGTCATTTATCTGCTCTGATGGATTGCTAATTGAGGGGCATGAATTCAAAACTCTTGCAAGACACATTGTTTCAATAATGATAATAATAATTGAAAAATTAATGTTATAATTGCCATAAAAGTTCCATTGTGTTTTTTTTCTAGGAATAGGTTCACAGGATGGGCAAATGTAAAAATACATTTCTGAGAAGTCCCAATTGAAAAAAATTTTATTGGAAAAAATGAAAACATTTATTTGAAAAAAAAAAAAAAAAAAAAAATCTGGGCACATTTAGGGCAACACATGCAACAGGATTCAGTCGCAATACTGAGCTTCCCTGCTTATTAATATTTCATGCTTTGCTGTAAGCTGCAACATACTCAGTCTTTGTGACTTATCCTGTTTTATCGTTGTTATTTTATGTATTATGCATTCAGCCTTATGATAAGAAGTGCAGATCGTGTTTTGTTTTTTATGGTGATAACGGAAATTGGGGCATAGGTTGTAGAACAAACTGCTGCTTATATACAGTACAGTATGTGGCTCTTTGGTGTTTGTACACCTGTGCTCATGTCTCGCTGTCTTCCATCTCCAGCAGCTACACCGGCATTACTTTTCATCCCCTTTTCCCTCATCGCTGCTCTATCTGTCACTGTTAGTTTCCTCATTGTGGCATAATTTTCCCAAGCATTTGTCATAATTGCGCTTCTGCATAATCGGGTTCAGATGGCTCTTCAAAAGCTCCAGAGACAGAAAGCATATGTGTGTGACAGAGAAGGCGAGAGAGATGAAGTGCATGAATCTGATTGTGGAAAGGAGTGTGTGTGTGTGAGTGCAAGCAAGGGTGGGTTTCTGAGAATGTGCTTGATGGTAGGAGGGTGAAAGGGTGAAGCAAGTGATGCAGTGTGTGACTGTTAAAAGCTTCCTTTTTCATTCATATTCTGAACAGTTTCTGCATTGTACAAAAACTACCGACAATGCAGAGAGTAGATGTACTGAAGGGGTGGAGTCAGGCCTCTCCACAGCCTGGGGCGAGATGGAATGAAGGCTGGGTGCTGTTTGGAGCTCTATTCAAATAAGTCGGCAGCAGAAGAGTCATTTGTTTAGGAATGTGGACATGTTGACAGACTGTAGTACCTGGTGGTACTACCCTTTTGCGATTATACTACACCCCTTAGCCTCAGGTTAATCCTGTGCTGTCGGTGACACTCTGACACCGAATGCAGCTTTGCAATGAGCAGAGGAGAAGGTGACACGGCACTTGAGAGCCCAAGCGTATTGCCAGCAGCAAGCAGCCGTGGCCACCACAACACTTGCTCGTGATACGGCTTAGAGTCCAGGTTGTCCTGCCTGCGTGCCAACACCCCCACCCACACCACGGCGCAGCGCTTTGACCAGCATCAGTGTGACGGGAAGTGACCTGGTCTCCCTTTGTGTCTGCTAGGACACCCTGGTCGTTGCCCCACAATGCACACCTGAAAATGTGAATCTAAGCACCATCCACATATAGAGCAAATGCAGAGGACTGAAGCATCTTCTAATGTCCTCTTCTAAATGTAGTTATTTTGTTTCTAGAATCACAGTGCAGATGACATTAATGTACAGTAGGGAAAGGATTATGCTGTAAATAAAGTGTAAATAAAAACACACTCCTGTGTCTGGGGTATATATGTAGTCAGTGGACACACGCTAGGTCTCAGGAACAAGGAGCATTGCCCATTTTACCTTTTCTGGTATGTGTGGAGTCAAATATCTTATTGTTACACACAGGATTATGTATTAAGTAGTATCCTTTTTGGTGTAATCTGAAGTGGTGTTATAGTGTGCTGATGGACGTGTCGTTTCATGGGAAGACATTATTAACCTTGAATAAATGCCATGAGTTAGCCTAATGGATATAACGTTAGTGGCGGTTTTATCAAAAAGGAAACTTTTTAATGGATCCTGAATACATTCAAAAATGCATCCATGAGTGAAAAATCACTCTGGATAAAAAAAGAAATGGGTGGAAAAACTACCAAGAGGCACTGATGAAATGAAGTGGTTAGCAAACATCAGCAGCTCGGGTTACCTCTGCCTCAGCGCTAGCATTTAGGCAGTGTTTTATGAAACACAAGTTAAAGTGACTTCATTATGTATGAAAAGTCCCACAGGTTGCACAACAACAGCTGAGTCAGCAGTGAAAAGGTAATATGTGATCATCTGAACCTGGGAAGGAGATGGAAGAAGGGAATGAAGCTAGTGAACATCACCAGGAGGCAAGAAGCACACAAGCAGGAACAGGGTTCAAGACCTCGGGGTTCTGTCTCACACTCCTCTGTGCTATTCCGAACAGAGTGGTGTCTTTGTCCTCAAGGAGCAACAGAAACTTCTGTCTTCTCTTCAGACTTTCTTTTCAGTATCTGTCAAAAGCTCAACACACAAGCTGTTCAACCTTTCTGTTCTCTGTACTTAAGTTATAGTGTACCAGAAAAATGCAATTGATGTGATTTCTGATTCCTCCGGGTGCTTCAGTTTCCCCCAACAGACCAAAGACATGCATTTCAGGTTAATTGCCCGTGCGTGAGTGTGTGTGTGGCCACCCTGTGATGGGCTAACATCCCATACAGGGTGTGATTTCCTAGCCTACAGTCCAGTGATTCTAGGAAAGGCTTTTGACCTCTGTGACCCAGATCAGGACAAGTGGTTAAGAATAATGGCTGGATATGATTTCTGATTCATTTCTGATGAGCTGAGTGCTGGTGTATAACAGTAGAATTAATAAAGTATTCACAGATGTGGTAACAATTAACTGTATATAACTGTATGACTTTTTATTGTTATTATTTCTTTATATACTGTAATATATCTTTAGACACTGTATCAATCCCAATGTTATCAGCATCTTCTGCTTCCATGTTCTGGATATTCTAAAGCCACAATATAAACATTATCAACACAGTGTTATCTTTTAAAACATAATAATATGTTTATAATAATATGCTACAGTGAACTGATTCCTTTGTTGGACTGGGGTCCCAACCAGGGTTTTTTCTAGCCTAGGGACCCAGAGCAGGACAAGCAGTTATTGAAAATGAGTGAAAATCAGTGTCGACTATAATTGTAAACGGATTTTTTTGGCTACCTTAACTGTGTACTTTTTGTGTAATTGATGCCGACCTGTACTGTTCTTCACATGGCAGAGGAGCAGCGTGTGTGTGTCCCTGCAGATCACGGGCAGTGTGGTGCTCGGTGTGGGTGGCATAACACGGTGTGTGTTCAGTGGGATTCAGGTCGTGCCACAGAGAGGTGTGAGCAGAGCGGTGCGGCGCCGGGACTCTGCTGCTCTAGTGTGTCGGATGTGATGCTCTCATTAGTGCTGGATTAGACAGTGTGGGATGGGATCAGTACACTAGTGTGTCTCTAATCTGTATACACTCAGCTAATTTAATCTCACCCATGGTCCTATCCTATTACACACTTGCCTGCTGAGAAGAGGATGTGCAGGGTGAGCTGGTTGGGGGAGACAGGGCTCACGGCAGATTTGGGTCCGTTTGTGAACAGGGGGTTGGGAGGAGCAGGGGTGAACGTTGCTAAAGTGCTTTTCACAGCTTTCCCCTCTGAGGGCTGTCGAGCCTTACCACCATCACCACCACCCGGGTGCTTTCACATGTACTGGGGGGGTGTGGGTGGTGGAGTGCAACGTGTCGCCTGTCAGACCCCCTCCAATGGGAGACCTTTCAGCCCTGCTGCTTGTCAGTTCACACTAGCAGGGAAGCACTGGCGGCATGCATTGGGCACCCCGAGCGGTACTCAGACACACACCAAAATGGACAACTTATTTTCCATTGTCACACAGCTTTTTGTTTATAATTTTAGAGCAAAACTAATTTTCTTAGAAGGTTGTATGTACAGGCTACAGCAGATGTGAAATGTTGCGGGTATGACAGTCTAGCAGAGAGATGCTGATAAGACTGAATTAAAGCGCTGTCTGTCAGCGACTATAACTCATTTTTAAAAGGGACCACTGAATACATTTGAATTCATTAAACCCATTTCACTGATGATACAATTGCTTTAACAGCTTGATGTGCTAACATCCCACCACACCCCACCCAGTTCTGTTTTTTTGTTTTAAAAATGTTTATCTCAAAGATGTTTTAATGATACTTACGTACATGTAGTGCATCTCCAGAGCAGAACAAAACCCCTCCATCCACAGGTGCAGCGCTCACACCTTACTGAGTTACCCATCCCCCTGCCTGCATGACACCAAGGGGTGGAAGTGTCTTTCATTCAGCCCCCTCTTCATCTCCATTCTACCAGACTCTCAGACTGCATTTCCTGATTTGTGTGTGTGTGTGTGTGTGTGTGTGTGTGTGTGTGTGTGTGTGTGTGCGTGTGTGTGTGCGTGTGTTTGGGGCACTAGAAGGGATAACCATATGAGTCTTTGTGTGTAGCCACATGGGTGGATGGGTGTGTTTGGGGGGGCTATGTGGGTGTGTATGCTCATGTGGTACTCTGATGTCAGTGGAGGGCTGAGGGTCACAAGGTGGTGTGTAAACAGGCCCCTTGAGGCACCAGCCACAGGGGGGCTCTCAAGTGAACCGACAAGTGTGGCACATGCTAGATTGTTTGGAGCAGCCAGGATTCAGTAGCTGGACAGAGAGGACATTTTCTGTAGCCACTTTCTCTGCCATCTGTTCCTTTAACTTTACAACCCCCTAGTCCGAGCCTGTAGGAAACACACCACCTCTAATCGGCTTAATCACACTTCGCTGCATAAACTGACAAGCTGGCGGAAGTGTTGATAACAGAAACCCTGCTGGGGGTTAGCAATGTCCATTTCTTTTCACAAAACTCTTTGGCCTCTGATTCTACTGTTGATTCTGCAACAATTAGAGGCGGAAAGATGATGATGTTCAAGACTGAATTAAGTATGATGTAGGGTTTGCATAGATAAAGATGAGAGATAGAGGTGAGTGACTGGCCATTTCACACTGCTGCGTTCAGCCACCTCTTTAGGAAGGAGGTAAACAGCAACATGGCGGGAGAGAAACAGCCTGGCAAAGACTGAGAACAAGGGAGGTAAAAACTAACATGGGATGAGGGAGAGTGAGGGAGGGAAAGCGGTAACCACAGTGTTCGGGAAACAAATTACAAGAGTGGTGTAGTAATTAATTGAATGATTATTGAATGGCATGCGGCCTGAAGGGTGATGCTCAGGCACTGGGTGCTTTGCAGCTGAGGAACGGAGAAATATTTAAATGTAACTGCAAGATGCTGTCACTCGTCAGATGGAACTGGGCGGTGTTGCTTTTCCAGACACGGGGGAAAAGGGGGCAGACGGAGAGTGTAATGCAGACAAGGAGGTGGCCGTGGAGATGCTGATCTAGATACGGAGACCAAGGAGCTGGTGCCTGGAGCTCTAAAAAAACCAACAATGACACTAATGAGTGCTGACAAAACAAACAGCAGATGAAACCGACACACACTGCTTTTGAAGCACTTGTTTACTGAGATACTCCTGAAACCCCCAGCAGAGATGTCATGTTGCACAGACCAGTTTGTAACAGGGGTTTTCTTAAGGTATTTGGCACCCAGCGTGCATCTTTTCTTTGGTCACTCCCCCCTCCCCGATACATTGTGTAGCAGAATTATTTATTCTAATAACCATATGTACCTTCTTATCTAATGAATGTTAATTATGGGCAAAAAAGGAAACAAGTTGCTTTTCTTTTATTTCATTTTTAGTGTGTGTGTGTGTGTGTATAAAGAAAAAGAATCAAATATAATTCAAAAAGGAAGTCTCTCTCTCGTGTGTGTGTGTGTGTGTGTGTATAAATATGACATGAACATACAGAAATGCACAGCACCGACAGGGATGTGAGACACCTATCAGCACCCGAGACAATTCCACACAGCGGTCCACTCCCTCCGTCCCACACACCTTAAACCTGTTTCGAGAATTGATTTCTGTAAACAGATCACTCAGAGAACAAGGGTTGTACCATAACAATGCTCCTTAATTCATGTGCTGAGCACAAACAAACACTAACTTTTAATTCACCCATCTGCCGAGATGCACACAAATGTACGCTGGACACAAAATGCAACATGGGATATAATGGGGATGGATAAACATATGTTACAAACATATATACACAATAATCCACCCCAGATAATAAACCAAATTTGCATAACAGAGATGTAATACAATGCACCAAACATTTATTACACGTATTAAACAGCATAAACACTACATGGAAATGGATGATCCATTAGGGCAGATGTGACAGACCACCCAAGGCCCCGATAGAACACCATTTGCAAAGTGAGTTCAAGCCATATGGTTAATTATCAGAAAGAACTGTAGGGCCAGCTGACCTGTCTTTATCACACACACACACATTCTCAGAGTCAAGTTTCCATGTTTATGCGCAGACAGAGCACGTGACATTATTCCACTAAAACAAACACAGAGTGCGTCTTCGTAACTGCCTTTGTTTCCGGTTGCCTCATTACTAGTAAGCATGTTTCTGAGCTTCTTGCCAGTTTCAAAACAGTTTCTGTGTTTATTGCCCTCGATCATTCTGCCGTTGACTTTCCCGGACGCCCTATTTTGTGTCACATCTTCAGGCTGTCCAGATGCCTCCTCTTACTTACAGGAACAGAATGTTGTCCTCCTTTGCATCAGAGACAGAAGAAAAACAAACAACAACCCAAAGCCCTGCTGGCGGGTGCTGCCATACACAAGCCCTCCCCTTGTACATCCTCTCTCGTTCCCTTGTTGTTCATAATAGCTCCAAATAACTACCTTTCTTGAAGAGCTGCTCTTGTTCCATATCTCTCTCATTCTGCATCTGTCTATCAAATTTTAATTCAGATGATAAACACCCAAAATGTTACTTATCTGTTTGGTGTGCAGCTGGTTAAAACATTGTGTACCCAGTGTATTGTATTTGTCTGGATTATGTATGTATATTCCATGCGTGTGGGTGTCCTTGCCTGTATCCATCTTCCTTCTGTGGGTGGGCCTTATGTCCTTGCAAGTAAAACAATGTGCTTTGTGTGTAAATTAAGGTGTGTTTGTCTCAGAACAAGTCTCTCTATGTTTATGTTGTTTTCTTTAACGTTATGAACCAAGCTGCTCCTGCTTCTTCATACAGTGAGAGACACACTGTGTGGACATTCGGAGATGGTTCGAGACACTATGGCCTGTTAAGTGCATGAAATCCTGTCCTGTCAAATCAACCAGTACTAACCAGCAGACTACAGGCTCAGAGGCATTTTGGACCAATCAAAGCTTGATATGTGATTTTGGAAGCCCTTCTACCATCTGTGCCCCCATACTCCACCACCGCTCTCTGTGTGCGCGTGTCTTTGTGCCCTGCGTGTGCAGTGTCAGACCCAGACTGCTGAGCACTGTAAAAACAGCTGGTAGAAGTCAGGATGTGCTGCTCTAGGTCCTCTTGGTGTCAGGATTGGGGATGTGGCCATCTCCTCCTGTCAGACCCTATAACCCAACACTCAACACTGGGATGGAGAGGGCAGAGTCGCTGTTGTCGCTTTGCCATTAGCAAAGGAAAACCCTGACAGTGCGAGCGAGAGGAGAGATGCCTGCAAGTGAGAGACTGATAGAGGGAAATGATGAAACGGGTTTTTTCCTCACCAAAGTGGAAAATGTCATGAGGAATTACTGAGAATTTCAAAGACAAGCAGTCTTTATCTGTTGGAAAGAAGGGAGGCACAGCAATGTGAGATGGATAGGGGTGCCGTGTGTGCTGTAGTGAGTGCTGACACCACTGAAGATCCAGGAATGGAAAGCGTCATCTTCCCAGATGGACAGTTCTGCAGATAACGAGAGAAACGGTGGAGAGCAAGTTTTATCTTCTAAAATATTTTGAATAACCATTAAAAGTCTTGGCATACAGATAGGCATGTGTCGTTCAGTGAATGGTGTCCTTGTCAAGAGTAGTGCTGGCTGTGTGGTAGTGTAACAGGTCCAGAGCACACCTGCCGGCACTGGGTATCCAGCCTTATCTGCTTGATCACAATGAGCTGGTGAGATGCTCTGGGAACTCCACATTGCTTTTCTTTATTGCCCTCTGATTGTCTGCTGGGGTGCCGAGATGCTCTGGTGCAAGCGGACTGCAGCACCATAAATCTGCCGTGAAGCGCTCAAGTGTGTGGCTGCACAATGGTGAGGTGAAGACTCAGTGGTGCCCAACTGAGCAGACCATGATGGCTCCAGGAGCAAGAAACTGTAACAAGACTTGTTTCTTTAAGCCCTCAAGGTCCATATTTAGAGACAGATGTTTCTCAGTTCACCTTGTCACTGGAATTAAACTTTCAGTATGTACATGCGTGTCTGATTCTACAGAATGCATGCTTAAGTTGAGCTTTTTCACTTATTTACCATCTTAGGGTAAATCATTTTGTGTGATAGCACTATATTTACAGTATTATAAATGCAACTAGCGACAAAAAATATACTACATAAGACACATGTATCTCTAAAGGATGGCAACTGCTGAGATATGGAATAAACAAATGAAGACACCGGCTCTAGAGAGCCATGAGTGCTGGAATATGGACATCATGTATATGGATGTGAGCCGAGAGAGGGGAAGATGGAGGCGGCGATGGAGCCGTGTGAGCGGAGGGAGGCAAGGGTGCAGATATCATAATGAGCAGAAGGGGAGCAGAAGGGAGGAGGGAGACAGAGATGGGGGCCAACAGCCCTTTTTTGGGGAAAAAACATTTTTGCCACTGATAACATTTGGGGGACGGATGAGAGAGTGAGTGAGAGAGAGAGAGAAAGAAAAGGGAAATGAAGGTGGTAGTGACATGTGTGGAGAGAAAGAGGCAGACTGAGAGGTGCTGAGGGCTTGGGGGATGGTGAGGGGGGGAGGGGAGAAATATTGCTGCGTGCTGCTGGAGTCGGGGGGTTGCCATGGTGATGGGGAAGGGAGAAGGGAGGCAGCGAGGGCGTTATGCACACCTTACATACGTTCCACCCGGAGAGACAGACTTGTATGCACATGCATGTACACACCCTGATACACAGGCAGCACACGGATGCATGCAAACATACATAGCACATACCCAGAACCACAGTCTACACGGGTGCGTGTAGCAGCCAACGCACTTGCCAGTGTGTTAATGAAGGCACATAGATATTTGGCAGGCGCTCTCTAGCGCCTTTAATGCTCACGATGCGCTCATGCACATTCAAAGCGTTTTTGGCTTTCTGCAGCAATTCCCAATGTGCACAGCCCCGGCGCTCCTCTCTCTTCTGAAGCCTCTTTGAATGGCAGTCAGATCCCTTTAAACACACTCTGCCTGTCACTCAGTTACTTACACACTGCCATTTGCCATAGAGTCTACAAAAGATTGGGGAAGAGTGTAGGTGTGTGTGTGTGTGTTTGAGTATCTGCAACAAGATGGGCTGCAATTGCACTCACTTTGAGTGAGCAGAAGCAGTGTGGCCCGTCTGGGAATTTGGGACCCACACCTTCAGTTATGCAAACGCAGTTATCTGTGAACGTTTCTCCGGGAAGTGTCGGCCATTGTCTTTGGTGGTCCTGCATTTACTGAGGTGGCTGTGAGTCATTTGTCGACATTCATGATCCTGTGCAGACTGGGCTCAGGGACAGAAATGAAGGATAGAATGTCGGAATAACTAAACACCTGATTATCTCAGACACTTGATGTGCACTAAAGGAGGAGTGTGTATGACACTTAAGATCAAGAAGCTTATCGGTGAATTACTGAAGCCAACAGACGCACGTAATTTCCATCTCATTGGCTCGAAACGTTTGAGAATGGCTGGCGAGAAGACACAGAAGAAGAAAGTGCGCCTGAGTTGGTTGAGCAGGTAATCATAGATTGATACAAAGTCAAACATCTGAGTTAGCTGTCGGGCCGTTGCGGCAACACCACGTCATACTTGTGTTTTGTGATCAATTGCTGCTGTGGATGATAATCCGAGCATTTGATGCCGTCTGCGGCCGTTGTTTGTGCAAGAGGATGCTGTGCTGTGACAAGACGCAGCCGCTTTGGAGGTTTCCGTGTCCCCCTGTGATCTCTGGCACACTGTGAGCTGCTGGCACCGCTATGCTCATTAGCCAGAGCTCCAGGCACCACCTTATCTCCCTGACCCCAGAAGTGGGGATCATTCTCGACTCCCTGCTTTACTGGATACTGTTTCTCTGCTGTTTGGAGACAAATTAAAACTTGAAAGGAGACAAGAGGAGGACAAAGTAGGAGGGAGATTGGAGAAATTTTTGGGACAGTTTTGGACCACACAGAGAAAGGCTATCTCCTGTTCTCCAACCACGTGGGGTTGACTTCACAAAGGGGGGGGGTCTAGAGTGGGCTCAGCACATATGGAACCTCTACTAAGGAACACCAGGTGAATGACCCTGTGGTGGCACATTAGTACCGTCTGACTGGTAGACAAAATGGCTTTGATGGGTCTACCAGTAGAAAAGGGGCCCAAACAAAGCAGCATTTGAAGCAGAACGTAAATGTCATCTATCTGAAAGGGGAAGGTGACTCTGTGCCCAGTCTCATCAACTGCAATGACCGCTCCCAGAAAATGGTTTAATGTTTTTATGCATGACTTAGATTTAAGGTTAAGACATGCATTTCTCATGCATGACAAATATAATTGAGTATATTTGAAAGAACTGAAGGAGGCTGATAAAGACTGTCACACATTCCTGTTTGCATACATAAGACACCAGCAAAACTGCAGACGGAATAGGTTGTAGGGTCCATGATTGTCCTACAGACCATGCTGTAGAAACATCACATAAAAACAGTAGCACATTGCTCTTAAGGACGGTCTCTGCTAGAATAGTGAATAAACAAATCAAACCACTAGCTCTACAGACCTATGAATTGTGCGGCTGAATCACATCAGCGACCATGTAATTATAGCGATAATGGCAATAACTCTTGTATTAACATGCGTGTGTGACAGCAGTGAGCTCTCCTGAGACTTCTGTCACAGTGACGGACAGGCTTAGTGGCCTCGGGGTGAGAGATTGAGAAGGTTGGGGCTCTGGCAATGACATCACTGCAAGGTTGCCTGGGTCCCCAGGGGCTCCTGCTGCCCCCACCACCTGTAAGTGACACACCTCAGACACTGTTGAGCAATTACCACTGTGCCCTGGAGACCGTCCGCACTTCAGAGTCTTTGACATGGGCTCCGCACATTTCTGCCAGCTTAAAGCAAGACAGTGTGGGGTGGGGTCCTGCCTCTACAGGGTGCATGTAACCCAGGGACACCACAGAATGGGCGGGGCCTGGCACAGTCATCCCCACTTCTAGTGTTGCTCTCCTGCCTGAGAGAGGAGTGTCCCCCACAGAGACCTAGTCTTGACACGTAAGCAGCTGCCTGACAGCACGCGTGGAACACACGTGGAGTGGTGGGCGGGATCTGCGATGGCTTGAACACATACTGTGGGGGGCCTTCTAAGGAGAAAGGAGGATGAAGGTCAAAGCAGTATAAGACAAACAACAGAGAGAGAGTGGAGGCTGGGTGGGGCGCAGAGAGAAGGTCACCTGTAATAGCTTTTACGCTTTATTTCATGATGTTATGATTGCACTCATTTGCTCAACCTAATGTTCCTTGTTTGAGTCATTGTAAGACCACTAGAAGCGTCTGCCGCACTTTTTTCTCAGTGTTTTTGGAGCGTTCTCGTGTTCCTATGCCAAGCCTTTCTAATTAAATCTGTGCTCATGATGGTTTCAATGTTGTGTTGACCCCGTTCACAACTTACGTTAAATGGTATAATTGAGGATGATTTAGTGATGTGTCTTCCTGTTTCAATGCAGAAATGTATCTTTAGTGAAACATTCATTATGTTAATTTTTATATTGGGGTTATATTCCGTTTGCTGCGTGTTTCTCATTTACGCTCTTCTTATTGTGTTTTCATATTTAGTACTGAAAATAAACTTTATGAAGTAATTATGATTTTAAAAGTATCTTCTTCCCTCCCTCCCTCCCTCCCCAAAATGACAGTCTCACCTTTCAAGCTGCTCTATCCCAAAAAAATATATAAAAAGGGGAACGTAGAATCACCTGCCTGTTGTGATGGGCCTCATCTCCACGTTTTCTTTTGTTCGTGTGGGTTTCTGCCCTCACATGAGAGTGAGCAGGATGATGCTACCAACCTTGTTGGGAGTCGGACACACTGCGGTCTTTCTGTCTGCAGCAGGCTGAACACAGTCAGGAGGCTCTGACAGTGACATTTAATGTGTGTCTTACTTGCTTGGGTACCATAGATGCCCCGCTGACCTCAACCCTCATTTTACTTCTCATTTCCTTCTCACACAGACGGTTGGGAACACCCTGTGAAACCTGTTTGATCTCTGACCTGTCTCTTCCTCTGTCTCCGCACCTTTCGTCTGCACACCCTGTTGGCAAACGTTCTTTCTGGTCCCTCCCCCCATTAACAAGAAGCCACCTCTGCTTGAATTATTCAGCACTTCTTCCTCTCTGTGTTTATTATGTCCACAGGGCAAAAATATCAATAAATAAATAAACCAGACTGTTGCATAAAGAGGGATGGAAATCAACAAAATACAACTGGGTTCACTGTCCTCTTAAACTAACCAAAAATGCAAAGTCTTGACTTTGAACAAATGGAAATTTAGTCCAGAGACAAATGTTTTTTTAATTTCAAATAAAAAGTAAATTAAAAAAAAACATTAATTGGCACATAAAATGATGCTTTTTGTGCATAGGTGTTTCTGAGTTTGTGTATGGTTGCACATACTGGATAATTAAGAGTAGGTGTGTGTGTGTGTGTGTGTGTGTGTGTGTGTGTGTGTGTATGAATTTATGTGCACTGTGTGGGGTGTGCAGAGAAAACCCAGTTGTCATGGAAACACTGAGGAATAGAGGGGAGTGGGCGGTTGCCCCCAGTGACCACCTTTGTTTTTTCCAGCTTTTTTGTCACTGTTATACTAACAGATGATGCGGAAAAGGGTCAGTGAGAAGAAGGTTTTCAGGCAGCCAAAGGGGAAAAGGCTGACAAGGACATTCACGAACACTGGCCTGAATATTGCTGATATTGCTGGTACAGAAGACGGGTTTGTGTGGACTTGAGGAATGAGCTTAAGGAGGCTCAAACAGGCTACAGGTGACCTTTAAAAGGCTCACCGAACTGTGTGACAGGAGCCCCAGTTTATTAGCAGCAAAGAGAGTAAGTCCTATTGTACAGGGAGTAATATTTGGAGGTATTGAGATGTGCAGTACTGCTTGGCCCTGCTTTGATGGTGGGATGCAGTGGTGAGCAGGAGAAGTGTAAGGTAAGGGCTTGTACTGCCTGAGAGAAGAGAATAGAGCGGCGGTGCCAGGAATGGTGTCCTGTGGTTTGACACAGCTGGAAAACCGCTGCATCCCTCATGAGCAGTCAGGGGGAATAAGGAAAGCAATGAGAAGGAAGAGCAGGATGGGCGGATGACTGTTGGAGAGACAGAACAGTGAGGAAAAGAAATGAGCTGATCAATATGGAGAGAGCTTCCTGAGGCCAGAAAGATGGAGGATGACCAATTTTCTACAAAGAGCTAAAGTGCAGTGATGCATTATGGGTAGAAGAATACAAAGAACACATCAGTGAGCAGAGTTTGAACAGGTTTGGTCAAGGCTCACTGTACTAGTCCAACAACGTTTGTTGTTAGCATTCAAATGTCCTTTGCTAAATAAGAAACATAATGAAATCCTTCCAGTCATAAACTGCAATAATTAACAATTCAAATAATGTGAATCTGACAGTGAGGCCATAGTGAACAATGAATTGGTGACAATATCCACTGGAATTAACCATATGGACTATTGTTAATGAATTTAACCTTCACACTCCCACAAGGTTTACTCCAGTAATATAAGCACACTGGGGAAGGACGTTAGTTCCTGTTCAAAAGCCTTCTGTCTCTTGGCCCTGGTGCTGCTATTTTTTTGCTGCATATTTGTGTTTCCCGATCCTGATTTGCTTCTTCTGATTATTCGCTTCAGTACTTCCCTTACTAACAAGCCTGTTAACTGTCACTCACGTTCTTTCCAAGATGATGGGGTGTAGCTCTATTTGACTTTAGATGCTCCCTTCATGATATAGAAACAAGACAGTATACTTGAAGAATGCATGATAATGATCCCGTTTACTGAGATGCACAGTATCAACGTTCGCAGTTGCTGCGTAGTTCACCTCACGCAGGACCCCTATTCAGTGACTCACACAGCTCTTTGAATTATTCTACAAGTTGACAGTGATCCAGCACTTTTGCCCTGCCATTACAGGCTCCGGTGCAAGTAGTTATGTCACTGCATGAGCCCCGTAAGTGGGGAAGTGGGCCGGCCAGAGAGAAACAAGCAGACAGAGGGAGATGAGGGCACACAAAGAACAGAGCCGGTTAGGCCACAGATACGTGGTGAGTGGCTTTGAATATGAATAATGAATCTGGGTGAATTTAGGCCAAACTATACAGACAGATAGGGGATGGCTATAAATAATTAAGTCTGCAGGGGGTGTGTGATTTAGAGCCCCCCCCCATACCACCCCCTGCCGCTTGTCCCTTCCCTACTCACTTCCCACCATCCATCTGGAATATCTTCGTCTGTCGAGCCCTGCCCATTTTTGTCTGTTCTCCTCTTTCTCTCCCTCTTTCAGTCTCCCTCTCACTGGCTTGCTCACTGTGGCCAGGCTTAGGAAAGTTGGGGGTGACAGAAGGGCCTCCAGTCATTTATTCTTCTACTATGTACCCCTTTATCACCCCCCTCTCCCCAGTCTCTTCCACATCCTCTCAGCTGGAGACATAAATTATTCAAGGTACCGTCACAACAGGACACATACAGAGGATCACAAAAAGCACTATGACATGAAACAAATTACACTTTTGTCTCTTTAGCACTACCCCCTGTTACCTCAAACTCTGTTTTTGTGTTTTTTTTTTTTCTGCTCACCACCTACAAACTCCATGCCAGCACACAACCATACTGTGTTTCCACAACATTGAGATTGTATTTTGGCAGGATTTGTTCAGCACAAGGGTTTGGTTACATGTGAATGTCAATCACGCTCTTTTTTTTTTCCCTCTCAGCTCTCTTGTTTCCTTTCACTCCTTTCTCTTCTACACTCATTTAGCCTCTGTCCCTCTCTTGACGTATATCTACACATTTCGACATAATCCCTCACAGTACATGAATGCTCGGTTGGCCTCCTGGCTGGAACATGCTGGACCACGGGAATGTTGTATGATCCTGTTTGGCAGGGGGCACGGGGACTGCGGGTGGAATGGGGTGGGGTCTGATACTGATGGCACTCTCACAGGTTTGGCACGTAACAGCGGAGCTAATTTAGGTCCTCGTGCTCTCTTTCATGCCTTCGCTCTCCATTTCACACACACAGAAGCCACGGCGTGTTGTGGTCCTGCTGCCCCTGCTTCTCGGCCCTTTTCCTTCTGAGCCTTTCTGTTTATGTCTGCCGGTTTGCATTTGTAAATGGCTGACCAGGCCAGTCCAACCAGGCAATTAGCCAGAGACCCCCTCCTGAGAGATCCACTTGTCAGCTGGTGCAAATATGCTGCAGTCTGTCTGTCAGTGGAGGCGGCGGACTGGCGGGGACGGAGATGCAGTGGGAGGCAGAGGAGGGGGCAGAATTAATCAATTGATTGGGAGATCCAGTGTGTCATTAAACAGAAGAGGGTATTAGTGACACAGCTGTCACGTTCCATCATCTCCAGCCACTCCTTTGCCTCAAGACCACCTCCCCTCCTGGCCTCTTTTCCTTCCTTTCGTCTCTGACTGTCTGAGACTTAAGAAAGGCTTGGCTCTAAAAATTCCCTTTATCCCAACAGGTCTGCTGCACTGTTTGCTACTGCTGATGCAACTGTTATTTGGAGCTCTAATTATGCTTCCCCCCGCTGTTCTCTTCTTTGATTTTCAGCAGATTTCCTAGTTATTAGTCACTTCTGAAAACTCATGAACTCCATCATCTCATGCACTGCAGTGTACTAAACAATGCGCTGGTGCAGCTTCAGTGAACTAAACAACAGCAGTGAAAAGATTAAAACAGGTCTAAAATAACTGGGCACTTAAGGTGGAGGTGTTATCCATGTCTCATCCTCCTCCATTTTCATCCTTCCTGTCCCTCCTCAAGGTCGGACTGCTCCCCACCACGGCCAGCCTTGCCAAGTTACTGCAATTTCTTGGCAGAGCTGTTCATGAGTAGCATGAGCTCCCACTGAAGCACAGCACACATCTCTTCTCTTTCATTTGTCTACCAACTTTCCACTTCCTCAATAGCCAGCCATAAATTATTTATAATACAGTTTTTATATTGTAGTCCCTCTCTAAAAGAATGGCTCATGCCAGCTCATGAACTGTCTGAGGCGGTAATCCAGCTTCTGCTGGAATGTCTCTTTATTGATGACTTCTTTAACAGAAGTCCTTCCATTCGTGTCCCAAACGCTCTTACACCATGATTACAGCTACTATCATACTTCTGTGTTTTTTTACAAGTTGCCACTTTCATTTTTTCATTTCTGATGCCACGCCCTGTGGGGTGGGTGTGTGTGCGTGTTTATTTTCCGGCTTTTATAGCTAATTCTGCTGCCTTCTCTGATATAGCTCGTGCTTATTTTGTATAGAAAATTACAAGTTTATTCTTGTTCACTGAATTTGTGAAATGAATTGCTGAGATTTTTGCAGTGAAGCAACAGAATATATAGCCTCTTCCATCGCTGTTTATTGTCACTATTGTTCTCAGTTGGTCAATGAGTGGCTTGGACCAACCTGAACCACAGTTCCCCACTGCGCATCTTTCTCTGACCTGTATGTTGTGCCCCGCCCCTCTACCCTCCTCTTCCCCCCCATCCTATCCTTCAATGGCCCCTCCCTCAGCCCAGCCCTTATTTCCTCTCTCTCTTTTCCCTTTCAGCGTGAGTGGAGACAGCAGGAGGGCGTGGACCTGAGGAGCGGCAAGAGCAAAGTGACACTGAGAGAGGGGGCAAGGAGGGACCCAGCATTCTGGACACACCTCATCCCTGCAGGAATCTGTTGACGCTGTGGACTATAAGGGCCATTGAGGCAGAGACACCAGGTGCTGGGTTTGGTAGCCAGAGGCTGAAGCAGCTCCCAAGGTGCTGACAGCTCCCTGGAGAAGCCAGACAGCTGCTTGTGTGCCTGTGCATTTAAGCAGGTGCGAGTTTGATGGAACAGTGAGCCATGCCTTCTGTGCAATGTGAGCAGATTTGCAGAAGGGGGCGATGTGGCCCTCTCCCTTTGCACCTCTCTCTCCTGCTCTTATGGGTCATTCTGGGACCAGGCCAAGCTGCCATAAAAATTCCTACTCAGTGTAAGTAACGGATTTCACTGACATTTTCATTTTTTGTAGCTAAATTATTGTTAGTATGCTGCTTACAACATGTTTATAATCATACTGATCTGTAATAGCTTTTAAGTATAAAGTCTCTCAATACGTCATAGTGCAGCCTGAGCTCTGCTATGTACACAGTACGTCATTTTACTTTTGTATGAATGTGAGTGTATTGCTCTGGTACTTTCTCCCTCTCCTGGTATTTCTGATGCAGACACACACTCATTTAAGTGATCAGGAAAACACACACACCTTGAGCTCCCCAGAGGGAGACGGGTCAGAGATCAGAGGTTACAGACAAAGCAGCTGCTAGATTAAAATGCTGTGACCTTTTCTCTGACAAACATAGCTTCAGTACGATCAATAACAAACCTGCCAGTAAATGCGTTAGAAAGGACCGTAATTGTTGGCCAAGAGTTCTATATGTCTGTAATCCACCAAGTGAAGTAAAGTGTTGTACACAGAGAAGGAATGAAATCTGGATGTAATTGATCTGGTTATTCCAAGAATGATAATATCAACTGTGGCGTCCTTAGTTCCACCTGTTGTGTTTGCATTTCTTTTGGACTATGCTATGTTTGCTAGTATACAGTTATTTATAGATTGAATATATAATTTGCTGCATATATTCATGTATGTAGTGTATTTTGTACATTTTATACACTGTGCTACCAATGTACTATATACCATAAAGTATTAGTACAAGTGGAACATACTGGGTCTTGGAGGCAGAAAATTGAAAATATTGTGAGTACTAGAGTAATATTATATTACTAGAGTAATATTATAGTACTAGAGTAAATGGATCAGGTTTTAACAGATTGTGCTTATACGTGATTGGTGGTGTTTTATGTTTGTTTGTTTGTTTGTTTGTATTGGCTGTTGTTTTTTACTAACCGATTTCTCCCTTAACTATGACCCCCTGCTGACTGACATATGCAACTAACAGACCAAAAAGGTGAATGTAAGTAATTCCTTTCATTCTGCTCTTTTATTCCCTTAATAACAAACATGTGTCTTACCAGAATTTTTTGCAGCACAGTATAACTTAGCAATATAAACTGAGAACAACTTCTATTTGTGGCACTGAGGAATGGAATCTTCAGTTCTGTTCTCCTGAATATTACTGTAAAGTGGAATGATAGCTAAATGTGGTCATTGTGGAGGTTATGAAGGCCTTTGACTGCATGCTGATGGCCAGCTTCTGTTGCAATATATAGAGTTGTTACTTCCTCGAAATTTGAAGTAAACAGTGTTTTCACTATTGGCTGCATCTAATTGTCTAAAATGGTTTCATATTATTTGACTGTTGTACAGTTGATCCTTGATTTTTTTGGGATTATACTGGGGGAGGTGGTATCTGGATGTGGCTTGAAGTCTGGAAAATCAAAAATATTATTTAAGTGTTTTTTATCACGGTGCTGTAAACGGTACTATGGAAGTAACCATTTTATAACCTAATGTAATGTGAACTGAACATGTGCTTAAAATGAAACCAGACTGTACTGTAATAGAAACATAAATACATACAGTGCAGTAAATTATATAGCGAAAGCAGTGAATAAGGCACTGATACAGCTTGATCAGAACACCACTACAACAGAACTAGCTGGCATTTAGGAGCCTTCATGAAACAATGGAGACATTTGGATGGTTCTTTTTTGAGACACGGTATTAAAAGTGTTTAAAACATTATTTTATGCATTAATTAAGTTATTTTCTGTAGGAAGTTTAAAAAGTAGGTAAATATACTATATTTAAAAAGAGGGTTTTTTCAATATCTCACATTTAATTTTCTGGAATTATTTTGTGAATTATTCGTAAAATCCAAAATCCGTAAAAGGTCTAATAAATTGAGAATGAAATGTACAACTAAAGCAACCAAGCTTTTGACACAATGACCCTCACGTGCTGTCTGTTTGTTTCATTACAGAACCAAGCCATATTTAACAGTTTGCCACAGATGATGTGGGTTGATGGGTTCCTTTGGTTTTGTCCAAACATAATCCTGTCAGATCCTGTTACCTTCACCACTGTTCAGAGGTGGTTTGTGTGCGGTAACTGATATTAAGTGTCTTTGCTCACTGGGCTTGGATACATAAAGTTTCTGAATAGTTGCCCAACCACTGACAGCCGTTTTGTGAAGTTCACTGTATTTTTGTGTGACTGGCTGTCAGAGCTCTAGCTTTCCTTACATTTTCTGCCCATTTTTCCCCTGCCAGACAGCTTTGAATTACAATTATTGTGCCTCTTTTATGATGCAGTATTTCCTTCTTGCAAATACAGTGTCTTTAGTTTTACCACATTCCCTTCCCCATTAATTAATAACAGTTTTTGTGAAACACCTGTTCTGACAATAACAATTCTGACAATAACTGTTGCATTTTTTCCATCCCTGGCTCATTTTGCTTTAAAAATTTGCATATTAACATTGTTATTTTCATGCCTCATTTATTGCCCACAGACATTGTCATCTGGTATTTCAAAAGTACTCACTTAGCAGGCTATTTTGTAATAGAAGTGCTGTTTCTATTATTTTGTCCAGCTCTTTAATAATGATGAAAGGCCAAGAAAGGAAAAAAAAATTGTTTTTCAGCAGACTGTAGACACAGCATCCCAGTGGGAGCACATATTAAAGAAATATTCACACTCCTGCAATTCCAATAAGCCAGGAATGCCTGAAGCGCACAAGTAAATTTGATCAGTGGCAAACGCTGGTGAGGGGAGTGATTCCATCAGCCCAGCTCTCTCAGTCACTCCCTCTGCTGCTCCCTCAGGCTCCTCGTCACTCTGTTCCTGGCTTCCCTCGCTGTTCTTGTCCATCTGGTGTCTTCTGGCCTCTTTGCGTCCGCTCAGATTGAGATGTTCCTGCAGAGCCCTGCCTGCTTCCCTCCAGATGTGACCAGTGATGCCCCCTCTTTCCACATTGTAGCACAGCTTCCTTGGCAGACTCTGCTCATGCTGGCACAAAAAATAGAGCCGAACTTGAATGCAAACACACCCACTATGAATGTACACAGAGAAGACACCAGAATGCCAAGGGAAATATAGTTACACATTTGAGGGAACACATTGGGTTGAACAATTCATGCAATAATGTTCTGCACCACAATGGGAAATAGAGGACTCTAGTATTATTTGTACAGGTGCACAGTGGGGTGTGAATCAGTGTTCAGGTCTTTGATGCTCCTCTGTCTATCTACCCCCCCTGTATTATTCTTCACACTTCTTCCACATCTCCATCCCACTTACATTTTCCCTTCATCTCCCATCAGACCTCAGTCTTTCCTCCCTCCCCAGCTCTTTTTTTCCCTCCACTGCAATGAACAGCCTTCTCAGTAACAGAAACATTCTCCATCAATGTGGTACTCAAAACAAGTCCCCAATTATTTTCAGAGGTTTCAGTCCTGATCTTTGGAAAGGAGCTGCTGAAAGACTCTTGCTGAAGCCGGTTTTTGTGATTGAGTTGGACACCTCACACTCTCAGGAGCACAGTATCTGAGGGAGATGGAGTCCCCAGTAGTTTCAGTCACTCACACATCCATGAGCCTTCAATTACTAAAGCAGACATTCAGTCAAAACCAGTCACAGAGCTCAGATCAAGTGGATCTGTACATAGCTCAGTGTTCAGTTTCTTATTGTGTGTTGCTGGCCAGGGTGTTGTGTCCTGTCACTGTGGCCTGGGTCATGGCCCCTCTCTTTTTTTCTTTCTCTATGCAGTCAAGCAGCCACCTGAGATCACAGTGCAACCTGAGTCCATCACTGCCTTCACTGCCGATGACATCAGCCTCACTTGTGAAGCCTCTGGCAATCCTGTCCCCAGGTGTGCTTCTGACCCCTCCAGACTCATACTGTTACTGTACCCTGCTGCCCGCAGATACATCCAGCTTCTACACGATATATACATTCCCACCCGCCCCCGTACAGTCTTCTTACTTACTTACATACTTTTCACTCTTGACTGAATTACTGATCACTTGAGAACAGCAGCTCCTACAGTTAAGAGGCAGGAGTTTCTGCTTTGCCAGAAAGCAGCCATTTTCAGAATTGGAATGAATTTTGTTACTGTTGTAGAAAAAGTGTTTGAGTGCAGAGTCCTTGTCACATTAGCCTTTGTCACCTTCTCTGGTGAGATGTTAGTGTCCTCAGAGCAGATGTGTGTGCTCACCTCCTCTCAAGCTGGCATCTTTAAGTGTTTATGTCATGTTTTGATTGTTGCCTATGGCTGAAACTAAACAAATGAGAACTGAAAACAGCAGAGATTTATGATCAATAAAAGTGATATGCAATATCATGACTAAAATTATGTAACAGATGCATTTCCATTCTCCCTCCTTCTGCTTCATTTCCCTTGTGTTCTCTCAGTTTTCGCTGGGTCAAGGATGGAGAAGAGTTTCATCCTGCGAGTAATCCCCTGTTCGTAACATCACCGAATTCTGGATCCTTTGCAGCGTTTGGCAACCACCCCATTGCCGAATATCAGGGCAAATACAGCTGCTATGCCTACAACAGCCTCGGCACCGCTGTCTCTAATGAGATTCAGATAATAATAGAAAGTAAGTTATTAGGCTAAGTTCAAAAGATAACTCCTTTTATCATAGTACCGACTTTTTAAGTATGCTCTCCACTCAGGATCTAGTTGACTGTATTTCAGTTTGGATAGAGCCTCATATAAACTGTTGCTAAAGTGAGGAAAAAATGCCATGGTGACAAAGGTACCTAAATATTTTGCCACTTATGATTTACAGTTGTGCTGCCACTCACAAGTGTGTTGCATTCTGAATATCTGACACATCAAGCACTTCAAACACAGTTAAAGATTTATTTCAGCTTTGGTATAATTTACAAGGTTTTCTGTGCACTTACTGAAAGACTTTATAAACCGCACAAATAGCTCTGAGATTTGTTGTTTTAATGTTGAGTATTCCCCACTCAAAGGTAAAACATGTATTGTCTTTTGCATATTGTGGTTTCTATGTATGTTGAAAAAGAATTTGTTCGGGGGGGGACCAGTTTATGAAAAAACTGGTGGTAAATGTTGTAGGTGGTTGATTGTCGATGAGAGACATTCTAATTCCATGAGTCAGGTGTTCTCCTGGTACACTTGTGCCCTCTTTGGCATGGCAACGGGTTTTGAGAGGCTCATTGTCTTGTGGTTTTCAGTAACTAAATTAGAAAAACACTTCACAGCGCCCTGTTGTTGCAATGGTGTTCAGGGCCATTAAGATTCAATAAACCATTGGGTATGAATTTTCAGAATATTTTATCTGTGAAAGCATCATTTAAAGTTACTTTTGTACAGCAAGGAGCAAATTCTTTATGAACTTTCGTCCACTGGGGTTGTGCGAATCAGTGCACTAAACCATGATTTAATCATTAGTCTGTTACAGCTCAGTTTAGACATGAAATCAAGTTGAAGACACATTACACGTTGCACCCACAACAGGTAACTTTTGCACTATTATGTTTTTTTAAAGCACACACATACATACCCTCCAAACTATTTAGGCTGTTTACTTAAGCATATAGGTGTACCTGTATCTTTCCATCTTTTTTTTGACCTCCTTCTGTTTCCTTGACAACAGTTACCCCAGAAACAGAGCTGAGGTGATGTCATGCTCCCATTTTAGCGGCCAAGTTCCAGTGGGATCAATAAGTGAGAGCAAGTGTTGGGGGGGGTGTTTTGGGTCTCAGAGTTTTTCCAGCCAGTTAACATATCACTCTTTTATTTATGCAATCTCCACAAAATTACTTTAAAAAACATACAGAATGCATGTTTCACTTCAATATAATCTTATAAATGTAGCAACCAGACCAAAAGAGTTGGTGAAGGCTGTCAGGAGCTTCAGGATGAAAGTGGGTCTTGCCGTCCATACACAGTATGTCTTGCCTTCTGAGCAGTTAATCAACCATGGTTTGCTCCTGTCTGCTCCTCTTCCCTGTCAGACAGCCCAAAATATGTGAAAGAAAAGAAGGTGACAAGGAAAGCTGAGGAAGGCGAGAGTGTGGTCTTGAACTGCAACCCCCCCAGCAGCACGATGCCCCCCGTCATCCACTGGATGAACAAAAGTGAGTCCTTCACTAGTCGCTTGTCTCTCCATTGGTTCCTCAAAGGCATTTAAAGTGTCAGTCTGATTCTTATGTACGATCATTCAGATGTGTCTCTGGGTCTGTTTCTCTGCCAGTTTTAGAGTTTGTTCCCCTTTTAAAAACCACTGCAAATGATCTGCATAGGGTTTCACTTGCTGTATTTTATCTCCGTTAATGCTGCCGCTTGGTAGTCCTTACCTGTCCTACAGCCCGTCTCTCTATCTCTCCTTGTCCAAGGGGCTATGTGTGCCTAGAAGCTATAAGTGAATATATACATTTATCAACCCACATAATTTGATGCTCTCATTCATTGCAGTGCTGCGTCACTTTGATCAGAGCGCGCGGGTTACCCAGGGACGAGATGGGAACCTCTACTTTGCCAATGTGGTGGCCAGTGACAGTCGGGATGATTACATCTGCCATGCCCAGTACATCAGTGCCAGAACCATCCTTCCCAAGGACCCCATCTCACTCATTGTGACCACCTGTGAGTACCTGTTTGCTGGTCTCACACAGCTACTCCACTGGCACCTAATGAAGCGTGACTGTGGCAGGACCTCCTATGGCCCCAGCTTGCAACAGATACTGAGCAGCATCCAAACTATGTATGCAAAGAATGACAGATCGCAGGTGCTCCAGGGTGACATATGCCACGCCCTAACTGTTGTTGTGTCTCACTGTTTCTCTGCCCCCATCTCTCATTCTCTCTCCAGCAAACTCAGTGTTGCACAACCGGAGGCCCCAGATGATGCATCCCTCTGGTGCTCACAGCTCCTATCTGGCACTTCGCGGCAGCATTCTGAGGCTCGAATGTATCCCTGAGGGCCTGTGAGTGGGGCTTTGTGTCTGTTCTCAAAGCTTGTAGGCTGTCCTTCATGGATGGTGAAGCAGAAGCATGCGAGGTTTTTCACGGTTTACTACTAAGGAGAATGTGCTGGAACCAAGCCCCTCTAATTAACTCTGCATGCTCTGGAATTCAAACCACCCATATCCACACTCCCTCCTCTTTATCTCCTTAGCCCCACTCCCACAATCCAGTGGGTCCGGAAGGATGGGGCCATGTCTGAGTCCCGGACATCAAGGCAGAACTTTGACCGCATACTGAGCTTCACCAACATCTCAGAGGCAGACAGTGGAGAATACCAGTGCATGGCCTCAAACAGCCAGGGCACAGTGGTACACACCTACACTGTCACTGTGGAGGGTATGCATTGTTGCAATGTGCTGCCCACTGTGCACTGACTTCTGGAGTTTGGAATCATTCTTGTCATTCTGGCTGTTGAAAAATACACATCTGAAAAACAAGCCTCTCTGGAGGTCTACACTGAGGGGTACAATATAAATTACCCATATTTGACGTAAGACATACGTCACAACTGGATAATTATGGAAAGTGATATGTCACCTCTGTCAGAGAAGGAAAAAGTTACACCAACAAAAAATATCTGTTTCACAACTTTTATAGATGACTGTGATGATAAAGACAAAAATGTCATTGTGAATAACACTGCACCATTTGGCACTGCAGCGGCTCCTTACTGGACCAAGAGCCCCGAAAGCCAGCTGTACGCCCCAGGAGAGACCGTGCGCCTGGACTGTCAAGCTGACGGCATCCCCACACCCACCATCACCTGGAGCCTCAATGGCGTTCCCATCTCAGGTAAGCATGGGAGTTAAGCAGCAATGCAGGCCTTCACACACACCCATATACACACACACACACACACACACACACACACACAATATCTCCTTGCTGACATGTCAAGGTGTTAACAGGGTTTTCTGGAACACTGTGTAAACACACAGTGGTGTAAGAAGCGTGGTGTTAGGCAGTCATACAAGACTGCTGGTCTTCCTGCAGGTGTTGACCCAGAACCCAGGCGCCGTGTGGAGGGGGGGACTCTAATAATGGAGGACGTGCAGCCTGAGGACACTGCAGTGTATCAGTGTTCAGCCTCCAACAAACACGGCACTGTGCTGAATAACACCTACATGTATGTCATCGGTGAGTGGACACTCCCTCCCTCAGTGGGCATGGGTCTCCTGCATTCACATCATTAACATTCATTCTTTTCTTTGACTGCACAATTATTGTTGGAGATGAAGCAACAAACTCGTATGACTATCCCTAAGACTGTCTATGGCAGATTCTTCTCTTTTAGATGTGTGTTACATTTTTTTCAGAAAGATTATTATTTTTCAGCGTTTTGCCAAAAGTGTGCCCTTTCTTGAAAAGAGCACCTTTGGAGAAAATGGATGAAAATATCTAACCTAGATGTCCCTGACCTTTGCAGTGCTGCCCCCTCAGATTCTGACGGTGGATGGCCAGTTGTATACTGTGGTTGAGGGACAGAAGGGTCTGCTCAACTGCGAAACGTTTGGCTCTCCCAAACCAAAGGTCACATGGTGAGTGAGGAACTGGGTGTTTTGATCTCTGCTGGGCTCTGCAGGATCGGCTTGTTGTAGGCAGGCTTACAGGATGCGGCCCAAGGGAAGCATGTTGCTGTATGCAGTTGTGGGCTGAAAGAAAGTGTGTGATGCAAAGCAGGTGTGAGCAGAAATAGGCACACAGGCAGGTGCAGTGCCAGGGCATGTTTGAACCACCCCCCCCCCCCCACCTGCCCATCTGGGGCCACCACTGACTGTGTGACTGCACAGGGAGAGCGAGAGCTTGGACACACTGCTGAGTGACCCCAGGATGTCCCAGCTGGCCAACGGAACCCTGCAGATCACCAACATCATCCAAGAGGATGCTGGCCTGTACACCTGCTCTGTGCTCAGTGCCAACCTGTCCATCACTGCTCAGCTGGAAGTGCTGAGTGAGTGTTGCGCTCTTCTCAATTTGCCTTATCTATTTTTTCATCGATGTTTCACTCACACTCATACTATTGTTACATTCACAGTTTAAAAATACCCGGACTTGGGTATAACTGGGTATCACCCTTGGGCACCATTACCAAGTCAACCACTCAAGTAAATCAGAAATTGTCAAAACTTTACATTTTTCCCTTCTGCTATACAATTTATGGACTTTGACTGGGCTCTATGTTTGGCTGCCAGGGTCAACACTGCGAAAAAGGAGATAGAAGAATAAGACCTATTTACCACAGATGTGTGAACACAATGTCCTCCTTTTCTCCATCAGACAAGACAATCACCTCTCTTCCTGAATACCTGCGAATTCAAAAGGGGAAGTC
The DNA here is from genome assembly GCA_900497675.1 of Arapaima gigas. NCBI lineage: Eukaryota > Metazoa > Chordata > Actinopteri > Osteoglossiformes > Osteoglossidae > Arapaima > Arapaima gigas. The sequence goes on along the minus strand of UFQX01000434.1, from coordinate 84,754 downwards.
AGCCTATTTGACCTGCCAAGCAGAGGTGGACCCCAAACTCTACCCACCCATTATTCAGTGGAGAATGAATGGGAAGAAGATCTTTGAATCTTCCGCTAATGATAAGTAAGACACACTGTTCTTTGGTTTGTGTGAAGTCTGCAGTCCTGTTAAATTCTGACTACAGATAGTGAGCTACACCGAACAGCATAAATACAGGATAACACCAGCCTAACTGTATGAATTTTATGAGAGAAGTGTAGGACAGGATATAGGACATTTTAACAGAACATTGCTCCATGTTCAGTTCTTTTTCAGTGCTTAACTGTTATATAAAGATGCACTTAGCCATTCTGTTCAGCCCAGAATCTGTGCCAGACAACAGATAATCATCAGAATCACAGAGAATATTTTCTTCTGCCGTATCATTTTACTTATCAGCGCTTGCCGCTCTCACTCATGTCCCAACAAGCCTCATCACTACTTGGCTGGTTGTCTCCTGCCTATAGAGAATAATGCGGTACGGCGTCTAGTGACAGCTGGAGAAGATAGTCCCGTGTGGGGCTCTGAGAAAGAGAGTTTCACAGATCAGATCATATTCTGATTTCATCCTGGACCTTAGAGAATTGAGCAGAGCTAAGAGGCTGAAACCTTCTCTTACTAGCAAAAATGTTGTTAGCTCTTGCCTTTCATGTGACATGGTTCTCTCGTATATCAGTGTCATACTGTGTTGTTTTATTCATCGTTCGATGGGTAATAGGAAAATTCCAGCTTTTCTAAGTTGCACATAGAGTAAACGTAGCCTTTTAGTTAAAGATTTAAATGTTGTGCAGACAAATATTTCATTGTAGTGGTTGTGTGCATTATTGAAAAACAAGAAAACAATGGTTTGGGAGTGAGTTCATGGATTGAATCATTAAGGATTTTTCCATGCATAATGTTGTGTAATCATTTTCTCAATCTTTATATACTTTCTGGAAATGTTTACTCTTTTGCTGATCTTTACTTATTTAACCATTGTTTCAATTTCCATATGCTGCCAACTTGTGTTCTGCACTCCATGTCTGGAAGGGGTGTCTCAGAAGAGTTATAATGGCATAAAGTCACAATAATGATAATTTCAGGTACACACTGGACGGCTTCACCCTTGTAGTCTCTGACATCCAGTCAGAGGACGAGGGCCCATACACCTGTGAGGTCATAACCCAACTGGACATGGCTCATGCCAGCACCTACATTATCATCACAGGTATGGTGGGCTCCAAACAACTGGATGGTCTCACATTTAATTCAGTCTTGTCCCTGTGTAACCCAGAACAATCTTAGAGATTATAGGAAATTGCACATGCTGCTTATGATTAATTTATATTCATTTATATTAATTGAATCATTGCATCATGAACCAACAGAGACAGATAAACTTTCTGAGTACAATTTAGTCTTTTTATACCCGACCTTCTGTCTGTATGGCATTCCCACAGACAAACCAGATCCCCCCACACTCCTGCAAATGTCAGACCCCAGCGACCGTAGCCTGAGGCTCAGCTGGACCCCTGGAGATGACCACAACAGCCCCATTCTCGGTATTTACTCTACAGGATTCCCATGTGGATCCTGCCTGGCATCCTCTCTTCTTAGATAATGTCAGAAATGAACTGTCACCATGTCAATTCACCTACTTTTCCATTACAGTGGTGTTCAACAGTGCCCCCCCCCCTCTCTCCGTACAGAGTTTGTGGTGGAGTACGAGGAGCAGCGGTTTGGGAAGGGCGAATGGATAGAGGCTGAAAGGGTCACAGGAGAAATTAATCATGCCCCCATCCCCCTTCAGCCCTACGGCGACTACTGCTTCCGAGTAACTGCCATCAATGAGCTGGGAAAGAGCAAACCTAGCAGTCCCTCAGCCTTGCATAGAACCCCCCCTGCTGGTAAAGCCTGACACCTTCACTAGTCAACTCTAACAACGAACTAGAAGTTCGAGTTAGTTAGTTAGCTAGTTAGGCAGGTAGTTGGTCAGATTATAATTTGGTTGATTCTATTTGCACCACTCAACAAGGTCATTTACTCACCTCTGTACTCATCCTCCTTCCAACCTTGATTTACCCAACCACTGTTGTGTAACCTGAGAACCACTGTGCTGCACCTGAACTCTGAGGTGTACATGGTGGACAGAAAGGGAGCCAGGAGTGTCCCAGGAGGCACCTCTGTGCTGCTCACAGCCACGTCTGACACAGCTCTGCAGCTACACGAACCACAAAAAACAAAAACATCTTCAAGTGGAAGTAGGTTTTGTTCAGCTGGTGCAGGATGGCATTGTCTACTCCTGTGTGACTCCTTGGTAGGCGAACTGGAGAGGATCCATAGTTTAGACAGACTTAGATACGCCAGGACCAGCTATTCTTATACCTTCATGTTGTGCAAAGTCTTTTAAAGGGACAGCAGGTAGTAAAGTGAATAGAGCTGCCCAGGTTCAAAGACCTCCTGCTGTAGAAGTAAGGAGCCAGGAACTGATTTCAAAATGATCCTGTAAAAATTGCCCATCTGTATAAACGGCTAAATTATTGTAAGTCACTTTGGAGAACATCATCAACTGGATATATAAATATAAAACTAACAGTCAGCCATTTCCAGACTGACTGAAATGGGGACATTTTTATACTTTTTACAATACAAATGAAACTGTCCTGAACATTATTTGTATAACTGCAGGACCTCTCTGTTGGTTTTCTGCACATAAGACCTACCCCTGTGTGTCAAATGTTTACTATTTTGCTACCATATTACCATATTCCTGTGCTGTGCTCTTTACCAAATGTGTTTACCTTGCTTACACGGACACTAGTGGAAGAGACTGTGAGAAAAGGAAATAAAGGCGGCGTTTCTGTGTTTCAAATATACTTAATTCTGTGAAAAGGGAAGGGGAGCAATGTTTCACCAATAAGGATGCATCTATTTGCTCCATAACTGATCTTAAATAATCACCCATTGTAGCTCCAGACATGAATCCTGAAGATGTGAGGAGTGAATCAACTGCCCCTGGCACCTTGGTGATCATGTGGGAGGTGGGTTTAGGCCCTGTGGCCTATAGTTTTGAACTGATTTTCTTTAATCCCATGTGACTTTCATTCACTGATTTCACCAGTGGTCACATTAAACTGAAGAACTTTCTGTTTTTTTATGTGTGTATGTGCCTGTTCTTCATAGCATACAGTGATGTCTTTTATGTCCTGGATCTGCAGGAGATGGACCAGCAGAGCTTCAATGGCCCTGGGTTCCGGTATAAAGTGATGTGGAGGCAGTCAGTTGGCCAGGGTCCTCTGTGGCACCATAACTACACCTCAGCTCCCCCTTTCATTGTCATGGATGCAGGCACCTTCACTCCCTTTGAGATCAAAGTTCAGGCAGTCAATGACCTTGGGGAGGGTCCTGAACCTGAGCCTGAGATTGGCTACTCTGGAGAAGACAGTGAGTCATATTTTCATCACCCAACTCTCTGAGCTATTTTTGTTCAGGTTTTGTTTTTTGTTGTTTAAACAGCCTCAACTTCTAATTTTATTTTCTTGTGAACACATTTTCTTGCGGCTATAATGAACTCCCCTGGTAATCATTTTCTCAATAATTAGAGACAGTTTATAGGCTTAGTATTTACCTGCTACAGCTTTGCTTCCAGATTGTCTTTCTGTCTTTCTCTGGCATTTTCAGTCTCTCATACACTTCTCTCCTCTCTCACGCTCCCCCGTGTCTCAGTTCCTTTGGAAGCTCCCATGGGTGTTGGGGTGGAGGTGATCAACAGCACTGCCATCAAGGTGAAGTGGGCACCAGTGAGCCAGGACACTGTCCAAGGACACTTGCTGGGGTACAAGGTACTGAGAAGGTGGCAATAACCAGGGCTACTTTTTGTTATTCTCACTGTTCTTCATGTTCCCCTTTGTTCCTTCACACTGCTGTTATCATAGCTGCCTCCTTTCATCCTCACCCGTTGGATAACCTGTTCCAATATGTTACAGGTTCATGTGAAGAGGTTGGGTTCCGGAAACAGGCGGGGTCGCCGGAAGCGGGGTAGAACTGAAAGGGAGGATGAGAGGGATGACAAGTTCACCGTGGAGACTGGACCCCATGAGGAGCGGAAGGTGCTGGGAGGCCTGCAGCCTTATTCCCACTACACTGTGTCTGTCACAGTTTTCAACAGCAAAGGAGAAGGACCACCCTCTGAGCCCATCTCCTTCGACACCCCGGAGGGGGGTAAGACTGGAAAACAAAGGAAGGAGCGAGGGAGGGAGGGAGGGAGGGAGGGAGGGAGGGAGAGGGAGAAAGGAACAGTACAGCTGAGAATGTGCTTTGCTGAAAGGTTTGCAATAAACCTGACCACTTGGGGTCTCTACCTGCAGTGCCAAGTCAGCCCACCTCCCTGCGCCTTGACAGCCCCTCGGAGACAGAAATGACCCTCCACTGGACCCCACCTGCACAGCCCAATGGAGTGTTGATGGGATACCTACTACAGTACCAGCAAAGTGAGAAACTTCCCAGGCAATACCCTAAAACAAGGGCAGAAACTGAATCCTAAAACCACCTGCCTCTTTCTGTCAGTACCAGCTGCAGCTGATGGGAAGGGGCCTCTCAATGCCTGCCTTTCCCTCTCTCTTAAAGCATTTTGCACATCAGCACAGTGCTGCATTGGTCTGGTTGTGCACATCTGCATATATATGTGCAGGTTTTCCTCTTGCTCAGCCATCACCAATGCAGCCCACCTCTCTTTCCAGTTACAGACAGTGACGACAGTCCCATGCAGATGGAAACAATAGATGACAGCACTGCTTCCCAGTTCACGCTGAAGCAGCTAGATCCCCAGAGCCGCTACCGGTTCTACCTGCGGGGACGGACCTCAGCTGGGGATGGAGACGTCATCATTAAGGAAGGCGCCACGATGCTGGATGGAGGTTGGGTTGCAAACCCTCTTATTCCTCCTTCACAGCATGAAATATTACACACGCTCTCAATCACACAGGAATCCAATTTGCTGTATGATTTTATTATGTAACCATTTATGGACCATTAAAACTGTTCTGCAATGAAGCTTGATGCATTTCACATAGTCAGAGAATTGTTCTGCACCTGGAAAAACTGCTAAATATCTCTCAAAGACTGAAGAACCCTTGAACACTGTCAGAGGACCAATTATTGTGGCTTCAGCCTTCTTAGTCCTTGCAAGTTAAACTAGGGGAAACCTCTCAAGACTGTAGCAATTATACTTCATCAGATTTTGTAATCGCAGAAAGGAAAACAAACAGGAATATTTCCCATTATTTTGCATTTTCACTTGCTTTTTAAAATGTACTGGTAATATAGACTAACTATACTTTCCACATGAGGAAGAAATATATTTTTTTAAAAAGGGGCTTTTTAACCAAAAAATACTAATTGTATAAAGTTAACTTATTCACTATGTACATTGAGCCGTGATGATTATGAACTGAAAATGTAATAAGTAGTTGTTATAACCTACCTTGTGATGAACTGGCATTCTGTCCATTGTGTCCCTGGCTGGACTAAACCGCTGTGTTTCTAGGACAGGTTCTGAACTATCCCATCCTGTAATAGAAAAAGTGGTTTTCAATAGTGAGTGAGTTATTATCATTTTTTTTTACCTATCCAGAATGTTGTATATTACTTGCAATTTTACACTCTTACACAGGTTTATTGAGCTGCACAAAAAAAGAGCACAGTGCATAGCTGAGAAGGCCTCACGTTCAATCTCACCCATCCTACTCAACCCAGAAGTGAAAACACACAGACCTGGCCCACACTGCATTCACACAGTCCTTTCAAACTAAGAAGTGGAACAAATGGTGTCTGTTTGTATTTAACATCAAAAATGAGACTGTACAGGGAAAATAATCCTAAATTAAGATTTCCTCTGGAATCTGGCAGTGCTATCAGATGAGCCATCCAGACTCCCACACAGCTTTTATATATTTGATGGGTTTTGACTAAATCTGGTTAAAATACTCTCATAACATTTGTCTTTCAGCTCCTCCCTCCAACATTAGCATGTCTGCTGGCGAAACATCTGTCAATCTCAGCTGGGTTCCTGGGGACCGACACAGAAACGTTGCCTTCCATATTCATTACCTCAACAAAAATGGTGAGATATGGCTAAGAAAAAAGGGCAGGAAACCAATCTGTGCCTCCATAATGCACTACATATTGCCTGTGTTGTAGGATAGACTAGACTATGTTTGTCACTCCCGTTTTTAATCTCAAAAACACGGTTCAGATATATTTTGACAGAGCTTTTGGCCTATAAAGCCTGAGCTGCTGTGTTTGTTGTGTGTCCCTCTTAGGTGGAGGTCAGTGGAAGGAGTCAGAGAAGCTGAATTCCACTCAGTCCTTTTACCAGCTCCAAGGACTACAGCCAGGATCTGTATATCGACTACACATCATTTTCAGCAACAATACCTTCTGGGAGACAGACATCCAGACCAAAGGAGAAAGTAACAGTCTCTAAATCTATCTTCCTGTCTTTGTGATTAAACCATCCCACTTTATCTTGTGGAGCTAAATAACTGAAGCAATTATCTGATATATTTTCTAAAAGTAAAACAGTTCATTTCTTTTCCTTTTTATTACAAAACACGCCAGCAGTGGGCCCAGTTCTCTTCATTGCTTGGTCCATGTGCTGTACAAGTTGACCTTTAAAATGAAGCTTATTTAAATTTATGCAAACGTTGAATTGGAGTTACTGAGATAGTGTCATTGTCAAAGTCCAAAATTTGGAACATTCTGCTCATCCTGTCCTTTATAATGCAGCCATAACTGACTCTCCAATCCAAAAGCGAACTTGTGTGATATGTTTCCCCAAAGTGTACTTGTTAAGGGATGAGTTGATATGCCTCTTCATCATAATGTGATGTGAGGCCTTTGTTTAGAAGGTGTTACATGAAGGGCTGGTCTTCTGGATCTAGAGTCTAGTTCTAACATAAACAGTATTTTCAAAATAGTATAGTTTGGTTAAAATAGGCTTAAGTTGAGTAAAAAAGCCAAGGTTGTCTTATTGTCTCAGTCTATGGCTACAAGATAACTTCCAGTGCTTTTTTGTTTTCTTTCCTTGGCTCTTGTTTGTCTCTCAAGGAGCGGTGAAGCTGGAGGAAGGTTTCATCACCCAGGGCTGGTTTATTGGGCTCATAAGTGCTATCATAGTTCTTCTGTTGGTATTGCTCATTCTCTGCATCATCAAAAGGACCAAGGGGGGCAAGTATTCAGGTAAAAATGCTCCATTTATCCATGGCTGTATGGACGGGGATGGATTCACCAAGCAGTGTGCCCAAATTTCCAGTCATACAGCTAGAGTACAGACAGTGCTGAATGTGAACAGTAAGCTTTTACATATGCTTGCTCTTAGGCACTCCTCAGCAGAGATTGTAACCCTCCTTTTCACTCCCTTTTTCAGTGAAAGATAAGGAAGAGAGCCAAGTGGACTCTGAGGCCCGCCCAATGAAGGATGAGACCTTCGGAGAGTACAGGTGCACCATATAGAGCTCCATATAACACCTCTTACTCACAACCTTAATTACCTGACAAAAATAGGGCTCAAAACTATATACTTACATACAGAAACTTACTGGGCTCCCACTGTACTACAGATAAAAAATAGCCACTAGGAGGGTTTTCTGAAAAATCCAGAGACTGCAGGTTTCTTGGTACCATCTCACATATGCTCTCTTTCTCTCAATGCTGTTCAAATTGCTTGCAGGTCTCTTGAAAGGTATGCATTTGAACTGTTTATGGTGTATCCACCTGGGTGTCTACTGTACATCATTCACTACCTTGGTTACCACAGGTTATTTTTAGCTGTCACATTGTTCATTCACCTTTGTCTACTGTTTGTCTATTTGTTCTTTGTTTTCTTCATCAGTGGTACATGTCATATATTCCTGGCTTTTTTCTCTTCTTCTCTCACAAATCCAGAAATGTTTTATACAAATGAATGGACATATATACATGAGTAATTATAAAAGCAGCAGAAAAACAACTGAAAGGAATATACGCAATTAGAAAATAAAATCCAGAAAGCGATATATATATCATTACTTCCATAATTACGGCACTTGAACATAATTATTAGGAGAACAGAATTATTATTGTTTTTGTTATCTCAAAGGACATTTTAAGAGACCCTTCTCAGTGGTGAAAGTGGTGAATAAATTGATCTGCTTCCTCCATTGGGGAATTTAACGTCGTTCCTAATAAAATATTAATCTTCATATTTTCCTGTTTGGACCCAAACAGAAATTGATTACGGGATGTGGGTAACTAGGGGAGAGGTATAGATATACAGAAATGTATTTAGGCCAGGTCAAGAAGATAGATGTTTCATATTTTCAGCTTTCCGTATTATCCTAGCTGCAGGGTGTGTCCTCTTCGTTCACCTATGTCTTTTCGTGTTGATCAGTTTTAATGGAGCAGCTGTCATAAGTAATGCTGTATTTGATCACTCTGATTCCTTTCTTCAGATTTTTCATTGTTACCAACCAATCTGTTAAAGATTATTATTCGATCAGGGAATACCAGGATACCCGCGATAATCCTGTAATTCTGCGCCAATAAGTAATTTATGTTAAATTGTTCCTCAGGTTAATAGTTTTATATTTTGAGACAATTTCTATGTTTACCTTAAAAAGTGAAAATGTGTATTTCACTTGTATAGTTTTCCTTGAGGGTCATTCTTAGAGCACTGCCTATTTGTTTTGTGGAATTTTTACTAGTAGCACTCTACATTCAAGAGCTGTAGAAAGTTCCAGCTTAGTGCTTCTTTTTCTTGTAGTAAATTGTCCTAGTTCTGTTCTGTATCCACTTCTGTGCCACATCCACAGACAACAAAGCCAACATTGTTCACTAAAGTATTTGTGTTAACTCTTTTGAGTACTATTATGGTGCTAGTCACTTCCACCAAAAAATATGGCAGATTGTTACTATCAAGTTCTATCCAGTTTTTTGTTATTGTTGAATAGCACCGGACCTTAAATTTTAAATATTATACCAAAATATGGGCTTCAGTAGACATCATGACATACCTTTTTATTCTTAATATTATTAACACATTTCATGAAGGACTAGGATAAAATAGAATGCATAGGATAGAACTTTACTGATGCCCCACAGGGACATTCATGCATATAGCAACTGGACAAAGAAGACACATAACAGAAGACACTCATAAGAGACATAATAAGGTGTAAAATAAATAAATAATCAACAAACAACAGAAGACAATTTGCACAAACTAATTGTTGACAGGTCTTGTGTGGCATTACGGAGGCAAATGGTTGTTGTAAGATGAGATGGATGTTGTTCTTAGTGCACCTGAGGGAAATAACCTGGTGGATAAAAGAGCTCATGTTCATCAATTCATTTAGGGGATGTGAGTCAATGTCCATGATGGACTGTACCTTCCTCCTCGTCCTGGCCTCAGCACAGCCTCCACCAAAGCAGGATTCTGACCCATGACAGAACCTGCTTCCTTACACGTCTTTTGAGTCTGTGTCTCTCATTAAAATTAATGTTTCCCCAACACACCATGACATAAAAGATCACACTGGCAACTACAGTCTGATACACCATAAGAGCCTTAACCTTCTAAGAGATAGTGTTCCAAGTCTGGTGGTGTGTTTCAGGGCCTCCTAATTTGATGCAATACTTATTTTACTGTGAGCTTACCTTTTTCTGAAAGACCTTCATTTCCTGTTAGCCCTCATCCTCCGGTATTTGTGCCCAACACTGATAATTTACACAATTCAAGTTTGGTTTTTGACAAATAAATAATTTCTGCTTAGTGATGATCAGCCGTTTACACTACTGCAGTATTGCTCTAGATCCATTTACAGGTAGAATGTTTCATGTCTGTTCTCAAAGTCTGGGACACTTGTACCTAACGGTGTGTCACATGTGAATTGTCCCATGGAATCCCATCTGGTTCTGCAATTCACTATGTTCAAGCTAAATTATTCATATATTCCCTTTGCTTGTTGTCATTATCTTTAGGTTAACGTTTGTACTTGCAATAAATGGTGGTCTTCTTCTAGGTTGGTAAAGTTGATGTCTCGCTTTGTCGGAACACAAAAGTTTCCTATGAGCACTGAAATTAACCACTAAAAACGGAAAATGTATGATGAACCATTTAAAAATCATTTGTGTAATACTGCAGTCGGAGTCTTGTAGATTAAACAGATAATTGTTCTTATTTATAGTGCCAATGCCCTACTGAATACTGTATATAACTTAACTACTTACAAATCATTTGAATTCTGGTGCTATTCAAGCTCAAGAGCTGACGAGTACAATAACTACATGTTTCACCATACAAATGAAGCTGCTTATTCACCTGACTTTCCTGCTCTCAGTGGTGAGCCCATCTGTTGGACTCCTCTGTGTTACTGTTGCGATGACTCTGTACACCACAGGACACTGACTGTCATGTCAGCTGATGGACACCCTTGGGCTATCATAACTTTTGCTCTGTCATTGTTACACAACAGGTCATAGGTTCCTACAACTATGATACTTTTGCCTCACATAGTTTCTACTTTAGCAATCGTTCTGGTGCAACAGATTTTGGAGTTGGTAGCAGTGGTGACACGTTTTTTTCATAGTAGCAGTGGCATGTATGTTATAGTATTTCTAAATGTCTCCAGATCCTTCTGTGCTTTCACATTGTATTGGTCCCATATTATCAGTTGCATGGGTAATTCTTGTCTGCTTATCTCCTTCCGGTTCTTTCGTGGTAGCATGTAGTTTTGACATTTGAGTTATTGTTTGCATTATAGAGCGAATTTATGTTGCCGGTGTTGTTTGACATTCAGAACCAGGCTCTGGCAAAACTGTTCCATATAACCCTGACTCCCGGTGCTGTGCTGCCTTCGGTTGCTTGTACACCCAAACTTTGGTATTGTGTGTGAGTGTTAGCTTTTCCTCAGGTCCATTTTTCCCTGTGCCTCCAAAGCACACACTTTAGTTGTTAGCACAGTGCTATTATTCCCAGTGTCCTTCAATACAACTATCTGGCTGGCTTTGCCAAGCACTTTTTCCTTATACCGTGTGTAGAATTAATGGCTCCATGCAAGACAGTGGGTCCAGCGTGAAGAACAGTACCGTACAGTATCTTATTCTGCTCCCCCCGGATCTTGCTCAGAAATTAGAAATTAAAGTGTCTGGAAATTACATCACTTTTATATTTTTTTTTATCACCCTGGTACAACTCATATGCTCAGGGTGCCTAATTTCATCTCTGTGCTCTGGAGATTCTGACTGGCTGGTTTTCAGTGAGACTGTAGTGTTTTCAGAATCACTTACTGGATTAGACTTTGGGTTTCGCTTCAACTGACATTTTTGTTTTTGGTTTTAATTTTAACATATTACTCCTAAGTAAACAACTTGTACTACAACCGTTTGCTGTTTAAGTTCAGTAAGTTCAGTGACTGTTTTTCATTTTTTGTCATCAGTGTCAGTATCCAGGCATGCACTTAAAAAATTATCTTCTTACTTTTTCCTCATTGAATGTTCAGTCTTTTTCGTGTCATATTCTCATACATTTTTTCCCTCTTCTCCGCTTTGTTGATGTATCTATGCATGTTGTCTTTTTTATAAAAGGTCAAATGTATGTAAATGTAAACTGACAAATTTTAGAATCTCATTTCACTGTTGCCTCTGTCTCTTACCTTCACTACCCCTATTGCACTCTCACTCTTTTAGCGACAATGAAGAGAAAGGCACTACTAGTCAGCCATCACTGTGCGAGGACAGCAAGCTGGAAAGTCAAGGCAGCCTGGCGAGGTTAGCCGAAGTGGTAGATGGCAACCAAGACTCTCTTCTTGTCGTTCAGCTGGATGGTAAAATGGATGCCACTGGCCCCAGGGTTCCGGAGCCCTTGGCAGAAACCTCTCCTGTGAATCCCTCTGAAGAGCCTGCACCCAATCCAACAACTCCCAGCTCCATCACTGGAATCCTGGACTGAGAGTGAGGCCAACTGACAGTGTAACACACGCAAGCACTGATACTCACAATTCACTGACAAACCCACCACCATCACACTGACTTTTGCTCTCATACACCACCTGACAGAAACACCCACTACCTGACTATAACCTTGCCACAATCATGCACCGGTTCATCCGTATCATTTAAAACTAAATTCTAGATCATAAAAAATAAGTTTACCAGACCACACACCCTTTTTTGCAACAAGACCACTGACTGAGAAATACACTGACATACACATACACATAACATCTGTAGACCTTGTCTGATTTCTCTTCTTCAGGTAGTGATGTTGACAGTCCAGCTGTCTCTCTCTTTCTCCTTTCTCCATCGCATTCTATTATGCTTTATCTTCACATGTCAATGTTAGTATGTGTTAGTCAACAAAATGCAAACCTACAGCAAGTAAAAGAAGTACTGTAGAGGTTATGAAGCGAAATTGCCATGGCATAACTCAGTGAAATTAATTTTAGGGCAGGAATAAGAGAGGGGAAAAGAGGAAATCTTCACTGTCGCATGTCCGAGTCCGAGAAAGGACACAAAGTGAGAGACAGACTAAAACAAAGACCTGAAATATATACAATGTAAGCATAGAAATGATGTAGTTTAAGGAGTGTTGGTTATAGATTGGACGTGAAAGTGATGTATTACTTTTTAACACTATCTGCCATTAAAGTGTCTTGAAAATTATGGTATGTCTTACTTGCAAAGGATAACGTGTTTACAGTAGTAGTGTATTTACATTTTTGTTTGTATTTTCATCTTTGTTTTTTTGTATCCTATAATATTCATGTTTTATTTCACGATATATTTATTGTATGTATAAATTCACATTAATTCCTTTATTTTGTTATTATTATAGATATTAGCATTTAATTTTCTGTGTACCAAAACAGGACAATGAGAGATATTTTGAATAATACACTTGCCAAGTTTCATACTGTATAGATTTAGGATGCATAGGAAAATATTGCTTTTATATCAGACTATCAAAAAAAAATGTGGTGAAAACATAAAATGTCTGTGGAGAATACCACAGCTTTAATGTATATAAAAAGGGCATCTATTCATTTACCCTTAGGCTATAGATATCAAGTTTGCCTGTGGGTGTTTTACTAGCATATCTATCAATTTTCCTTCAGTCTCACCTATTTTTGTGCTGCACTCTGTAAGTGTCTGTGTCCCCGTTTATTGTGTATTAAACTGTATTAGTTGTAAAATAACAGATCCTCTCTCCTAGAGCTGTAGCATCAAATTTTCAGGACATCTTTTAAGAGGGACTTATGTACACAGTAAAATGAGAGGGTTTTGGAAACAGTCATAACCCTATAACACACTGTTATTGTAATTTTTTAACAGTAGTGTTTCACATCCCCTTTGAATAAACTCATGCTAGATTTGTGTTAACTATTTTCATATGTACTCGTACTAAATGTGTCAAATTTCTGTTTTCAATACCCTCAGTTCAGAATTTCAGTGTGGGGGGGGAACTTATAACTAGGATAGTGTTTTAAGAAGTAAGAAAGAAGAGAGACCAAGAATATGAGCCAATACGACTAAATATACAGAAGCGAAAATCAAACTGAATGTAAATAAAACACCAAGATTGTGTCTTTTATTAGGGTTGAAAACTGTGTCATTTCAGTTTTATTTTGTTTGCATTAATGCTGTCAAATTAAAGGTGGAATGTTTTTTTTATTTATTACTATGACCATAAGTACTTTTTTATAAATATATTAATGTTGTTAGTAATCTGACTGTCTTGAAAAATTAGCATATAGCTGGCAAAATCACAAGTAGTAGTTACCGCATATCATACATTCTTTTTTTAAAGAAAATTTAAAAATTACTGGAATGTTAGTGTCTATTGTCGTTGCAAAAGAACCACAAAGAAATATTAATATGCCGGAAGCAATTCTCAAGAAGACAGGTAGCAGAATAGATTTAAGATTTGCTCCTGATTAAAGAAGCCCGAGGTACGCTGGGCCAGCTAGCATGTTCCCATGCTCCAATGGGGCCTCCAACAGCAAACAGTTTTCACTGTGTCTTTGTGTAGACAGTCAGCCAGGGACAATAATATTGTCCAGTAGATTAGAAGATTTGGCCTGGACACTGCTTTGAGTGTGAAGCCCCTGTCACGGTGCCAGTCCCACTATGTGAATCCCATTACACAGGCAGAGGGAAAGCATTTGAAAGTATCGAACCATAAAGCACATCATGTGTAATGTGAGTGGATGAATGGCAGTATGGTGAGAATTCCATGCTATTCCTGAGGAAAGAGCTGAATGAATGTGTCATAGGAGATGAAAATTGAAGTTCTGGGGATGTGGGGTCAGGATGGGACCAAGCACAATGTATTATCCTAACTCTGCTGTCCTCCCTTTTAGGTGAATGCTGATATTGTTATATCCTTCAGATAACATAAAACTCCTATGAAGAGCAGATGAAACAGTGAGAGATGTAACAGCTTCGATATGGCGGGTGGGTGTTGGGGTACACTAAGGGATTACCTGTAATGTCAGTACAAGGACAGGGTAAATAATGTTCATGATCAGTGGATTTTGTACAAGATTACAACAACCTCCACTGTAGCTGAAATACTGTACATGACCAATAAAATATGGCGATAAAGCAGCACCTCTGTTTTCATGACTGCGTCTGCATTTCTCTTATGGTTAGTACCAAAAGCAACATAAAAACAGAAACAAAGCAATGATTTTTCTCACTGGTAAGTCTCACACTTTGTAGCAGAATCATAATCTTTTTTTATCTATCATTCATAGGCCTACATAACACCTTTTAATTTTCTGGAGACTGTCCATGACACATATACATATGAAGAATAAATCTTTAATATATAGGATCAAAATAAAACCATGGAAATAAATTTTTATTCACCTTTACACAGGGCAATATGAAAAAGAATTACTGTACCTGTTTATATTTCTTTTTGCTTCTGTATCAACACAGATCTACAATAGTGTCACACAAACCAGAGCAGGAACAGTTAGCGAGAGCCACTGTTGAACTGTGCAAAGTAGTGGGCTGTAGGCTGGTTGGTGTAAAGCTGCTTGTTCAGATACTGCTGGCTGCAAGAGAGAGATGGGTTTTATTTAATTTTTTTCTGGAAATTAACACTGGCTTAATTTCTAACTGAAATTAACACAGTAAGCTGTTTGTGGGCTGTGTAGGTATATTTTAATGTTCACCTCCAATGCACATCTACTTAACTGTGGTCAAGGAGTGTTTGAAAGGTTTGCAGTTCGCCATACAATATGGCTAACAAACTCCATCCTGCCGTGACTGTTCAGAGCTGCAGTCACATGGCTTCAGTCAAGGCAGTGAGCTGAATCAGATGGTTCACTGACTGACCAGAGAGGAAAACCCTCTGAGACAAACAAATGAACAGCTAACCTGCTTGTGTTCATACCTGCACAAACTGCAATATACTGTGCATTATATATTGTACAGCATTTCTGTGTAAACAGTTGTGCAGTTTGTGTACGTCTGAAAGTGTTAGTGGAAACCTTGAGTACAGTACACCATTTCATGTACTCACCGAATGTTCTGCTCCACAGCCAGCTGCTTATTGTAGCGGTCCATCTCGATCCTCTTCTCCCTCTCTGTTTCCCGTGTCCTCCTTTCATCCTGCTCCTCCTTTATCGCCGCCTCCCTCCACAAGCAATCCCACACTGCCTCCCTCTGCTTCTCGATATTTCTATTTCTCTGAAAGATGGAAGAGAGAAGGGAGGCAGGTTGCAATGAATGAAAGGAAAAAGTAGTTGAGGACAGGAATGAAGAGGATTATGAAAAAAGTAAAAGAAACAGAAGAAGAATAGGTGAAAAGGGGAAACATTAGCAGCGTTCAGAGTACAGTTCCAGCATGAACTCACACATTTTGAGACCACAAAGAAACACTGCTGAAGGTACACAAAGAAGATTTCTCCACCTCCCGTTCCTTCAGTACCTCTTTTTCAGCACACTGCTGCATTTGCTCCTTGCGGATGGTGCTCAGCTGCTGTGCACTCATCCCCTTCCATCGATCAACAAGCACCCGTCCCCCCGTTCCCCTAATTTTCTTCTCTCTTTCTGTCTCCTCCAATTTCCTCAGCGCTGCTTCAGGATTCTCGGTCAGAAGGTCAGAGGTCATACTATGCCAGACTTCCATGAACTCCTCCCCTTCTGCCCTCAGTTGCTCTTTCTTCTGCTGTTCTGCCCGTTGCTCAGCCTGAAGAGAGGCAGAGGACAACATTGTTGAATAAGTTGTCTGTAGATTCCCTAGGGCCTTGAAAGTCCAGCACAGTCTTCTGTCAATGTGAATCAACAAAAAGCAAATGTCCAAAAAATATACATCTGAGCTCATGAAAATACCAGTCCTGTTTCTTTTAGAAACAAATTCTTTCAGTTTAAATGGGAGCAGAAATGTCCTTTTTGTAAATCAGTAAAAGAAGGTGACACCCACTCAGTTCCAGTTAAGTCTGGTATATGCTATGTATTCATATTATTCCTGTATATGTGAAAATACTCCTCCAGGGGCTCTGGCTTTTTCCCACAGTCCAAAGGCATGTGTTTCGGGTAAGCTGGGGATTGTAATTAGCCCTTAGTGTTTATATGTACCTGTGTTACACTGTTTGAAGTATAGATGGGTAAATGATTGTGGGGAATTTACTGTAGTGTATCTAGCATGATAACTCACTTTGGGTAAAAGTGTCAGTTAAATACTATTTAGTAAGTAATCATTGTTTGTCACTGGGAAATGTGCTGGAGAGCCCTAAAATGCCCTGTGTTGGTATGACAGCAACGAATACCTGAGCACGGTTGTAGCTGTCAAGAGCAATGTGAGTGGCTCTCTTACAGCCTTGTTCCATAGCCTCACATCTCACGTCTTTCAGATCATTCTGGAGCTGTTCCTTGTCTCTCATCACTTCTGCAACAGAGACAGATTACTGTAGAGGACACACACTCCTCAATACTCTCAGCACCCTGTCACAACAAAGAACTGATCCAAATGTCTCTCGTGTAATTTCTTCCAGCAAACCTACCCTACATACCCCATGTTCTTTGTCACTAAAGACTTTTTTTTGTAACTTAGCTTCATTGCTAAAATTGCAGTAAGCAGGCAATAAATGCACCATCAATACAGTATGTGGGGACATAAGGCAATATATAAAAAGACATGCATCAGGACTTCTTGTGCACTTGTCAGTGAGTGAAACTGATGAGTAATTGTAAAGCTTCTAGATAGAAACTATCTGGATACAAACTGTCCCTGAATCTTATGGCATGAGTACTGATTTTCTGTACCTCATGCTAGAAATGGAAGAAAGAAAATGGCTGAGGTCCTTAGTAATACAATTTGCCTTTCAATGGCAGCGTGTGTTATATATGATCTGTACAGATGAGAGATGTGTTCTAGTGATACTCCAGGCTAATCTCACCATCCTCTGTAATGCTTTACGGTCCTGGGATGAACAGAAGGCAAAACTCTGTTTGTTGTTTCATTATTGTTGATGATCAGGCTTTTAAGGGTTTTGCCAGTAGCAAATATAATGATGGGGCTGGTGCTGTGTCTTGCGCTGTAACTTTATATAAAGAAGAAGCCTGGCGGGGTCTCGCCACACTGCCCATGCTGAGGATCAGTCTGGAAGAGGGGATGCTCACATACTGAGGTGTGCTAGGTAAGAAATCCAAAATCTGGTTGCACTAAGACCACAGTCCCAGAGCTTGTGGATCAGCTTTGCTTTTAAATGCTGATGGGTAATCTCTAACATAGCAGTTTTTATTGTCCAGATTTGCCAGGATTGCATGAAGAGCAAAACTTCTTCTCAGATCTTAGTGTAGCCCTTAACACTGTGATAACGTTATTCTAATACAGTGGTTGGAAACATACTTGGCCCTAAACCATTGTCCTTAGATGATTTAGTTACTATATAACAAATACACTGCAGTATGTAATAAATGATAGCTAAAGGTTCAGTGGTAGGACAATTGCGTTTCTGTCTTTGTATGTTCTCTTTAGAGGATATTGTCAGTAAAATGTATGTTTCCACTTCTGCACTGATGACATGCAACTCTGCTTGTAAATCATGCTCTTACTCTTAATGCCATTCGCAAGTCTAGAAGAACAAGAATTATTTACTCCTGAACGCTGACAAAGCAGATATTTGGTTCTGTGACATTAAATGCCCCACAGCATATTGTCTAAGCTGAAACTGGGAGCCCAAATTATACATTTGCAGCATCTGCAGTATGTTGCTGATGTTTTTGACTAGGATTTTTCTTAGAGACTTCACAGGTTTTAGATTTGACTCATGAAACGTAATGAAAGTGAATTAATCCTGTTTTTCAACTGGAAAATTTGCTTTTTAATCCCTGGGATAATTACTAAAGTAAAGCATTTTCTCCATTCATGAAACACCAAAAAGTTTGTTTTCACCTTTGTCTGCAAAGGTAAACAAGACTCCTAAGATGTGCAATGATCTACCATAAGGTGTGAAAGATGTTACTTCAGACATCCTTTAAAATCAACCATTCACTTGCTTAAATGATCTTTTCAGTGACTTACTGTGTACTCGCTCTTGGTTCCTCTGAATATATTGTTTTACTTAATTCCCTCTCATTCATATGTTCATCTATTCGGAACATCTTTCAATACTTATTGTGTCTCATTTTCTTTCTGTTTGCATCTTCTTTAAGTACCACAATACCTTCCCTGATCCATCACCTGGGTCACCTGCAAAGTCACTGGTAGCCACTGGTCTCTGATGCTTACAGGATCAGCTTGCCTGACACGAGTGAATCATGGTTTCTACCCACACTGTCTCTACTTCTGCTTTGACCTAAGGAATTACCACAAAAGGAATAGAAAAACAGAGAAGTGTGTTTCATAGGAACTTGGACAGCCCACCATAGTCCTGGTGACACATTCAGTATGTGGGCGTGAATCGTGTGTTTGCGAGGTTGGCCCCTGGAACATCTTCACTGTCAGATGGCACTGACAGCACTCACCCATGCGTCTCTGCTGATGGCGCAGTCTCTCCTTTTCTTCTTCTTGTGCTTTTAGGGTCTTCTTGCAAGCTTCCATCTGAACTCTCTTCCTTTCCTTATACCCAAGATCTTCTCCCTTAACATTTTCAGAGGCAGACAATTATTCATAGAAACTTCATATTGATACCTATACACCTCCAGTGTATGTGCCAAGCAGCAGTATTGTGTACAGAAATCTTTTGATTTTAAAAACTGCTACAAAAACTCCTCTGACACATAAAAAAGTCAGTAATAATGCTGTCACTAGGGAGACAATATTACAGACTATGATATGCATTATTGTGCTTTAAGGATATTAAAATTTTTGCTCTAACTAAATGCACAAAAGTAAATGAGTTGGGTGGCATAGCAGCTGGTTTTGGGGTTTCACAGCTCCTGGGTGTAGTTTTAAAAATGGCTCATTTTGTATGGGGTTTCCATGTTCTTTCTGTGAGCTTTTTCTAGGTGCTCAGATCCTGCAGTTCAAAGACTTATGTTTCAGGTGATGCGGTGACTCTAAACTGCCTGTGTTGGATACATGTTTGTCCTTTCTCATGCTATATTCTTCTTGGGTAAGCATTGGACCACCATGACCCTGCACTGGACAAGCAGTTTTTGGTAATAAATGGACGAAACAAAAGGAAGTGAAGTGGAATTCTGCTGTTTACCCATGATGTGAATACTTTACTCATTTACTTCAAGGAACCACCTGACAGTGGAACAGTTGCTATTTATTAGGCAAATATAGGGAAAAATGGATTAATGCATACCTGGGTATAAAACAAAACATATATTTTTAATTTCCACATTATTGTCTGTATATTAGTTTCTCTATTGAAATGGATTCTCTTCAAAGAGGAATTTTTCTTATCTAAAATACATATTAATTTGTTATATACTGTGCCTGGAAAATCTGCATGCTTGCAGGTCCTAATTCAGACTGTGGAGCATCAAGGGAAAGTATAGATGCCGCCTGGTGGTTCCTATGAAGATCAGCATCACGGGAGTCCTGTGCACGCTGTTGTAGGGCTCTGAATTGCTGCAGTTCCTGAGACAATTCCAGTCTCCTGTCCTGCTCCTCCTTATGCTGCTGCATGAGCATAGCATCCTGTGTCATTCGCAGTAAGTCTACAGACAAGGAGAGCAAAAGCGCTTAAACACAGACAGAATTCCTCTTTGAAAGATTTCTTTTAAACATGACCTTGCCATGCCCTCACCAAAGGCTTTCTCCTGTTGTCTCTCCTGTTCTTCTCGACCACGCTTCTCAGCAACCTGCTGGTCCAGTGCCTTCAAGTCTACTCCCATTATTCGATTCCGAGCGTTGAAAATCCGTGTCTTCCGTGCAGTCTCTGCAGCTCGCCGGTGCTCCACTGCCAGCACCTCTGAGGCATCCATCGGCAAGCTCTGTTTAAACATCCTTCTAAAGGTCTCTGTTTGTGAGGCAAGAGTGACTGTAGATAAGAAGTGAAATAACCCTCAACAAGGAAGCACAACTCTGGTCCTGGAGGGCTCCAGTCCTGCTTATTTCAGATAGTACATTTTAATCAGTGCCACCTTGCCTTTTCAAAAAGCAGGTGTGGTAAAATGATATCCAGTTGACTAATTCAGTGTAATAATACTACGTCTAGACCAGCACACCCTACAGACTTTCTGGTCCACTGTTTTGCCCTCTGCCCAGATCCTGAAATAAAAATGAAGTTGGTCATCTTCAGCCATGTTCCAGGAATTCAATTCATCTGGAACTCAAAACACTTATTTTAATGTTCAGTTTTTCAGCTGTGTGTCAGTCTGCTACTGTGCCATGTGTTCGAGCGCACTGACTCGATATTGAAAAACACCCATGCTGTTAACAGTTAGTCGTGTCATATGCCATCTTCCTTTCTGGTAATCTGATGCATCATTGGGGAAATTTTCATGTAATCTCATCAGAAGCTTCAGCAAAAGATGTTAGTTGCTTTGTGGTGAAAAAAACATAAACATGCCATTTCAAAGATATTAAATGTTGTTTAGCAGGAGTATGAAAATAAAAATGTTTAGCTTGTGTATTTTTTTTAAATGGAGTATCTGTCATTATTTCAGTAGATAGGCGGTTTAATTCAAAACCGACTGACTTAAATTTGCATCTCCTCAATTATCGCAAAATAAGTTTTAATGTGAACATCTTTCACTATGTCTTGGATAAAGGAACGTGCTTCGAAGTGAGCATCACGTGTTAATGCTGTGTTTCAGACGGAGAGATGCACTATAGTAATTAACTTATACACATTAATTTATAGGTATTTTACTGTACTTACTGTCTCCTGTCTACGGCGGGTCCCTCAGCATCAGTGTCGAGTGTTTGGATCACCATGGCAACACAAAGACAAATGTGAGGGGCTCATACCGTGTTTTCCCTTACATTTATTAGTATCCACGTAACGGATTAAGCAAGGTTAAATATTTGAATATTTTTAAAACAAGAATGTATGTTTGTAAACATGTACAAAATGAAGAAACGATCATTTTTCAGGAGTTTCTTTCAATGTCTAATATCGCGAGAATCGACGAGAACACGAACTAAAAAGTACGCAATGGAGCTACTGCCGGTTTAACGCACGTATTTTACTTGCAGATGAGTTAGAAAGCAAGTGCGGAAGATCCCTATGTGCACATGTTTATAGATATACATTAACTCAGGTTTAAGGTCAGCTGCATTCTGTAACAGGTGTCGATGGGATAGGAAATATTAGGACTCAGATAAAGAATCACGAGAAATGTAATAAGTCGCCCTAGACTCACACACAAGGGATATTCGTTCGATTCATTAAACCGGCAGGCATTTTTGACCCAAAATTGAGGGTGCGGCAGTGTCACCTGTGAGCGCAACAGCCGTCCGCCTTCATAATGCCACACGACGGGAGTTAAGACTATAAATATTTATTTAATGTCGCGTGTTAAGTGTTTTATATTCTCTATGTTCAACTACTGTATGATGAATTTTCCTGCAGGGATCAGTCCTGTTATATCATCTTTCCGGATATAAATACCGTACTGTGCAAAAGTCTTAGACATGCAACTTCAATGTCTGTTGAGAAGTACAGGTAGATTCTTATCTACCATGAGGGAGGTTTCTGGTTGGTCCCAAATTCATTCTGCAGCCTGAGAATGACCTCAAACACCCAATCTCAGTCATACACAACTATCTTCAGTAACAGATGGTCTGGTCCCCACAGAGCCCCGATCTCAACATGATCGAGTCAGTCTGGGAGGACATGCAGAGACAGTCAAAGTCTGCAGAAGAACTGTGGCCAGTTCCTCAAAATGTTTGGAAGAACCTACCAACCTCTACCTTAAACTGCATGCAAGTTTGCATAAGAGAATTGATGCTGTTTTAAAGGCAAAGGGTGGTCCCACCAAATATTGATTTGATTGAGGTTTTTTTTGTCTACTGCACTTTTTAGAAGGTTTATTGAATAATAAGTATTCATGGCTTTATTTTTGGAACCATCCTCACTTTATAGCATTTTTCCCACATGTGCCTTAGACTTTTGCACAGTACTGTATATAAATGCCTTTCATGAGTTGCATATTTTAGAGGTCCATATCTGATGATTGTAGTACCTTTGAAAGTATAGGAACTTGCTGACGATACAGAAAAGCAGAGCGTCAGTTTAACTATTGTGAACAAACAAAAGAGACGTTTGGCGACTGGCTGTGGCTAAAGAAGTCTCCAATGTGATCAGACTGATCAGCAGCTCAGCAGTAAAGTGATCGTTTTTCATGTGACTTTTCTAATATGACATGTTTTGCCTGCAGCTCACAGTAACCGCAGTATACTGAGCGACTGAAGGGAACCGACTTTTTACAGCTTTAATAAAATGCAATGCTCTGTATTCCTTTGTCGCAAGTCGGTATTTGCTCTATTAGCAGTGTTCTTGATGAAATAGATACAGGGCTGCTCAACACGAAACAATATATTAATTTTGGGCGCTTGTAGTGTAAGGCATTAAAGTAAATTTCGATCTCTGCATGTACGTCATGTTTTAATGACTGAAACGCTTATCCAGCGTCGTTGGTGGGCTGCTGGCAGTGGCTGTAATACCGCACATGGCCTGCAGGTGGCAAACTGAATGAAGGCTCGCTCACCGCTGCCGTTTCCTTGCGGATGCTCCCTGTACATCACATTCACTTTCCCATGAGTCCTTACACAGTCATCGCGTTAAACATTTTGCTAACAGGACACACCCACAAATAGTTATGTATTATAGTTTTTTTCTCAATGAAACAAACCGAACAAACCAATGTCCCCCCTAATTATAGGGACACTATAAACACCGCTGCAAAATTCCATAAACAAGGTTTTATGTTTAGAAATCTTTTAACTTTCAGTATATTATTTTCCAAAACATTTATAGTACTGAATTATGCACAAGTTTTTTTTTTTTTACATTATATGCATTTATGCAACATTTATGCAATTAAAGTTTAAGGCTTTACATTGGCTTTATCTTATTCCCTATGGATGTGAATGTACATGTTTTGAAAGCTGTACCTTATAATACACAGCAGTTCAGGAGCCCATATATCCCTGCGGTTATTTCTGAGCTGGTCAATGAATTGCTGGCACTGCAGGGGTCTTTTGTTGATACTTAAGGTTCTTTCAGGGTCATCACTCTCCTGTCTTTACTGATCTGAAGCTTGTAAATTCCAGACCCAGCAAGATATAATTCCTTGCAGATATAACTCCCTCTTGTTTTTATAAAAACAAGAACTGATAAAACCAACTTGTGTCAAAATATTTTCTTTTCAAAAGTTTTCTTTCTTCTACTGAGCTGCAAAACTTGTTACTGATTTCTTTACTGTGCTTTTGCAGTGAGAGAGGGTTGAATCTCATAAACAGAAGTGGTTCTGTCATAGTGGATCATTAAAAATGTGCCAGGAAGTAATAACAAAAGGTTGAGTCCACACCAGAATTTGAAAATGTGAGTTCTAGAAAACTTAATTAGTTCAATTATTTTTTTTTTTTGTTTTTTCCTGTTTTGTCAAGCTTTTAAATATGTATTTGGTTTTGAGAAGTACTGAAATAAATAGATCAGACTGACATCTTTATGTCTTACATGTTACTTTTCCCAAGGTCTTTAAAGAAGTATTTCTTCTGGCCTCTTTAAGATACTGGCAGTGCTCTTTTGTTGTCTTTTGTTTTGGTATTTAGGCGAGCAGAATGGTCCTAGAATGGTCCCCGAGGGGCACGTCCTTTTTAACTATGCAAGCTCTCTAGACAAGGTCTGCAGCAAATCATTGTTTGTTACACTGTTTTGTGGCCTTATAATGTTGTTCTTCATCTACAGCCATTTTATGCCATGTTCCCAATCATGTTTAACTACTTTATTCAGAAATCATCGTAAACAGCCATTTACCAGATGCCTTCCTAAATACACTACTTATTCATACCTTATTTATGCAACTATTTTATGTACTTGTTTATTATTTATCTTCAATCTCTTATCTGTTTATTACCTATCCTACCAACTACCTCCTTCTGTCTGTCTTGTCCCTTGTCATGCTGTCTGTTTAGTATACTGTGCACCATGGTCCAGGAGAAACCTCATTTTGTTTCCTCTTGTACATCTGTATACGGCAAAATGACAGTAAAGTAAACCTTGAACTTTGAAATATGCACAGGAATCTACATTTAGCCATAGTAACTATAACAAATGGCTTGTTTAACTTCATACCCCCACATACACCCACCTCTCAAAAAGATAAAATCTCTATTTGCATTTAAAAATCTCCTACAAGAACATTTAGAATCTCTAACTTTAAGTTTTGTATTAATAAATGTCTTGTGCATATCTACTATTTTAGTGCAAACAGTGCCCTTGATATAATAAAGCATTGTGAAAATTGTGAAATTCAAATCTATTTGTCTTAGTTTTACATTTTAAGCACATTAAAAGTACAGTAGATAAAGTAATATCTACTTAGTGGACACAAATATATATGTTCAAATCACTTTCATTTTTATAAAGGATGATAAACTCTGCTGTGATGCTCTCGTCCAGTTCGGTTCCTTAACATCTATGGTTCAATATTCATTATTAATGACTTAACACAAAACGTAAGATGAAAAATATTCTTGTTGTTTGGAGTTTAAATTAGGAAAGGAAATTATTATATATGTATAATAATTATGTATATTGCCTGTTCCTGAAAAGCGTTTGCGACACTGAGACATTAACCAGAGGGTGTAAAATGGGTTCACGCATTTTCCAGCTCTGTATTTCTGATTTCGAGTGACTGGCACAAAAAAATAAATAAATAAAAAATAAAAAATTAAAAAATGTTAAAAAAGCTTCTGACCTTATATTATTTTAATGCTGCTTATTGGTTCCTTAACTGTTTGTCAAATACATAAGATCTGCAGAGGTGATTTACTCAGGTATACAGAAGCAAAAGTTAGAAAGCCGAGTTTTGGATATATAGGTTACACTTATTATTAAGAACGAAATATGAGTATCAGTTTATTGTAATGTCATGGGATCGTGCGTATTTAATGGACTGCAGTTTAGGACGTGATCAACAAACATTGTAACGGGTGAAACGCCGCTGCTCAACAGGAACCCCGTGCAGCGAAATGGGCCTGAAACACAGGCTACTTCCACACATCGGCTACCTTTAGGATCCCTTCGGTACCCTTTTGTACCCATAAGTGACACTGTGACATTTTGCAGAAATGTGACCACAGACTCGTGACCGCCGCCCCTGACGGAGGACTGGCCATGTGGAGGACAGCGTGGGGGGTCGAGTGAAAGCCGCGACAAGGAGCTCCCAAGAAGGAAGAGCACTGGGCAGCGGACTCCGAACCCGACACTGTCGGCGGAATAATGGATTTTAACGAAATCGATGCTCCCCGACATTTATGTGAAATGAACGCTGCTGTGCACCACGTTCCTGTAAGCATGGCGCTCCGGGGGCTGCCGCCACATGGTGAGTTCACACACGGTTCACACTCGAGGTGTGTCACTGTCTACCACTGTGAATGACTGTGGAAAGTGTAAAAGGCTGAGCGAATAACTGGAGGAGTGTAAATGATTGTTAGAGACTGTGAGGCACAGAATGTGTGTGGATTACTGTGAATTGACTGTAGACCTGGGGTGCCAGTGGGCGACTGTGAAAGAGAAACAATGAATAACTATGAAGGAGTGTGGATGACTGTGAGAGCCTGTGAATGAGTGCATGGCTGAATGAGACTGTGGAGCACTGAATGACTGTAGGAATGGCGCTCCAAGCGCTGCCACCACATGGTGTTTACACACTGTCACTGTTTACTATTGTGAATGACTGTGTCTGATTGTAAAAAGTTGATGTATGACTGTGAATGATTCAATAACTGGATCACTGTGAATGACTGTGAGAGGTCATGAAGGACAGAATGTGTATAGTTGACTGTGAATGACTGTAGACGATCTGAGGTGACAGTGGACATCTATGAAAGAATGTTGGTGACAGAAAAACAATGAATAGCTATGGAAGAGTGGATGAGTATGAGAGCCTGAGAATGAGTGGATGGCTGAAAGACTGACGCGCTAAAGGACCATCAGCAGGGCACTCTGAGTACTGCTGCAACATTACAAGTTCACTCCCATGCTGGGTCATTGTTTACCACGATGAACCACTGTGTTTAACTATATTTGACTGTTTGAAAGTAGGTGCTGAACTGTGAATGATTGGGAGCGAGTATGCTTGACTGTGAACAACTGTGAATGACTGTGAAGACTGTGGATCAGTGGGAATAACCTTCCAGTGACTCCAGAAGACTGAATGACTGGATGAGTGCAAATGAGTGTGAGAAACTGTGAGTTACTGTGAGTCACAGGCTGTGGACAATAGTGAATGACTGTGAGTGAATGGGACTGTGAATCCTTCTGTAAGTTCTGAGTCTTGCATTTTGGCACAGTTATTGAAATTCTGTCACACTAGGAAATGACACATTTTTCATAGTAAGATCAGAAACATTGCCAAATACATAAGAAAATCGTGTTAAGGATTTGTCTGTCCAAAAACAAAATGAATCATTCAGATGGCTCCAGTCAACAGTTCTTTGTGTGTCATAAACTATGTTGTGTTAGTTGCTGAAAATACTCCAGAAGCTGAAATTTTTTCACATGTGATTATGAGTTTTTTGTAAAAAGGCAATAGTTTTTGTAATATGACTTATCCAATCACCCAATCGAGAGCTAATACTGAAAGGCTACTAGACTTCCACCCACCATGCAAATAACAGCTTCTTGTTCTATGGTGATTTTACAGCAAATATAAAAAAAACTGAATAATTAACTAATGAATCAATGGTAAATGATGTATACATTGTTTTATTGTGTTTATCCTGGAATGTGGTGAGCCCTTCCTGCTCATTAAAACATTCTGTTTATTCTCCTTTTTAAATCTTCCTCTCAATACAGAAAACAATAATACAAATTTGTTTTGAATTAATATACAATCATTCACGTGTGTTTTTTCAGCCCTGGGGAAAGGTGACAATTCATTAAACAGTAAAAAAAACTACTGTATATACATCCTAATTCCTCTGTATCATGCTTAGAATCTCAACCATTGAGTTATGGAAAATCTAATTCACAATGAGATTCAACACTCATTCATTTGTTCCATTAACTGTTTTATTCAGTGAAACTTACAGTGTTAAGTTACTTAAAGTTATTTAGCTGTTTATATGACAGTGTAATTTTGGCTGTGAAAATTCAGGTTTAGTACCTCGCTCAAGGAACTACAGGCGAAAGGTGTTACTGAAACCAGGATGTAACCATTTCACTACCGTCTGCCCCTTATTATTAACCCTTAGGAATAAACTATAGATCTTTAACTATTGACACAGTTATTTAACTCTTACAAACATGAATTTACATCAGTTTAGCTTTTATAACTTGAATGACCTTCACCATAGTAAATAAAGCCTTAATCCTGAAATCACAGGAAAATTATACAATGTCAAACCTGTGTTAGTAACACTACAGAGCACCACTAATGGTATCTGCATGCTTTGGTGAGTAAATGACAGACATTTATTTCTTTATGTCACAATCATCTATGAGACAAATAATCAAAGTGTGTCAGCCCAGACTGTATCCTGTCTTGTGCCCTATGCTTGCAAGATAGGTTGTGAGCCTCTTCGAATGATTTTCAACAATAAATTATTGAGTGAAAATAATTTTAAAGTACAACCTTGAAAACAATAATGTTTCTTTGCCAGTAGTACAAATGACAAATATAAAATATTTTCGTGATGCCGTTGCCATACATAAAATTTTGGTGTTTCAGTGAATTGGTAATGGCATATTTTTCATCCAGGAGCCGAGTTTTTCCATTAGAGATAATGGTAATTTGACCTTCTATCAAAGGGAGCCTGGTCCATTATGTGAGGCACACAGCAACTGTACTGCTGCTGCTTCTGATAATGTAATTGAAGTTCATCTTGTGTTGCGTCTGTTTTGCATTTTCCTCCTCTGATTGTTTCTGATTTTCTATTGGAAGTATACAGAAAAAGCTTTCTTTCACACTTCCTTGGATCAACACCACTTAATGGACAGTGTTGTTTATGTCTGTGCCAGTTTGCCTTTTAAGTAACTCCAGACTCACAAAACTCCTTAGTCCTTAATCTTGTAATTGACTTAACCTTAAACTGTTCTCCTTTCAGAACCTTTTATCATGGTTAACATAGCTGTTATTTTATAAAAGGGCAAAAAGGGCTAAACAGTAATGTGGAGGCTTTAAAATTAATGTATGTAGACAGTTTTCTCATCACAGGAATGGAGACCTTGAGAACTTTAACACTTTTCTAAATTTGTAATAAAACTCAGTAAATAAAATGTTTGATTTAGTATATTTTGGACTTTTTTATTGTTTTTCTGAGTAAGTGCTCTTTTGTTTCATCACTCATTCCTGTGAGCAAAAATGGTTTCTTCTACAGTTTAGCTCACCATCTCAGATTATGTAATTATATTATAAAATTTGAGACATACAAATAATATTCAGTACTATCCAGGATGAAGTTCTTGGGAACAGATATGAACAGTGTTTCTGACCTTTGGGTCTATAGACGTTTAAAGAAGTGTCTGTCCTGACTCTCTTTACCTGGCTGTTAAAAGTCTGAAAGCATCATAGACAGTGAAAATGACATCAGGGAGACATGGATTTTGTTGCAGGTCCCAGATAACCTTTAAGGGTAATAAGGCTTATCTGGGAGTAGCAGATTTTGTGTTTCTACCAGAAAATCTTTTGTTACTCATTAATTGCAGTGTCTATTACTTGACTACCTTAGGGGGATTTCTTTGTTTGATGGTTATGCAAATTTCTGTTGAGCTCACATACTGATCAACCATGAGGATCTGTGTGACAGAATAGGATAAGATAGGACAGGTTGTGACTTTACTGATCCCTGCAGTCAAATTTACCCATACAGCATTTGGACACAACATGAGACACTGATAAGACACGTAACAGTATTTAAATGACGAAAGCAAAGAAAAACTAAATAAATACATAACCAAAAAAATTATAATAAAAACAGCAGAAGATAGTCTAATTGTTGACAGGTCAACATTCCCTCTTCAACACCCCACAGCACAAAAGAACATTCTGGCAGCTACAGTCTGGTAGAACATGTGGAAGGTGTTGCTGCTCACGTTAAAGGACCTTATCCTTCTAAGACATTTTAGCAGTTATAACGTTATAGCAGTTGTTCGTTGTGGAGGATCATCTTAGGTGAGAAATCATTGTACTTTTGTGACAATTGCAACAGTGTTGTTATTCTTTCTGTTTTTCCTGTTTTTAGCATATTTAACTATAGGGAAAGCAGTTAGCAGGTAACAATTAAGTATATGGACTTCTCATACAAATGTTCTCAGTCTGGCTCCATGCTTCTTCTGTAGTACCCTTAATCAAGGTACATCTCTTCAGTTATCCATGATGTACTGTAACTATCTTTGATAACATCAGTTAAGCAAGATCAGTATTCAATATATCAGTATATCATCAGTATATAATCAGTATTATTACTACTACTATTAATTATATTATATATGTTACAAAGTAATACACCTAATAACTGACATCAGCCAGTATCACAAACCTAATAAAATTGTACTAACTCAACCCCAACTTCACTATGTTTTGCAAAAACAAAAACAAAACCACAGCTGATTTGACCCCTGGCTAACCTTTATCTCCCCAATACTAGAGACCTAGGGGCTTAAGCCCCCAGTCTTTTGAACGGTATAGTCTGTGCCCCTCACCCCATCCTATGTTGTCATGTCAACCCTGCTTTCCTGTTCCCGCCTCCTTCTCCATAGTAACCATCAGGTGATCCAATCAAAGTTCACTCAGTTAGGTTTGCCAGAGGATCCCCGATTTGTTTCATTCCCTGACACGTGTTCAGCTAGTATTGCTGCACACTTGGCCATAGCTCTTGGGCAGAAGATGTCTAAAGACCAGGCTGAGCTGACCCAGACTCCCCTGCTGAAGATCTGGGTACCATGGATCAATAGCTCTCTAAGTCAGAGAAGGGGTTGTAAGTGTGATCATTTTCCTGTCTGTCTCTGTTCTCACTGCAGCTTCTCTGTATGAATGGTCCCTCTCTTCCCCATCAGTTTACTTAGAACAATCAGCTTCTAAAGTCAGTGTTTGTAGGAAAGTCACTGCTGACCTGATGTCATTTTTAGCAAGTGTATGGAAGTCGTGTTGATACTTTACTGCAGTTCTTTGACTGCCCCATTCCTCTCTTTGGCTGTTCTCCTACCTCAGGCATGGAGATAGCATGATACTACTTGTGCAGATGGGACACCTGCAGTGGTGAGGGTACACTTGTGATTGTTGAGGAGGTGCATTTGGAGCAGTGCTGTAACAGGCTGTGGTCCAGACTTAACCCACTTTGAATAGAGCTGCCCTAATGATGACACCATTCCTGTGGCTGCTGCAGGTGCACCATGTGTCCCCTTTCCTAAGTGTGTCCCTCCATGGTTTCAGATTGCTGGAATATCATTACATCCATTTGTGAAAATGTTGATAGTGGCAATCTGCCACCTGTACCAGGGACAGTTTGAAGTAAAGATGATGTGTTACTTATGTTGCATGATAAATTGGTCTCATGCTGCCTTGAAGACCTGTTCAGCTGGCACCAGGTTGTACTGGCACCTAGTGTACTTAATCCCACCAGTTTAGCAAATATGCAAAGGACATTGTGTTTACACATGCCTGGCTGACAGCTTTGACTGCCAGTTTAGAGCGGTTTACTCCCTTGCCTATTTTCTGTCAGCATCATGCTGGTGATGTTCTCTTAGGCCTTGCAGTGGGATATTCGAGATTAATTTCTTGTTGTTTAGGTGCCTTTACTCAGTATGAAGGCACAGCTACTACAATATCCTTTAACATATACAATATTGGAGTGCAGTGTAAGCCTATTTGTATTTTGTGGTGTGTTATGTGGGGAAGCAGCCTGCTCACTTGCTTCTCAAGGCCAGGGACCTGGCAGTGGATGACCTCATAATGCCTGGTGGAAGCAGAGGAAGACCTGCCAAAGGCGTGGAATTCTGGGAAGGTCATGGCCTTAATGACGATATAGTAGGGATAGGTTTCTTCTGGTCAATGTTTAAGTCCTGGTCCTTTGTACTGGGGCATGTTTTATGAAGTGTGACTTTAGAAATGTTTTCTTCTTTTAACCTACTGGTATATGATCCAATACAAATCATAGTCACTTTTCTTTGTTGTCCGTTATATATAGGCATAGAATTGCTATGCACATTAGGTATGAAAATATAACATTGGTTTGTGTCCAACTGTTAAAACAAAATAAAGGTTTTATAATTAAAACAATTACCCAACAACACTCTCTGCCTTGGCACATGGGGCAGATCCTTTCTTTCGCATCCCAATGTATGGCAAAATTGTTTATAGTAATAAGTTTGTGTAGCACCTAATCTAATGAATGTTATCATTTAACCAAAAATGAATGTGCTCAGTGAACAAATCAGGTCAGATTTTCTTTTATTGTATTTCTTATATTATAGTGTAGCAGCAGGTTAGGATTAGACTTAGGGTCCTTTTGCAAATGTTTTTTAATTCCCTGCAAAAAAATCATGTCTTTGATACTCTCTTTCTATCTGGATCCTCTCTTCCAGCCACCTTAATTCACCACTGGTTTTAAGTTTAAAGAATATTGTTTTATATCCTCTGCTTTGCATTATCTTATATTCAGCTGTGTGCAAGTCTGGACACATATTCTTCTACCACTTGGCACTAATATCAGAATGATGTTTTACAGTATGAAATTCTAGTTGTGTTTTGCTAAGTCTGGTCACAGCATTATGCCATGAGACAAATGCTCATTGTGAATCTGTGAAATATATTTTTTAAACCCATGTGTGATATTTCAAACAGTTTGCAGTGGGTGCACTTTTTGTGCAGTGGGTGAAGGACATTCATTGAGGTAGACAGTGCCCTTTTCCTTTGCCACTTTGTCCCTGCATACACTGATGATGGCCTTTACTATTTTGCAGCCTCAGTGCCTCAGTTCACCAATTCCCCAACTCTGATCGTGATGGTGGGGCTACCAGCACGAGGAAAAACCTACATCTCTAAGAAGCTTACTCGTTACCTCAACTGGATTGGGGTCCCCACAAAAGGTGAGCCAGTTACGTGTGTCCTGCTTAATGTTGAGGACAGACAGAAAAGAGCTTCTTCTAGTCACCTTTCAAGGAAGTCAGAATGCAAAATGAGACCGAATCTTTTTGGATACCCCTACTGATCTGGCTGTTTGGCTCTCTGCTTTCTCAAGTGTTCAACCTGGGTCAGTACCGAAGGGAGGCAGTCCAGACTTACAAGACCTATGAGTTCTTTCTTCCTGACAATGAAGAGGCCATGAAGATACGCAAGTAAGACAAACAGCATGCTTTATCCCTTTGGGTAGCCAAAGAATGCTTCTCTTACATGACTACATACTCAGTGGTTGGAGTTGTTGTTTTGTTCTTTGGTCTGCTGATATTCAACAATAAGAACATGTATTTGCCAGAACTATGCAATTTTAAGCTGATCTTTTTTGTGCTCAGGGCCTGTGCCATTACAGCTCTGAAAGACATCCACAGTTACTTCACTCAGGATCAGGGACAAGTGGCAGTAAGTAGACAATGCCATTTATATCACTTATTCTGCATAGTCAAGAAGTAATTTTATAGGAGGACCATTTACTGGATGCATTTCAAGCTTTTTTGCTGTTTGTTTGGTGTTCTGGTCAGTATTGACTTTCCTCTACTGGCAAGTCAGCATTTGTTACATTCAGTTGTTTTTTTTACATTACATTTTGTTTCGAAGTGCATAAATATATATAATAGTGTTCCAAGTAGCACAAAATAAAACTAAGAATTTTATTTATTCTAGGTATTTGATGCCACCAACACCACGCGAGACAGGCGTGAAGACATCCTTTGCTTTGCTAAGGGGAATGGTTACAAGGTGGGTAACACATACAGACCCTCATCTCAACCCACCTTCGTTCTGATCCTTCAAACCTTTTTATAATTGCTGCATTTGATTTTCATGTAACACACTGTGGTACTGTCACATACTGAAGTAAAACTAGTTGTGGAAAGGAGTCATTACACTGAAAAGAGTGATTGATAAATGCAAAGGATTTGACAGGGTACCAAGACTTTCAAATCACAATATCAAAGAAAATTAACATTTTTGTTATATTAATGATGTCACCTTTTCTGATTTATCTTCTGAGGTGTTGACCCTTAAATTTGACCATTACTTCTGTAGGTCTTCTTTGTGGAATCAGTTTGTGATGATCCTGACATCATAGAGGCTAATATAATGGTAAGGAAATAAGGATCTGTGGAGACTTTTACAACACTTAGAAATTAGTTGTGCTGTTAATTTGTGTTTATTTTTACAAAGGGCTTTATATCCAAAATAGCTAAACAATCTGTATCTCATATATATTAAAGTTTGCACTTTAACTATATAGTGTTTGTAATGACAGTAAATATAGCTATTCTCTTCATTTATACATTCAAAACCCAACACCTATAAGTGCCTCTTGCTGCTGTTATATTTTAGAGATGAGACCATCTTTCTCTGTGTATACATCCTATGCAGTCACCTAACCTGTGTGCAGCCTTTTTAAACCACAGGGAGGCATTTTGTTTCCATAGCAGGGAAATCTCTGCACTGACCTAATTAATTAATTAATTAGGTTTTATTTTGTTGCTTAAACTGACCTGAAAGCATTTGGATTTGTTAGATGTCTTCTGTTATTCAGGGTATTTTTTCCTAGTACTGTAGTTATGCCTAGATCTGATCAGTTTTACGTTGATTTTATACGTCATCAAAATATTAGACCTGATACATGTGGGCAATATGACAATAAATATTGGTGATGTAGTTGTGTGTTCAGCCCATGTCCTTGAACCAGTGACTCAGATGGATGTAAAGATGGTTGTCTGTGTTGTCTGAGTGTGCAGGAAGTGAAGCTCAGCAGTCCAGACTACAGAGACTGTGACAAGGAGGAGGCGCTCGTAGACTTCCTCAAACGCATTGAGTGCTACAAGATGACCTATGTGCCCTTGGACGATGAGATGGACAGGTGACCCAGGGATGAATATTCTGGACTGGTTACAGTGTTACATTTTTGACACATTATGAAATGTTCCTCAAATATTGTTTTTGGATTACAGGTACACACAAGATGGTCAAAGCAAAATTACATATATGTTTTTTGGCAAATGTAAAATTAAGGAACGACCATTTCTGACTCTAACATTCTTCCACAGGAATCTCTCCTACATTAAGATTTTTAACGTTGGCTCCCGGTACCTGGTGAATCACGTGCAGGATCACATCCAAAGTCGCATCGTCTACTATCTAATGAACATCCATGTGACGCCCCGCTCCATCTACCTATGTCGGCATGGGGAGAGCAAGCTCAATCTTCTGGGGCGCATTGGAGGGGACTCGGGCCTCTCCACCCAGGGCAACAAGGTGCAGTGGATGGGGATGATCAGAGGGAGGTGGTACACAGTATGGATGGATGGAGGTGTGACAGACAGACAGTGTGTTCTTACACTGTACCTCAGTTCAAATGAAAAGTAATGAGTAACACATATATATGAATATGTCCGATGAGGAGAAAACATTTTAGAATAATCACACATAAATTTTAATTTTTAGTGGAATTAGTAGTTTAAAAAAATTATATAGACACAACTTAAGCATCAGTTTTATAACATCTATAATTTGAAAGAATCAGAAACAGGATAGACTTAATTTTTATGTTTTTAAATCCAGAAGACTGGAAGTATTTATATAGGTTACAAAAGAACATACAATTTTTCCTATTTTTCAATTAGTACATATCAGGTTTAATATGTGTTATAATTTTATTCCATTTCACATAGTACTTTCTGAACATACCCTATTTTCATTTTTTATAATGAAGGTAAGTTACTACATTTAAAGGTGGGAAAACCCACTCCTGTCTGCCAGTCCTCTGATGTGTGTCTTCCAAACGACAATTAAGAGGCATGTTAGCTAAAAATCCCTAAAAACATCCACTTCTGTAGCCCTGCCACTGCCGATTTGTCCAACATCCACAATAACCCAAAACACGGTTGTGATCCTATAGAGCTTTTAGGTGCTGCCTTCAGGAAGGAGTTCCTCAAAGAGCTCCTTCGTCCTCCCAACAACATCCACAGCTGAGATCAGCCTCAGAGCTGCTGAATCCCTTCCAGGTTTCAAGAAGGGTCACAAAATGCATCTGTTTCACACCCACTCCACTCCAACACAATAAAATTGCATCATAGCATCTGTCATAAGCACCTTTTTATTTTCTGTCAGACTCAATTGTATATAAATCTACTCTTGTACTGTGTGCTGGCAAAAAAGTTGTTTCACATGAATTAAATACTTAGACAATAACATGTCTGCATGTAAATTTCCTTGCATTTTATGAAATGCAGTTTTGTTTGTTGTATGTCACTTTGGAGGAACATTTTTTGTGTCTGGACAAAATATGTCTGTGTTAAATCCTACAAATATAGGGAGAAATCAGCATCAGAAAGCAGCATCAAGCACATCACAGAGAGTCTTTAACTGAGATATAGATGAATGTCAGGGCATCTTTTAAGCACCACTTTCATGTTCTTCTGCTGCCATTCAGTTTGCCTGCACCCTGGCAGACTTCATCCGGAGCCAGTCCATCCGAGACCTTAAAGTGTGGACAAGCCACATGAAGCGGACCATCCAGACAGCCGAAGCGCTAGATGTGCCATACGAGCAGTGGAAGGCATTGAATGAGATTGATGCAGTGAGTTTCTGCACACTTGCATGTAGGTACTTTTATGAAGGTAGGTTGCACTCCAACACTGAATCCCATGCCTATGCTGCCTGCTTAGGGAGTGTGTGAGGAGTTGACATATGAGGAGATACAGGAACACTTCCCAGAGGAATTCGCACTGAGAGACCAGGACAAGTACCGCTATCGTTACCCCAAAGGCGAGGTAAGAAAGTCCCTTTCCGTGCTCGTTGTGACTCTTTAGAACGAGTCCTTATGAGCACCTGGTTGCAAAGCCTCGCACACTCACAGGTGTACTTTTCATCCCCAAAATGAGCTATGAGATGTGCTATGATTTTGTTGCTATTTCATTAAGGCATTTCATGACTAGTCACTGCTTCTTGTCCATGTCCGGTCTGGCACAGATCCTTGTGCTTGATCCTTATGCCAGTTTCCTTTCTTTCATGGTTCATGGCCTCTTTTTTACATTCTGTGTATAATGCCCAGTACTTGACATATTCCTCCTATTAACATAACCTTGACACTCTTGGCACTTGCAGTCCTATGAGGACCTGGTGCACCGACTGGAGCCAGTTATTATGGAGCTAGAGCGGCAGGAGAATGTGCTGGTGGTGTGTCACCAGGCTGTGATGCGCTGCCTGCTTGCCTATTTCCTGGACAAGAGTGCAGGCAAGATATCTGACTGTGTGGCATTAAGAGAGATGGTTCATGCACTCATACACTACAGAAGCTGGGCGTTTAGGGAAATGCTGATGCCTATAAATATCCATAGTCTGAGACCCTTCTGATTTTTTTTTTTTTGGTTTTGTTATTACAGCTGTCAATTTTTCATACCAAAGACAAATTTATTTGTTTGTTATATCACGCGTAAAACACTGAAACATATGGCCACTTGCATTAATTCTGCTACCTGTTTAGTCCCGTTAATTAATTAGCAATGTGAATGAAATAGAAACCAGAAGCAGCTAGATCTCTCTTGGGTCCAAGGAGCCCAACCCCCTTTTTCCTAGACAGCCACATTAGCAGTGAGTGGCCTTAAGCCATCATCAGATCACAAGTTTAACATTGTTTTGGTTCCTTGGTGTTGAGTCTGCACCAGTGTGTATCAGCTTACATCTTACCTTCTGTTCTCTCTGTGCAGAGGAGCTGCCTTACCTCAAGTGCCCTCTCCACACGGTGCTTAAACTCACCCCTGTGGCGTATGGTCAGTTCCTGATTTTACTGTGCCCTTCACAGTCTAGACACTATGACGTGTGGCTTTTTTATGGTAAAGACTTACATCTTTGCAGGTTGTAAAGTGGAGTCTATCTTCTTGAATGTGGAAGCCGTCAACACGCACAGAGACAAGCCTATGGTAAGAGATACAGAGTGAATTACTTTGAGGGAAAGCGGTGCACACAGACAGCATCTCATGGTAAAGTAGACGAACAATGTGAAATGCACAGTGTATCTACAGTACATAGCAAAACAGTGTAAACCAGCAGTCTCAGCATATTGGGCATAATTTTTGGTTCTTTCTATTATTATTTCTAGAAGAAAATAATCTCCATTAGTGAGGGTGGCCCTGGAGGAGGAAGCAGAATTCACGATACAGTCCATCCTCAATTTAGCAAGCCTTGATTTTAAGATTACAGATTTTACAGATTGTTGCAAAAACATTAATTCAACTATACATCCATCCATTATCATAAACTGCTTAATCCTGAGCAAGGTGAGGTTGTGCCAAACTTACCCACACACAGTCTGGCATTAATGTGCCGGGAGCAGGGGAAGTTGATGCGACTGAGCAGAACATCTGAGCGAATGAGCAGAACACCTGAACAAAAATCAGGTTGTACCAAATATTGAGATGAAGGTGACAATAATGTAGAAAAATAATACACATTGAAGGACTTACTTTAAGCATAATGCAAGAGAAAATATATTTAGAAAAATATTAGATTTGGGATAATAATTTCTTTAATGCATAAAACAATGTTTTAAACAATTGTGATACTGTGTCTCAAAAAAAGAACCAGCCAAAAGTGTCCATTGCTTCTTTTATGAAGGCAGCACAGTGAGTCCCCTGTAGCACCGTTCTGGTTATAATTCACTATACAGCATGTATGTATGTTTCAATTATAATATTGACTATTTCATTTTACTAGATACATAACATGTTCATTAAACATTACATTAGGTTATAAAAGTGTTATTATTGTACACAGTGCAGTATCCGCCACCATAGTAAAAAATATTAATCTTAAATTACGCTTTTGATTTTCTGAACTTTTGCTGTATCCAGACACCTCCTTCCCCATATAGTCTGGAAAATCAAGGATGAACTGTAAACATTTTTGAGGAGGTTTCTGTTTGACAGCCTGTCTGAAAGGGCATTGTAATACTGTAGTGAGCCTTGAACTCACTATAACTCACTGTATTGACTCTTGAAGATCCCCAGGGTAAAACTCAATGTAATGTAGTCACCATAACTCACTGTCTTCAGATCAACTTGGGTATCCTAGCTCAAGTTGTCATCTTCTCATTTAGGAATTTTCCCTCCCCATTCCTCTTGCAGAATGTGGATGTCACCAGGGATCCACAGGATGCTCTCCAGACAGTCCCAGACCACATATGAAGAGACAAACTGAAGGGATAGACAGGCTCTGGAAGCTCCTGTAGCTCTCCTAGGTTTTACTATTTGAGTTTAATTTTGATAAACTGTCTAATGGCTGTAAAGCTGCTGCTTTCGCTGAAACTGCCTTTCATATCTGGACATAAGTGTAAAAGGGTGAAGAAGGGCACTGTCTTATAGTGTATCATAATTACTTGTGGGACCACGTGTTGTGTCCGCATATAAGTAAAGGGAATTATACTTTATGAAGAAATCTTATTTCTTGGGTGATCACCCAGACACCTGTGGAAAAACTAAATGATAAAAACACTGAAACTTGATGGAACTGGATGGAAGTGAGTTCTACTGCCCTTCTTCCTATAGCATAACAAACTGGTAAGCAAAGCAACTGAAGTTCACCAGATTGGTTGAGGATACCACAGCAGTGCACATTATGCTTATTAAACCAGCAAACTTCAGGTCATAAAGTGAAGTATTTATGTGTCTCACTCCACTCCTTCCCTCATTTGACTTCAGAGTGGCATTCAAGCCACTAAAAACTCAGGATTACAGTGTTTGCTTTCAGATGTGTGTGAAACTGTACAGCCAAGCACTGTCACATGTGACAGTATCACCATATGATGTGAGGACATTTCCACAGTACATACTGAGGTCAAATGATTTGACTTGGAACTGGTGAAAGGAACCATGGTGGTACGAGTTAATAAGAATACTTATTTCTTATTTGACTAACCAATGATCACTTTTTTACTGGGACTTGTATTGTTTTCTTATCTGATAAATATTGTAAGCTTTTGAACTGTTGCTTCAAACATCTACTTGAGAAATACCTGTCACAAGTAATATAAAGTGCAGGTTGGAGCAGGGGAAAGGTGAACATTGAATGTCATCTTAATGTTTTACAGATTTTTGTTTATTTATTCATGAATTAAATAAAGTAAACTGACATATTACACTGAAATAATGTAACCTTAAGTATGTAACTGAATGTGCCTACCTAAAGACAATGGAGTGTAATATTTCAGGCCAGCTGTGAAATGTTATCATTTTAAGTATTATCTTTTTTAAGTATTTGTGTTTAAATTATATGCAGTTTAGTCACTGAAAACAGAGAATTCCTTTCTGTTAATCTTTGATCAGATATTGCTTTAGAAGTTCACATATTAAAAGTGTTGCCTTTCAGATCACATCTATGTGTGAAAAATATTTGTAATTGGTATTTAATATAATATGGCAAATGTCAATAGCATTCTTTGTAACTGCAATCAAAAAACTATAAATCAGATTACTTTTTCATGTGGACTTCCAGTATTTTTGCCACAACCTTCAGAAAGCCATTTTCACTGTTTAATGTATTTATGAGAAAGCACTGTTAAAAGACAACTTGCTGATGTCTAAAAGGGTCTGAATGGAACGAAACTTTATGTAAAAATGGCTGTAGTTGTCTTTTAGGCCAAGGATTACTTATATGTCCATTAAACACAAGTCCATAAATGACATTCAGATGAATAGAATGAAATTAAGTACACATTTAAATTAAAAATATATTGTCTACTGATTATAACTTTGGACATGCTTTTTAGGGCTTTTCTTTACATTACACAACCCCATCATTTCTGTTCCATGATGAAGACCAGTGGAAACTAAATGTTATTTGTAAGTCTAGAGCAAATTCTATGATGAGTAGATAGCAATATGATGAGGGTGTCAGCTGTGAACATTAACAACATAACAAACAAGTGCTACTATTAACATTTCATGGTTCTTTGAGTTTTAATTACTTTTTCACAGATGTTGTAACTCTTCCCCTCAGTCTGGTGTCTGGAAGCTGCTAAAATTGAAAGCACTTGACAAATTATTCATCAGAAAGTGATCAGAGATGGAAGAGAAATTGGTATAAAGACAAAAAAGCAAGCAGGAAAATGTTAAGTTGAGGACACTCTCTTAAATTAGGTACATAACAAATTTTATCTTTGCTCCTCTTCAAGCAGAAAGTATGAGCAAATGGTTATTATCATATGGCACCTCTACTGTGGACAACTAAAGGAAAAATATTTTGCTAAAACAAGACAGAAAGTCCATCTTATAACAATTAATATTGATGGCTAATCACTAAAGGAGCTGTTTGACTAACCGATGATCACGTTTTTTATGACGTTTTGAAAATATAAATTTGATTTAACAAGAAATAAGCTACTGTCAGAGTAAAACATACTAAAATTAAGCAAAATTATAAGGTTTGTGCCTTCACTGCACCCTCTGCTACTGCGATTTCTGTAGGAGACCCATTGCTGTGGTCTTCCCAAAACCCGAGATAGGAGCCTCAGCCACACTCCCATCACCAAGATGGTTGGCTGCCTGAATCATAAAACTTTAGGTATATTTCAGCCATTTAACAATACCTTTCAGTTTAAACTTTAAATCCAGAGCAGCACTTTTCCTGCCACACCAGTTGTTTTAGATGAAGGAAAGTTCTGTGATGTTCCACCAACATAAAACCCAATGCCATGTGAGTGTAGTTAATGGTGAAGTTGTGGCAAACTCACCCACACACATTCTGGCATTAATGTGCCTGGTGCAGGGAAAGTCGATGCGACTGAGCAGAACAGCTGAGCGGAAACCAGGTTGCACCAAAAATTGCAATGAAGTTGAAAAATTTATTTACATTGACCAAAAGAAAACAGAAAGAACATCAGTCTCTGAAAAGAGCCAACACAGGGGTTAAATAAATATTTTGTTTAATTAATATTTTGTTTATTTTATAAATATTTAATCTCAGTCATGTTACACAAATAACATTTCAATTGTTTCCACAATGGACTGTATTAAAAGGTTATATTTTACTGAAAAACATTAAAATTATTAACAGTTGATGAATGCATTTGAATTTAATAAATCACAAGGTACAGCAACACAAGAGTTTCTTATAAAGTACACTATTTCTGGCATGTCCGGGATGTGTGAGAACATAGCACAGGTGAGCACGATAAGTATAAAGTTTATTGGCTGGTTGTGTAAGATATTAAAATGGTAAGACCAAAAGAGAAAAAATATGGCTTGTTTGATCTAAAGGATAACAGATTGCACAATCAAACTTACCCCAATCTGAAAAATGTTTTTTTCAAACATTTTTAATTTACACGGGGGACTGAACCCAGAACAAATAGTGAAATAATGGTTGTTGTGTACCTGGGAATATTTGAGGATTGAGAATGAGGTACAGTAGCATCACTCTAAGTGATAAAAACCATTTATTCTGGCTTCCTTTTTATATGACAAACTTCAACACAAAAACCAGAGTGTAGATAATACACTTGAACAAGACCAGCTGCGTATTCATAGCTATTTTTTGATTGCTGATGACAGCAAGCATGAGCAATTTTTTTCTCAGGAAAAAGCGTTTGTGTGTTTTGTTGAGTCGAGTTTCTTGCTGTTGCTAACATTTTATTGAAGTATAATGAATGGAAAAATGGTATTGCTGATGCAACACTCAGAAGAGTGTTTTGTCTTTTTCCCAAACATTCAGTCCAGCTGAAGTGTAGAGACTCACTGGAGGTATTGAGTAACAGTAGGAGTGTTTCTCTTCGGGTCTTACACCCTTGACCAACTGCTCAAAAAGCAACATTGGTGTTTTCAGCTCATTTTAAGAAGCATTATTTTCATTGAAAAGTTTTCCTAAAACTTCTAGTCGCATTGGTCTAAAGCATGATTTAAATAAAATAACTGAATTTTCAGAACATAACAGCAAAGCTTTGACTGAGATTTATGAGTGTCCACTGGTCAAGGGCACAATTGGGACTTGTAAACAATTGTGTGTTAATGTGAATATTTGGGTTCAAACACTGGACAGGACTGTGATGGTGCTGTTACTGCAGGCAGGGATCTTTGGGCTGAAAGAGTAATTTCCATCTGGTTTCCCCTGCTGTAACTGGTGTGTTATAGTATAAAAGCACCTTGATGACAGTCCCTGATGTCTTAATTTACCTCATGTGTGCCCACAATAAATTATTTCAAAATCACTCTAAACAATGTACTAAAGGCAGGTGGATCTTCAATACATAGAATGAAAACATTTCAATAATACAATGTTTAGAGAGGCAAGAAAGTAAAACCCAGAAGGGTGTACGGATAACCCCTAATTCTATTTCCTTAACCCTCATTTTCTAACTTTCCATTACAAATGTAAAGTACAGGAATTACAGGCAATACCTGCCCACATGGGAACCTTACAATTGCATGGGATGCTACAATATGAGGTTTGCCTATATGAAAAACACCAAGTTGAAAAAGTGACAACACCTGAGCTACTTGTACACGGAAGACAAACTTACCTGTGGCATCTGCTGTTTGGCAGAAAGATGTGTTAATGATAGTATTTTTATTTGAAAGTATGTTTTCACTGAGTTGAGCCGTGCGGGTGGAGGTCACGTAGTACAGTACCTCCAACAGACGGGAGATGCTGAAGTGGCTGGTGGGGGTTAACCGTGCTACCCCTGCCCGGGCACATGGACGTGGCACATGAGTGCGGAATTTCCACCACAGTCCTGCCAGGAGCAGCGGGTGGGTGTATGTTTTTTTATGAAGGGTATTGACAGAAAATTTTAAAAAGCCTTGCGGTTACTGAACAAATGTATGGGAAAGTACTGTTTTAGAAATCTGAATGATGTTCACAGGCTCCTGTGTTTACTGAAGACATAAGTAATCCTTGGTCTAAAAGACACCTACACCCTTTTTTCGTAAAGTTTATTTTTACAGACACACACACACAGATTTGTTCAATAAGCATTACATATTTCACTTTCATGGGCCAAAATTCCACAGCTTGTTTTGTGTTTAAAATGTTACCAGCTGAAGTGAGAGGGAGGAGAGTGACGCCCCCTTTCGGCTTTTTTTTTTTCCCCTCCACTTTCAAACGCCACTAAAACGGCCCACTGTGTCATAGGCGGTCCAGGCGAGC
This sequence comes from Arapaima gigas, assembly GCA_900497675.1. NCBI lineage: Eukaryota > Metazoa > Chordata > Actinopteri > Osteoglossiformes > Osteoglossidae > Arapaima > Arapaima gigas. The sequence goes on along the minus strand of UFQX01000434.1, from coordinate 40,807 downwards.
GTCGGTGCTAATGGAGGCGCGGGAAGGATCGGGGTCGCGCAGCTGCACGCTGCTGGGTGTCGCCTTGGCTCTGCTCGCGTGCACGCGCGGGGCCCCTCAAGCGGAGTACGGAGCGCGCAGCGAACCCCGGGGCGGCGGTCCCGTGCTGCAGGTGAGCGCGCCGCGTGCCCGGTCCTCGTTTCTCCGCGAGTCGCGGCGCTACGTCTGCAGAGTTACTACTGACAGCTACTACTGCACGGCTTCGCAGTTACCACGCAAACACAGTGAGCACAACACCCTTCACCACCGCTCTGAGCAACTTAAACCAAACGGTCATTTTCACCATTCTGCAGTTTGTGACATTATTAAAACAAAGTATTCTCAAAGGGATTATACCAAGTGTACGGTAAGAGGAGCATCCCCCACTGCAGCACAGCGCTTTGCTCAGGACAAACTCTTTCTCTGCTGCCCTCTCTTTGCACCTCAGTGTTTCCTCTCCTTTCTCCCGCTAACGTGCTAACATACAGACACACGTTTGCTTTGGGAGCAAAGCGTCTATTTTCAGATCAAAGGTGCCCACTCACTACAGTACCTCAGACACTGTGTGCATTTATTTCTGTTTCCCCGCAGCCCATGAATAGGCTCGATTGAGCTTCTTGTAAAAGCAACATCCAGGTCTAACTTCACAGAGGGGGCGTCTGAAATTAGGTTAGAGTGGTTGGAAAACATATAATAATATCTGTTGATGTGTATTGGTCGGCCCACTCTCAGTAGAATGTCTTTTCCCGAGTTTGGCATGATTCTGGCATTTTTTAAAAGTAAAATGTCACATAAAACGCATGCTCCTTCGGAACAAAGCTTCAGCAAGCTTTTGAAAAGTTTCATACCGAGTGTAAATGGAACATTTTATGTAATAATGCTGTCTTTAAAAAAAAAACCTTAAATATATTCAGTAATACCTCAATAAATGGAGCTTGAGAACTGGCTAGGTGCAACAAAATACAAAATGCACTCGTTCTACCTGTAGTAGTAGCTAATAAACACAGAAAACAGTCTATTATGTGGGCAACAAAAATAAACTTGCAAAAAATTGTTTTGAACTATTTTTGTATTTTTTAAAACACTATGGTTAGTTATGATAAATTTCTTAAAAGAGTGCTATTGTGAAACAGTGCTTATTGCAGCAAGAGCTAAACAAGATTTTACTGTATTTATATTTATAAACACTGTTAATATATAAAATGTCTGTACTATATGTGTGTGTCATTGCAAAACTTTTAGTTCCAAAGAATGAGCCTCGGAATATTTGTCTTTCTTTCCTGAGGCTAAAATGTCAGAGCAAATCTGCTAAGCCAGAGGTACCTAATTTATTATGTCCAAGTTCACTCAGAAAAAAAGAAGGTTCCCTACTGAATTTCCTTGTGTGTTGAGGGACAAACTCCCAGCAAATTCTCTGCCTCCTTCTTAGTAATTATACTATTTATTAGAAAATATAGTTCATCATATCTCAAGAACAATAATGCCAGTGATCAGCTCCACTATATCTTCACATGTGTCTGTGTCTCCATGTCCCATGACAGTCACATCCCATGGTCTCAAATTGTGCCTCCTGCATGGCGGTTTGCATCCTGGCACATGTTTTCCTCACTGAGTCTCGGTCTTGTCTAAAGTCTCCTGTTGCTGAAAGGAAGCAGTCAGGAGTCTTCCAAAGACACGGTCTTCTGCATTGTGCCAAATCGGTGAATTAGGGTCTGCTGAAATACTGTTTGCTTACAGATTAAAACTACATTTTTTACAACTGGGGTCATAGAACAAGTGTGATAAAAAATACATTTTACAAAGTTGTGGAAAAAACGTTTGCCCCCCCCCCCCATTTCTTTGTTTTTTTCTGTTTTTGCAGCTTTATGACATTAACTTTGATCAGACCTTTTAGCAGAGGTAGTTCTTGTCTTACAACATATGTGACATACAACAACCTAGACTTACAAAGGATGTCCCATTAAGCTTATTATATTATTTTTGAGTTTTGATCTTTGGTCATAATGTCTACAAGCACTCCATCTGCTGTACAACAACATTGGCTGTTTATGCTGCCACAGCTGTAGGAAAACCATAGTTTATTAAGCATGCAGTATCTAACAGCTACAAAAAAAGGTGAACAAGCACAGGCTGACAGCCATACAGTGTTGTGTAGTAATTAATGAGAAAATATCTTGTGATATTGTTTTATGACAACTGCTTAAGTAATTTTTTCCATTTTAAATGTATTCAGTGATATTTTAACAATGGTAATATTTAGTATATCTAGGTGCCAGTTTTGGGGCTCAGGACTGCAAAAAATGTTTAATTACCATTTATGGTTTATAAATCTTTAAATCTTTTAGTTATAAATTTGCCTTATGAAGGGCTTTTCAGGAATGCATTACTGTACTTAAAAACAAATTATTTATTCAAATAGTTATTGATGTTAGTTGTAATTGCACAAAGCACTTATCCTAGTAACATTAAGATGATAGGTAAAATATCATACAAGTCATTTTTGATTCCGTAAAATGTGTTTAATTGTCTCTTTGGATCTAAACATATAATTAGATAAATTGATCACTTACTGGGCTGAAAATATTAAAAAAGTATTACCTATTGTTATTGAGACATTCTGACTACCAGCAAAAAACATTGCCTACCCTGTATATGATTTACTTTGTACAGAGAGGAGTGTCTGCACAGCATATAGGGTTAAGGAAGTTGACATCACAGAAATGAAGAATAATGTATGTACATCTGATGAAATATGTAAAATAGGGGGATGGTTGACTAAGTAATTTTGAGTTGGTTACTTACTGTTGTCCAGCTTAAGGTGACCGAATTCCATGTACGGTGTTCAGTGGTGTCTCGCTATGCCCGCACCACTGTGCACAGTACTGTTTGGAACCAGCTACCCACGACCAAGGAGGCCATCTTTGAGGTGGATCTGCCATCGACGGCCTTCATTTCCAACTTCTCCATGTGAGTTTGGTGGCTGTCCCTCCTTTTGTCTTATTCATCTTGTTTTTCCTCTTACTCTCTTTTCCTCGTCTCTTGTTCACCTCTGCTTTTGTCTTTTGCACACAGTGATAGTACATTCCAGACTGTTTGGCCAGCAACTGTGGAAAAATCCTGCAGACAATACTGCAAACTGCTGGAATGACTGAATTCAGAGAACACTGATGTCATCAGTAGCCATAAATAGGCCATTTCGAAACCCACTGTGTTTTTTCTGATGTACTTTACCAGAGTTTTTGCTCCTAACTGACCAGAGGGATTATTCCCAGAAGTGTCCTAACATTAACAGTAATTGTGTGCTTTAAATTGTTTTGCCATTATGATGGTTTTGGGTAGTGGTCCTGTTAGCCTACTCTAGTTTGATCTAGTTTGCAGTTTGCATAGCAGCTATAGACCGGACTTGACATTTGCAAATTACACTGAATTGAATACTTTTTGTATTGGCCTTAGTTACTAATATTAGAAATTATTATGCTATTTACATACATTTTTGTTTTTTTTCAAGCAGGAGTAGTTAATGTAATATAGATCCCCAAAAAGCTTTAAAGGGGAAAATTAAATAACAAAAACACAAACAAGGTAGGCAGGCCAACAGTGTAGGAAGCTCAGTATTAAAATGGCATCCCTCACTTTCCCAGAAAGGAACAGCCAGGCAAGGGAGTACAAGTGTGAGTTTATTACCAAGGGTCCCGGAATCTAAGCTGCTGCTAAACTGATGCTTAAAATAAATAAAACCTCACCTTACACACACATACATACTACAGACCCTGAAAGGAGCCTGGGGCTGGATTTGGGAGCGGCTGCAGGTCAGTAGTGGAGAACACTCATAGGCAAATGAATATGAGCTTTTGTATGTAGTCAGAAAGTTCATTGAGAAAATTATAGTACTGCTCCCTGTATAGTTTACCAAGGCAAATGGCCAAGATACACACACACACACACACACACACACACACACACACACACACACACACACACATCCTTAGTGCTGTCTGAAGTGTGCCAGGAAAATACTAGTGGCAATCCGGTTTCATTAGATAAGTTTAGCCTCTTGGAAGGTGTGTGAGGGGTCAGTGTTCTCTGTGCAGGCATATATAGACACACACATTCCTGTTCTCCCTCTGCCACACATGTTTATTGTACTCCTTGTCCTTCTGGACAAGAACTCCTTCTGGTTCAACAAGTTTACTTTTGCTTCAGTGTTGTCATTTCATGGTATTTTTGTTAAAGGCCTACATCCTTTCCTCTGCAGTTCCTTACACAGCCAGGAAACAGGGATAAAACCTTGGCTGTATGATGCAGAAAAAATACAAGATGTACTCTTGATTAGATTAGTGGCTGAAGGATTTTGGAGGAAACAATGTTATTATGGGACTGAGGCAGTAACTTTCAATATGAAATTTCTTTTATCTGAAAACTGAAAATGCAAAGTTACTCCTTAATGCAGCATCTATCTTTGAGAGCCATTATTATCAAAATACCATAAATAAGTTATTTAGGCACGCCACTACAATAACATTTAGGTGATCATTAATTCAAAAAAGCAGTTTTTTAATGTTTTTTTATGTTTTTTCCTGCTCTTTCCAGCACCTTCAATGACAAGGTGTATGTTGCCCAGGTAAAAGAAAGGGCCACAGCCAAAAAGATCTACGATGAAGCCAGACGCAAGGGAAAGACAGCTGGCCTTGTGGCCACCAAGTCAGTTCAATGATGTATTCCCTACTTCATTTCCTTAGATTTGCCTTTTTTTTAATCCATAAAGTGCCTTTTTTCCTTTTAACGTTGCATTTTAGATACTTGTTCCCTGCAAGTTGTCTGTTAGATGGTTTACAAAGCAATACATTCCTGACAGAAAATTGTGTCTTTCAGGGAACGAGAGATGGAAAAGTTCCGAGTGTCAGTAAGTGTTCCTTCAGGGTCTCGCATGTCCTTCGCCCTGTCTTATGAGGAACTGCTGCAGCGACGTTTGGGGCGTTACGAGCTGGCACTGGGGCTGCGTCCGGGGCAGCCTGTCCAGAACCTTACCCTAGAGGTCACGGTGGCTGAAAGAACAGGCCTTAGCTTTGTCCGAGTGCTCCCACTGCGGACCAGCCGACTGCTTTCCAACGCTGTCCGTGGTACGTGTCCATGTTTTTTTTCCGCTTGAGAGAGAAAGAGTGCCCTCTTTGAAGAGAAGAACCACAAAGGTCAAATGCAGATAAATTTTTCTCTGGGGCACAGGTGATGCAGAGCCTCCTCCTTCCACAGTCATTCAGCAGACCCCCAACTGTGCTCACATATGCTATGCTCCAACCTGGCAGCAACAAACCACCTCCTCTCCCAAGGGCCTCAATGCAGACTTTGTCCTTCAGTATGATGTGGAACTTACTGACCTCATGGGCGATGTCCAGGTTGTAGATTATATACAGAACACTGAACTCAGTCTGACATTTTCATCAATCACGTAATCAAACGTCTGTTTCTTTCAAAATAAGTATTATATTTTGTTATCTTTAGATCTATGATGGCTACTTTGTGCATTACTTTGCACCCAGGGGACTTCCTGTTGTTCCAAAAGATGTCATTTTTGTCATTGACATCAGTGGCTCCATGATAGGCACCAAAATGAAGCAGGTAAAACTACAAATATTCAGCGACTTTCCTATTCTGAACACCACAGATATTTACTCTACTAACATTCTTTTCAGCTGTTAGAAGAATACAGTTTGGAATAAAGGCATTCACATGTAGATTCCAGTACAATCCTATTTTACTCACCTTGATTGAAGCCAAACATCCCTTTTTAAAAAAAGCCAAAAGCCATTTACCAGTTCTTATGGAAATGACTTATTTTGCTTCTCTACGTATATTTTCATTGGATGCTACACTTTTTCACATAAACACGGATCAAGTAGGAGCAGTGGAAATAGAAGCAACACACTTTGGTACAGTATGTTAATTGCTTTGGGGTGTTAAAAAGTAAATTGCTGTTAGTCTATGTTATGCTTTAAAAGTGTCATTAAAAACACTGGTAGATGTAGGGTTCTAATCAAAAGATCTTCTTTTGTAGGAAATTTGACTAGTGCATAATCTGATAATTTTCTTTTGTGTAGACAAAACAGGCAATGGCAACAATCCTTGGTGACTTACGAGAGAATGATCACTTCAACATCATCACATTCTCTGATAAGGTTCACATCTGGAAGAAGGGTAGAACTGTGAGAGCAACTCGACAGAATGTGCGAGAGGCACAGGACTTTGTTAAGAAGATCACTGCTGATGGATGTAGGTGCCATTACTCAAAAAATCCCTGTCCCTTAACCTAAATATTAGCCCTGTAGATGTGCCGACTTCAATCTTGTGAAACTTGCTGTCCAGATACTTTTTTTTCCTAAGCATTCTTGTTCCATTATCTTACTTATATTATTCACTGTTACTTTCTCTCTCTTCTTCCCCAGGGACAAACATTAATTCTGCCCTGCTTTCAGCTGCTCAATTAGCAAACCCTACCACATCAACTTCAAATCAAACTTCAACAGGTCACCGCATCCCCTTGGTGATTTTCCTGACTGATGGTGAGGCCACAGCTGGCGTGACGGCAGGGGAGGCCATACTTCGAAATGCCCGGAATGCCTTAGGTTCAGCATCACTATTTGGCTTAGCTTTTGGGGATGATGCTGATTTTCCCTTGCTCCGGCGACTTTCTCTGGAGAACCGTGGGGTAGCCAGAATGGTTTATGAGGATGCCGATGCTGCCTTGCAGCTCAAGGGCTTCTATGATGAGGTGGCCAGTCCTCTGTTGTCTGATATTCAACTATCATATCTCGATGACCAGGCCTTTGATGTTACACGTGCGCTCTTCCACAACTACTTTCAGGGCTCTGAGCTCATGGTGACTGGACGAGTCATGTCTGGGGTGAAGGACCTCAAAGTCTCCCTGACTGCCACTGACTCAAAACAGAAGCTGAAGCTGGAGAATGATGTGCCCATATCTGTTACTGAGGTCAATGGAACCACATCATCTTTGGATTGTGTGGGTGAAGTGCAGGGTATTTCAAATTTTGTGCGTCGTCTCTGGGCCTATTTTACCATCAAAGAGCTGTTGCAGGCAAAACTGAACAGTAGTGACCCTGTGACTCAGCGCCTTCTCGGTGAGAAGGCAACCAATCTTTCTCTGAAGTACAACTTTGTCACCCCTGTTACCTCCCTGGTTGTAGTCAAGCCAGATATTGATGAAACAGCTCCTAATTCTACAAGTGGATCCACCTCTACAACTGCAGCTACCACCAGCACCACTACAACCTCCGCCACTAATGGACCCAATACAGGCTCAAGCATGGCACCACATCCCCATACCCCACTCATGGTCTCCAAAACAACTTCTTCCAGTGTTTCTAGCACAAAAAAACCCAGTTCCAGCTTTAACCCAAGGAAAAGTAAACCCAAACCAGACCCTGCCTCCAAGCTTCATTCAGCTGAACTGTACAATACAAGCTATCCCATTCAAATCACTCCTTCTGGAAAGCCTTCAGTTGCATCCAGCCAGTTTAGAACAGCAGCTACACCACCATCTAGGAAAACTGCTGCCCAGCAACCGGGATCTGTTAAAACTAGAACCACACCATACTCTGGGAGAACCTCTACCACAGCTCCCATCTCTGCTAAAACTGTATTCACACCTCAGCCTGCCAAGGCATCAGATCATTCCTCTGAAGTAGGAAATGTCACCAGTCTTTCTGCTGATCACCCTCAATTGCACCTCACCACTCTCCTCTATGGACTGTTGTCTACAGCCCCCACCACACCACATGCACTTGGTACTGAATCTGGTGTTGACATTGAAGTTGCTACTGTGGGTCCTGCTACTTTTGCACTCATGCCAGGCGTCACTGATGCTCCAAAGCCATGGGAAGCCTTGAGGTTGTTGGGTAAGCTCAAAGCTCAACCCCTTTGTTTGCATGACAGTGCTAGATGTCCTGTTCATATTAGACACTTTTGTCTGATTTGGTTATCCAGGTTAGTTCCAAAATTTTTAATACATCATGTCTAGCTAGTTCAGCAAGTAAGGAAATGCTTACCATTTCTGTTGGGTTTGTTGTGTATTTAATGTTATAATATTGATTTATGGGCAATTTTGGTGCTGGACACTGAAGCTCGAGGCATGAACTGTAACCGAGAAATTTCTGTATTTCCTTTGCAGATAACTCATTTCCCATTCCTGATGTTGACAGAGGTAAGGTTCCTGTAGCTCTATATGATAGCAGCTGGTCCTTCTATGGCTACTTTCCTGACAAGGAGCAAAAGAGAAAAAGATATAAACATCAATATAAAATCAATTAATGGTGCAACCATTTTTAATTAGAATGACCATGAAACCCATTTGCTTTGAATCAGTCTCCTGGGCTAGTATAACATTGCTCTTCCATGAGGAAAGTCAGTCTGCTTCTGCTGATTTGGTGGGGCTGAAAAAATAGCCCCTGGGATGGTTTCACGACGATATCCTGAAATGCTCGTCTTGATTTAGTCTGGTGTCTGGTATCCATGACATCTAAGTGACAATATGAAGCTTGCCATCAAACTGCTGTGTCCATAAATATTCTTTTGATGAAATGTTGCTCCTACTGTCAGAGAAGACATGCAGCAACATGGGGTAAGGACTGACCACTCTGTATCATCAAATGCAGGGATAACATTGATCTGGCCTTCAAAAGCATATTTCAGAAAGCCATAACGTTTGATGTTTTTGTTCATTTCCAGCTGCTTCTGCAGGGAAATTCATTTTTACAAAAGGTGATATTTATAGTGTGATATCCTATGAAGAAAGTAAGTCCTTGGTTAAATAATCAGGTAATCACGCAATATTTTTGGATAAAAATGGCAATTTTTAAGCTCAGGAGCACAAGATTATTTTTTATTTTTAAATTAGCAATAATTATACACCCTGATTTGGGAAAAATGAGTAAATAAATTCACAAACAGTGCTTGGGAATACTGTATGTTTTATATATGAATAAGCAATTGTTTACCTTGCCCCCTGATGAAAACTTTAGGGACCAGTGCACATCACGTTGTCAAATACTTTCTCTCTTGAAGAGAAGGTCCCTTTGGTGATCATCAAAGGATTAATCCACACTCTTAATCTTCACTCAACTGCAAGTTCTGTACTAACTGCTATTCCTAATAGGGAAATTATACTTTTTTATTTTTGTCAAGGTAACAAAGTTTTGTCATCTTCTTACAAGCCCATTACTGCTGCTGCTATGAAAAAAATTAATTATTAATTATTATTAAAATGAGTTGTTTACAGATATTTTAAAGAAAATCAAAAAATTGAAATATGTGGCAGCTCCAAACAGCTTTGAAACATTAGAGATCTGAAACGTCTGATTTAACTGACACCCAATATACAAAATAATTTTTAAACTCTTCTCCACTCTGATAATCTTAATCACAGTTCCTAGAAAGAAAAAAAAATTGTTTTTCTTAATACATATTTTTATGGATACATAATGTGACAAAATGTGTAAAGGATATTGCATAGGATTAACAGAAGAAAAAATCTCACATTGTTGTTTTCTCTATACTCCAGTAGAATTATGGTGATGAAGCAGTGTGAGTGTTGATGTGATGTGAATTTGTCTTATGTTATTTATCTTCAGATAATTACTCTGTGAAGAATGTGTTCAAAGTGACTGCACAAGGTGAGTATTGCAATTCACAGAAAACTGAGAGAAAAAACTATGGCAATGATGGCGTGAAGATGTGACCAGTACTCTGCTGGACACAAACTTCCACTTAAACCAATATTATGTTGCAAATGTTAGTTAGTGATGCCAGTTATAATTCTTACAAGTAATGAAGTCTAACCACAGCTATATTAAATACCACAATTTAATTGTTTTCATTCCATTTGCAACAAAGATTCTTCACAGATCATCTTCTACAAATGTCCTCCTTCCATATTTACCTCCACTGATGGCCCAACAACAGTTTGAAGAAACATAAATTACATTTTCATTTGTGTTTTTACATGCTTGCCTAGAAGGAATATCAACAGTAGGTTTTGTGTACCACAAGAGCAACATTACTGCACCAGGATGATATTCTGATGATATTTTTATGTGGCACTCATGACAAAAATCTGTTCTGCTGCAAGAACTGTAACTGTGTTGAAATTTAATATATTTAAGAGATTCATTTAGTTGCAGCTAGGTGCAGTGTTGTTCTGGGATCAGTGCTGGATGCCTACATGTGGGACACTAAGGCATCTTACCTCACTAGTCCTCAAACTGTCTTTTTCAAACAATTGTTGTGTTAGGCAACAGAAAAAATTAAACTCTTGCCTGAACTAATCTCTTCTTTAACTCAGTAACTCTCATCCAGTTTCAATTATTGGGTTGTTCAGAAGTTTGTATAAAGGGAAGAACTTAACAAGGCTGATGCCCTCCAAAGTCAGAGTTGGGCTTTCTTGATACAGAAGTCCTTTTGTGTGTCCTTACAGAAGTGAACTAACAGCAAAAATGGCTTCACAGTGACTTTGGGTGGGAGATGAGTGAATGCTGCCCCTGTATGAGCTGTACAATCATTCCTACTTCTCCTTTTAGCGAGAGTCTCTAGCCAGACCTCTCCAAGACTCTTCATGTCCTCTGGTAAGAATCCAGTAAAAAAATCACAAGGAATATTTCTGTGGCAGAAAGTGGACCAGTAATTTATATGTACATAATAAACTTGTTTCACAATTTCTTGTTGATCCTGGTGACAGTGGATGGAGACCCCCACTTTGTGGTTCGGCTCCCCAAGCTCAAGCAGAACCTCTGTTTCACCATCGATGGCCATGCCAGCGATGTGCTGCGGTTGCTCGAGGACCCGACCAACGGTATTGTATTGTCAATTCAGTACTGTCCTGTGGCCATGAGGTAATTCTCCTTTATTTTCTGAAGTGAATAAACTGTACTACAGGCCTCTACAGAATACCAGCAGACACATGTGTAACCAGTGCTTGAAGATGGCTACTACTCAGCAGTATGAATAGTAACACTTCTGCAGTTTGTTCTTTGAAGTACCAGGACTTTTTCTTGCATACCAGTACTTCTCATAAGTTTTCTTTTCTGTCCCCTGACAATCAAATTTTCTGGCTGAGCTGCTCTCCCAACAATATACTGAGTAGGCATTGTTTCTGAGTAGGCCAGTGCATTATTATTTATATTTTTATTATGCCATTATTCATAATAACCCTTGGTTATCTGTCAGCACTAAGTTACATTGCAAGCTTTCCTTCTGTTCCTTCAAAATTTGTGCCCACTTTATTAAAGAAATGTGTATTGTTAACATCACGAATATCTCTTTGTATCTTTTTCTCCCTGTAGAAATTCAAATTTAGTACTTAATAGCCGATACTGACTAGTACACACGCCAATATGCCAATAAGAGGAGTATAATGTTTTCCACTTCAACCTCTGTGTATAGCATGTATGCAGAGAAGTTGTGTTGAACTTAATGTTTTTGCATCCGCCTTCAAACAGGGATTGTAGTGGATGGACACTTGATGTGGGCCCCTTCCAAACGGGGCTTTGAGGACAGGACCCGAACCTACATTGACCAGCTCACCTTTTCTACACCAGGCGGTTTGGTTGTTATAGTTACGATGAAGATGGTGGTGCTTGAGGGAGAGGGGCGGGAGGTACTCCCCACCAATAGAACAGGGTCAATGGTGAAACAGGGTGTGAATGTCACTGTCGACAAACACCTGCGCTGCTGGCTGGAGCTGGGGAAGGGTCTACGCTTCCTGGTGCTCTTCCACCCCTGCAAACGCCCCACATACTTGCAGAGGCCACACCTGGGACTCTACATCACAGATGGCAAGGGCCTTTCCACACAGACGCAAGGCCTACTGGGTATGTTAAGATGTGCCTTTCTTCAACACACATCTGCTTGTTGGAGGCTACTTAGGTGCCTTTGGTTCAAGATTCTCAAATGTCTCAGGCAGTACATTCTCTTACACTTCTTATTTAATGGAATATCTTTTGTTAAAATGAATAAATTATTTATAGTTGTCTCGCAAATAATGGATTCTTACTGAGATTTTTGCAGAATACAAGTCTGGATGGTTTTTGGCACTTCTTTCGCCAACAAACAGGTATAAATGTATTTTTTTTGCCTTTACTGTAGGCCAGTTCCATCATGCAGATGTGGAGCTGATTGGAGCCAAAGATCCCCAGGACACTGGCACAGGGCATCTCGCTAAAATGGTGCTGAGGAAGGGAACAGTGCAGGTGCAGGTCACACTCCAGGAGAAGAACATAAGGGACACACTAGAGAGCCGACATGTGAACAGGTGTTGGGTGGTCGCCAGGGTGGATGTAGAAAAGCTTCTCGGCCATCCTTATCAAAGCTATGTGGTGGACCACCACTGAATCTCTTCACCTCCCAGCCCTATAACTTCTTATGGATCACAGAAACATGATTTTTTTAAGAGGATTTGAAAAATATCAAGCAGTGTGAAGCTCAAAATGCAAAAATGTGCTTGGTGATAAGCCACTGTATAGTGGCCTTTAAGTAAGTTGTGCCTTTGAAAAATAATTATCTTGAACAGGTTCTCAAAAGGTGAGGTTCCCATCAGCCTATAGCCTATAATAAATTGAACCAGTCATAACACTGACAAACATATCATCATATTTTCTGTATTTGAGATGTTAACAGGAAAGGAGTCAAGTAATCAGAGCTTTTCAGGTACTCTTGTGTATTTGTTTTATGGCCATTTTGTACATATCTGAAAGGAAAATGTATTTAGTGTAAAAAATATATCTTTATTTTCATCTACTATATGAAAATGCCTCCAACTTTTTTTCTTTATTACACTGTGAAGTACATGTATGAGTGTACATATTTAAATTGTATATCCTATCATGCCATTTATTAAAAGGGAAAAGTAATTACATTTGTGAGCGTATTCTGACTTTACTCAGTCTTCCTACTGGGATTGGTAGAGATGAAAAATAAATGGGATTTTCTAGTATTTTCTGCATGCAGATACACATTTTAATTACTTCCATAGTTTGTCATGTGCTTTTTTTATTGTCATATTTTTTCACATTTCTCCAATATTTTTTTATTTGTTGCACAAGACATTATGTACTGTTCACATACTAGTGTTCAAATGAAGACCACAAGTCACCTATTTGCCAGTCTGAGTAAGTTACAACAGAGTAAAGAGGTTTGTATTGTTTTTTCCATTGTCCTTCAAGAGCCAAACAAATCTGACATTGAATAAAATACTAAATAATTTTTAATTAAATAAATAGAAGTTAAGATATGTCTGAGGAAAGCAAAAATTTCCCAAAATAATAAACCATATAAGTAAAACCTATTATTCCAGTCTTGCAGTGTGCAAGTCACTGAAAACATTAACAATGAACAATACAGTATCAATTACCATTTTAAGTTTCAATAATGACAAATAAATAGCACATATAGTTGGAATTCAAAGACATGCTACCATGGTTTGGGATGGAAATGACAAGGTCACTCCAAAAAGTATATTTGGGTGGCTCGTAAGCCATGTTTTTTAAGTGGGCTAAAGCAGCTGCCCTGCTCATGTTGCTATGATTTGGCTGTATTGGCCCTTTCTTCTCCCATGTCAAGTGCAGTGGCAAACCTAGACCTAGCGTTTCTGCATACAAACAGATCCTGTCTGAGAGGTAAAGCTCAAGGATCGCAGTTATTTTCAACAAAGGTGAGAAAACATGAAAAATGACAAACTAACACAATGTTCTGCTTCTGTTTCAGTGAACTTTGTTTTGCAGTACAACTCCATTAGAACTTTTCCTTGATGTTATCCACATTTTTGAGATAAAACTGAGTCAACTGTTTATAGCTAGTTTGGCAAAACCTGATCACACATTATTGAGTACTAGTATCTTAAGTGCACCTTTTCAGTTATCATCTTTAAGTGTATGGCAGCATATTTTTGTCTGCTCTAACTTTCTGTTACAGTAGGGCTCCCTGGTATAACGGTTCAGCAAAATTTTAAGACAATGGAATAAGACAAGACTAAAATAATTTGGATACCCAATATAACAGGAAGGCTACAGACTCACTGTTACAGCCCTCACTTAACTCATCAAAAGGTGGCAAAGACCACCCTTTCTTTAGACTACCAGGAAAAATCAAAGGTCAGTACCTTGTAAGAGGCCTCTCGTGACATATAACCAGATGAGATACTGTACACTATACTAACAATGTTCTCCAAAATATTGCACAGGCACCATCTGTAGCTCAAAATTTCTTGAAAATTCTGAGGGGTTATTTAAATTGAAAGAGAAGAGTCCTGCCCACATGCAGGGCAAATGCAAGAAACCGCGTTAAGGGGGCATGTAAAGCCTCTTATCCTCAGTGACGTGATGTTCCACTCATAATAGCAACAAACACTTAAATACTTGTATCCTTCGGTTATAAATGTAATTTTTCTAACTGGGTGGAGAAATGATACCACAAACAAGTGAAGAACAGCAGTCACATTTCAACAAGTTGCCACTGTCTTCATTTAGTTTCTTTATTCGTCATTAACGGTTTTGATCTTTACCAAAAAAAAAATCTACATGTCCTGCCATCACTATTTATAAAAGTCTAAATATTCGTTAAAGTTAATAAATTAAACTCATATTTATTGGAAATGTAGTCGTCTCCATCAGAACTAGTTGTACACAAGATACGATTTGATCTAGTGCTTTCCATATAAGCTGAGACTTCAGTCTGCATTTTTCACACTGACCATGGACAATTAAATTTTTTTTCCTTTCATTTTCTCTGCTTTTCACAGTTGAATGTCATGTGACATCCCAGCATCCTTCCCACTCTTCCCCACTTTATAACTTCCTGCCTTCCGACCATAACCTCGAACAAGCATAAAGTACCTTCTCTTCAGCTTCTCACCCATCCTGCTCACCTTTCATTCTTCCATTACAAGCAGCCACCTATCCTGCAAGTCTCACCTTAAAAGTTATTTTTCACATGAACGTCATAACCTCAGCAAGTAAAATTCATCTGCACCAGTTCAAATCATTTAAATTTAAACATCTAAAATATTCAAAAATGTAATCAATTGATCTCTGTGTAATAGTTATAAAGAAAGCTAGACAGTGAAAGTAGTCTTCAGAAACTGACGTAAAGAGGAACACGAATGCAGCAGGGAGAACAGTTAGTAGCCAAACCTCTTGTCAGTTAGTGCAGGGAACAGGGAAGTTTTGCAAAGTAGGGGACTAGCAGTCCATTCTTACTTCCTGTATCTATCGTCTCAAAACAACACATCCCACTGGGACTGGGAAACAGACAGTGTGTTTAAGACTGAGAAAGCAGGGTTGACTGGAATGGACAGTAGCAGGCATTTTACTAAAACACACAGAACTTCCCCATGTTGCCAAAAATTACTTTGATCCATTTTGAAAATCCTGCTTTTGCTCTTTTTGCGACTATCCCTTGCACTGGAATGCGAGAAAGTCACAGTTAACTTACATTTGTAAATCTGTGTGTTGTGTGTGTTAATGCTGGTCACAGCAAAGGCATTTAAACTCCTGTTAAATATCCCACCAGGCTTCTTGCGCAATTCTAAATGTACAATAAAGGCAAACACGAGTTGTCCGGTTTGCTTGTCCTTTTTTTTTTTAAAGTAAAACAGTTACCTCATTGTAGTGACATTTAATACCTGCTGGAATGTGTTTCAGCGTTCAGACATGTACATGTGTTTGTGTGCATACACACTGCAATGCAAAGAAGCTTCAATAACACTGACAGAGGAACCACTGTGCCACTAGTTAAAAGATAATGACTAGCATTAGTCACTTTCAAAAATCCTTGTAAAAAGCCATCAGAATCAACGCAAACGTTTTTCTGCTAAAAGCCTCAGAAAGTTCACAACAGTATCAACTTGTTAGCCAGCAGAAATAAACAATGGAATAACAAATACAAGGTAGTACAGTTTGAAATGGTCAACCCTGCTTTTTGTGCCACTGGGTGATAACAGAGGGAGTAAGAGAGCGATAGAAAGGATGTAGGATGTATTTGTGTGTGTGTGTGTGTGTGTATGTGTGTGTGTGTGTGTGTGTGTGTGTGTGTACATCCAAGGCAGTGGAGCAAGAGAAAGTGGAGGGAGAGGAAGAGGGAGACTTCAGGGAAACCATAAGGATATTTCATGTGAAACTGGCTGAGCACCCCTAGTCCTTCCTTCTCCATTCACTCCTCCAGCTCCATGACCTGTGTCAATAATAATGCTGTCTGCCTCCGACCTCCCGCACTGCCCTCCCCCACCCTGGAGTACAGCTCTCTCACTGTTCGTCCTCCCCAAACACATCATTTTGTTTGCGCTTCATGTTCTCAAAGTCAAAGTCGCTGCCTGTCATTCGCTTGTAGATGTCTTTGATGTCATTGCAGGTTGTCTCAAAGTGGGTGGTCGCATCATATGATCGAGAGGCAAAAATCTGTTAAATAATAATAAGGCTACATCAACATTAAATCATTAACCACACTGTTCCATAATAGGCAAATGAAATTCTTTGCATTTCCATGGTTCTATGTTGGAAGAACTGACCTGGCTCTCTGTGCCATCCTCTGTTGGCTCATACAGGTCACTGATGGCCACAAACCTGCGAACAGAAGCAGACGGCCTGATTTCCAAGGCTTCACCGTGACATCTTTCACAATAGGAACAACTTAACTGTTTTATGTATACTAACATTACTACTATACAAGTATTATATAGTAGTATTGCTACTATACAAGTCACCTTCGCTACTGGGCAGTCTATATGTTGAGACAAAAAAACACTGACTTCTGGTCTATGGGCTCCAACAGCTCCAGTGCAGGTTCAATTTCAGCCTCTGGCTCACTGGTCTCCACAGTGGTGCTGACGATGGCGATGTACTTCCCCTGGGCCGCCACATTGTGCGCATAGGAAATCATACAAACATAGATATCTGTGAACGAAAAATTGTGCCCAATTAAATATGTTAGGAAAGAAAGAGATTATACACATGTAAAGATCCAAAGGAGATAAAATACAGAAGTGCCATGCTCCAAAAAAACAATTAAATATTCCCTTCCAACTCAACCAAAATCCTGCTCCTCATTTACTGAATGACCTTCCTCATTATACACATATCTCCTTTGTTCCAGTTTCTCCAATAGCTCTCCAGTTTAAGATCCTCATCCAAAGGATCTTACGTATCCCTTCATTGCTCGGCTCCTCAATACCTCAAGTGCCTTAACACTCTTTACTGTCCACAGCATAGCCTCCACTCTACCTCTACCTGAAATTTCTCTGTGTCTGCTTTCACAAGACACATAGAACACACTTTATTCTCTCTTCCCGAGTTTATAAATTAACTTCCACTCAACACTGGGTCTGCTACAAGCCTCCTGACATTCCACCACCTTTGAAGACTCAAATTTTCAAATATGTTAATCACCATCTGTAGTACTTCACTGTGTTCTTAACCCTTGCCTTTTCATCCTCGCTTGTCTTTTAATATTATATTTCATTCATTCTTTCATTATTGATAACCGCTGGTCCAACGCAGAATCACAGAAGTCCACAGCAATGCTCCCTCTAAGATGCACATGTATGCAAAACTAACTGTGTAGACATGGCACAACACTGAGGACACATTCTGAGGCCACATTCTGAGCAAAATTCTTGCACAAAACAAGTTTATAGCTGATACAGCCATTTAGAAATAAGAGGGAACATTAGTCTATAGACTGAATGCTTGATCCCCATTCCAGATGCCCTACCCTTGATCAAGGTATTTACTCTGAAACACTCCAATAAAAATTATCTTGCTCTAATATCTTCTATCCTCTGGTTGAAGTTTTATATTATTTGTGTTTCCTATTGTTTTTTTGTTATATAGGCAAAATTGTGCAAGCTGCATACAATATTCCTCCCTTT
Source organism: Arapaima gigas (assembly GCA_900497675.1). Classification (NCBI taxonomy): domain Eukaryota; kingdom Metazoa; phylum Chordata; class Actinopteri; order Osteoglossiformes; family Osteoglossidae; genus Arapaima; species Arapaima gigas. The sequence continues at coordinate 22,866 of UFQX01000434.1, read as the reverse complement.
AAATTCTGGAGACTTGTGACCATGTTGGCTGCTCACCTGACTTGCGGTTGACCTGGTTCTGTGGAATGATGATCTGACAAGAGTTGGCATCATTGGTGTTCTTGATGGGGTGGCTGAGTATGCAGATCACTCGAATGACCTGGCCGCACTTGCGTACCCGGTCCTGGACATAGCTGGGGTCACAGATGAGCTGTTTACAGCGTGCCACCTGCAAGAAAGGAAAAATTCATAGACTGTCCCTGTCACCTGTTACTAATAGTATTCATTATCTCCATTACATCATTACCCATTACACCTGACTGTAGAGTGTACTAACTCAAAGCTATCAACAGAATTTGTTTTTGCAGTCGCTGAGAAATCTCTTCTCATTTTTAGCTGTTATAATCCATAGCAAGCAACACCGAGATATGGCGATGTAATTTTCTCCTAGAACAAAGATTTTTTTAGATCTCTCAAACCCATTAGTTACATTTTGTTTTGAAAGCACAAAAAAACACAAAACAGTAAACTTTTTGAAAAAAAGATTATAGATTCCAACAATAAAATACAAAAATTAAACCAAAAACTGAACTTTTTTAATGCACGCCAGTAGAGATAGATGTGTGCCTATGTCCCACATTGTCTAAAATAAAACAGGTTGTTTTTTCTTACCTCTCCCTCTGATTTCACTCCTATCACACGGCCATTCTCCATCACAATCTCATCCACTGGTTTGTTCAGCATGTATGTCCCCCCATAAATGGCACTTAATCTAGAAAGGAATAATGATACAAATGTGAAAATCTGGCTCCTGTCCCTATGTGCAAGCAACAGCACCCATCCTGTAGGTTTGGCTCACAGTTATAGTTGCTATCTTCTTTTCGAAAAACAACCTTACAGAGGAATTGGTTCTATAACACTAGGAAAGCAATTTGGAGGAGAGGAAAGTGTCATGACCTGGCAAAGCCCTGAGGCAGCTCTCCCAGGCCATACAGAGGATACAGGTAGGGACTCTTGCCATAGCGAGCCAGGGACTCACTGTACAGCTTGATACGATTGATAGTCTCCAGACAGTGCTGATCCATGTAACTGTGTTGAACAGACACCACAGGAAAACAGCCGTAAGAATTATAAAATACAATATTATATTATTGTAACAGTCTTAAGTGTTTGATTCCTTGTTATCATACTCACTCATCTGTTCTATAGAGGGCAAGAGCATGACCAGTAAAATCAATGACATCTTGGCCAAGATCAAATTTCTTGTAGACGTCCCTCATGGTAGTGAGTTTGGGGTCAACACCCTCAAAGGTCTTGGGATCATTCTCATCAAAATTTGCCACAAACACAAGGAACTTCCTGAACCTTCTCTTCTCAAACATCCCCATTAAATCTGAACATGGCACAGAGAGGACAGGTGCACTGAAACAATAACTGAGCAAAACATTGCATACTTAATATATGCGTTTTCTTATTAAAAATATTACTACTATATAGTACAAAATGGAAGACATTATTTACTCCTATGTGCAGTCATTTTTGCAGCATTTATCATGTACTGCCTTACTTGAAGCCAAAGCCTCTGTCTCAGTGGAGGGAACCTTGTAGATCTTTCCTCCCTTGTAAACAAAACTCCCCTCCACAACCTTGAAGTCCAAATATCGGGTCACTTCTGTGTAGAGAAGCATCTTCACCAGTTGGCCTGTACAATAAAAACATTATATTTTAAACATGAATATCGCCCCTTCTTTTATATTGTCAAGATGTATTGATTTTGATCTCAGTTACACACACTTAAAATAATTTTACAAGCAATACCAACTAACCGTTGGCCATAAGAAATTTCGGAATAAGGTCAACGTTCCAGTCTCGACCCCGACCCATTGATTCCGGTGGGCCGTCAGGAAGCCCAAAGCGCTTGTAGAGCTATAGAAGAAACCAAGCTTGTTAGACACACATAAGCATATATGCAGAATGCTATTCATACATGCGAAATATACAAATTTAGTATTAAAAAAGATCAAGGTCAAAGCGAAAAGAATATAATCAAGCAGAATATAATGGGTTAAAGGGAATAAACTTGATAGTGGTCCCATATATACAGTACTATAAACAATGGTGCACCCCGTCACTGTGTTTGTTGTTGTACCTCCTCAAGAGGGGTAATGGAGGAACTCTCGCCTCCATAGTAAGGGTTCCGGTCCATGTGCAGAACTTTTTTGCCATTCACAGACATGATTCCAGACAGAATACACTCCTAAAAAGAAACTGACAGTCAAACAAATCTTCGAATAAAGCAAAATTTATCTTTTACTAACAAAGCATAGACAAAATGTATTGTCATTATTGTGCCAGAAAATGTTAACATGGAGAAACACTTACATATGTTAACTGATTAACTGACAGATAAATACATTATACTGTTTGAGCTCAAAAAGTACATACAATAAAGGAATATATATCCATCCATCCATCCATTATCCTTAACTGCTTGTCCTGGTCAGAGTTGTGGCTGTCCGGAGCCCATAAAAGAACCACTGGCCGTTAGGCTAGAGGACTATATCAGGATGGGACGCCAGTCCACCACAGACTAAAGAACATGTAGACCTCTTCATTATTAGGTGGGAAAATATGAAATTACTGGATATTATCTGGTTACAGTTGGCACTTCACAAGAGCTCATCTGACCCCTTACTCTTTGCTACCAATTACCCTCCCACTGACAAATGCAGATGTGAGCAAAAAGCCTCTCTTTGAGTAATGTTACAAAACCTATAAAAACATGTCACACCATCACCAGTGCCTTTTCACATAACTCTGCATACAGTTACTTGAATATAGTCTGTTTGGTTTGTATAGTTTTTTTAGGTAGAATTATGTTTCTTGGGTACAGACCATTTGTACATTTTGACAAAATGGACCATTATTATGTCTGATTCACTGTAGGCTGTATGCACTCAGTCGTGTATCTTTTCCACTGCCGCTTCAGCGTCACAGTGGATGCTGGGATATGTGCTGTCTTCCAAAAACCCCACCCATGACCGGGAACCCACAGGCTCAAGCTGGGAACTTGACTTTACCACGTCCAATGAATCTTAACAATGAACAATATTCTCCACAGTACGCGAAAACAACAGGCAATATTCATGATGGAACGAGTTTACCAATGTTTTATTTCAAAAAGGAACAAATATCTTGTCGTTGTCAACATTAATGGAATTATATTAAAACAATTAATTTAACAATACTTAAGATTATTACCTGCGGTTTTCTTTCAACATAGCTAAAATAGAATAGTATGCAAAATGTGACATCATGCCAATTCTGTATTACAGTGTTATGCAACGCTCCATTGTGCGCTGTATGAACGCGTGTGTGAACGCGCACGCACACACGCGCGCGCACGGCGGTTTTGTCACGAGCGTCTTCATCAGTCGCCTAGGTCAAGTTGGATGTTCCCGTCCGTTTTGTGAGAGGAAAACGCAAATAGTTACCTGGCTTTTCTTCACCGAGGTCCGCAAAATGCGTTGAATGTTCAGTTTCGTGTTTACATTAGACAGTTACTCTATCAGCCGTATCGAGGATTAAAGCGTGCAGAATGATGCCCAGGGTGGTCGACATTTCCTTAGCAGCGACACCTCCATTTTAACAGGGTAGCTATTGCTCGGCAGTTACACATACAGCAAATACGCATTCGTTTCTCTTACCAGATCTTTGATGAACTTGGGAGTAGATGCACCTCACAATAATTAAACAGAAACCGGCATGTACAATATTATGTGACATTTTACGTCAATGTTTTATGTACAGTGCATTTTAGGGCATGTGAAATGCTGATGGCCGAGAGAGAAACAGTCTTGCTTTGAATACCTGACAACGTTCGCAGGCCTGTCACTCCGGCACAAGACGTGTCACTGGCCACATAAGCAAGCCTGGCAGATCTGAACGGCAGATTTCAACAGGAGGATGTGCAGGCGTTTTGCCTGTCACACAGATACGTGTTTATAGAATGTGCACCCTGCCCTGTGCCGTGTTCCTCTTGTCTCAGCTGTGCGCCCATTGTCCGCTCCCTCGTCACCCATCTCCCCGCATGAGGAACAACAGTGATGGGGATGATTGCGCATGGAAGCACCCGCATTCGGCGGTGCACTGCGGGTCCTCTCTAGTGAGCAGCCATTAACTGAATGTAGACACAACGTACATACAAATACACACAAGCGGGCGGCGGTGCTGCACTCACTGTGAGTCCGGTGCCCAGCACAATTACATCGTACTCCTCATCCATCTTCTACTGTTGGTCCGCTTCGTCAGTACAACTGAAGCCAAGTTCAATTATCAGTTAATGTGTGCTGTTCGTTGGAACGCAGTAGGTAACGTTTCAAATTAAGTATTCTGTGCCTTTTTAATGCAATCGCTAACTGCGAAACGTAGCACCGCACCCGGTGAGAAAAGACTAAAGATGGCCCTGTCCGTGGAGCTGTCCCTCTAAACCCAGATTCGTCCGCGTCGGGAAGTAGTGCAACAATTGAAGTGTTTTGCACACAAAGCCGCATTATTTTCCCGAAATGGCATTTCTCTCCCTCCAAAATTTGACACGAAATGTGTATCTTGTGTAGTTTTGCAGTTTTGCGTTGTTATATGTAATCTGAAATATTGTACGTTATTTTCACTCCAGCATTCATACCTGGCTCTGCTGAAATGAGTGCGGATTGGGACCTTGGTGCTCAGGCGGGTATTCTTCCGCCGGCTGCGACGCTACTCGCAGCCTAAGGGGACGGCGGCACTCCTGCAGCGGCGCTCTGGCACTGAGGAGGGGGCGTCCCCAGCACGCGCAGCGGGGGTGCGTGGCACAGTGAGGTTCATTTCATACACAGTGTCATGAAGCTCCTTCCTCGACTTAAACCGAAGCGCTGCCGAGGGCAGGACACCGACTTATTTTGTCCTGTTTTCTAAAAAAAGGTCAAATGGGGGAGGATAGGGGGACGTGTTCCCCCCAGCGTTGGTGCCAGGCTAACGTGTCTCCCTGTATCTGAATTTCACTGAGTACTATTTGTAATCTTTTGGTCCAAACCCAATATTTGATACCCCAGTTAAAAGTGTTCCACGGTGGCACTAAGGTGACGTGCAGTCAAGCGCCACTGTAAATGTACATTTTGACATGGTGACTCGTTCATCAGGACTATTAAACAAACTAAATAAGCGCCACATTTCTGTGTAACAAGTTGGCAGGAATAAAGGACTGGCATGGTTGAACTACAGAAATATGTGTCGGTATGTACACGGCTACAAAATGTACACGGGTTCGACTTTCAGGACCACGGAGAGCGACAAGACAAACGTGAAGAAGTACTCTTTTATAAAGGAAATAGCAGCATAAATTATTTTTTCTCTAAAACACAGACAGGAATAATTATTGTTAGAGCAAAAATTAATTTTCAAAAATTCTCCCCGAATCTTTCCGCTCAGGTAGGCAGTGCACTTTCTCTTTGTTAAACAACACAGCCACCGACCACAGCTTCTTCCAGAAATGTTACTATAGTACAGAACTGTTAGAAACGCTCTGTCCATGAGGGGTCGCTGTGGCGGTGGAACGTACAGATAGGGTACTGGGGAAAATAGTGTCCTGCTTGGTCGCCAAGGCCGTATTTTCGGTGTCCGAGTGAAAGCGGAGACACGCTGCTACAGGGGTTAATGTTCAGCTGTGTACACATAGTATCTGCTACATCGAGGAAGCTCTCATGAACTTTGGCGTCTGAGTATTTAAATAAAAACTCCCCTTTTCCTTGGGCTGTTTCTCTCACCTTAAAAAGTTCATTCCTTTTTTTAACAGTTTGCAGCTTTACACCAGACCGATATTACAAGGTCACTCATTTAAAAGATTGCCTTCTCACCAGTCTTTAATTGATTGATAATCAAGTTTTAAGCTACCAAAAACGTAAGAATTCTAAAACAGGGTTCCATACTTTTGCCCTCTAAAATTTCCTTTATTTTTCTCTGTGGATGTGCTGTCGATTTACACATTCCTGAGCTTGTGGCATTATGTGTCTTGAATCGTTGCTATGTTTTACTGTAACCCACGGGCATTTCCATTCAGGATAAATCATTTTGAATTAAATATGCCCGTGTTGTATATACTGCACTTCATTATCTTTATTCACGTCGCGGTGGAACAGCCGCATGATAACTCCTGACGCTTTTTTAACCATCAAATAATACTGGAAAATATAAATGTCTACACTTTGTTTCACAAAGTATGTTTTTTAGTAGTGTTTTACAGTATTTGCGTTCTTCACACATTGACCTGCGGGGGGCGCACTGGATGAACAGTTTCGGGAGATTCACGTGATCGTCATTGGACGTTACCACGTGACGTCATCCCCGCAGTAGAAAAAGATGCTGGGCTGCAGGATGTTTCACGTCTACGGATCGGTGTTTTTCGTTACCGTTTTATCCAAATTATTTTTATCTGGAGCATGCAGCGACCAGGTGCCACTGGTGATGTGGTCGAGCGAAGGGTAAACCCAGATATGTCTTTTAAAATATGCTGTGCGTAACGGTTGTCAACGTAGTTAGAGCAGCTATGTTAACATAAGGACCGTCCAGGAGTACCGCAGTGTGTTTCGTTTGGAAAATTAAAAAATGCGCAGAATTCGGTTGTTGGGGGTTCAGTTTATGGACCGCAGGCCAGTGTTTTAGCGGTGTGCTGCTGGAAGGCCACGCACGGACATGAATATAATATCGAGCAGCTAGCTCGCTTGCTATTCCAATATTTTCAGTAAAAAAACAGTAAAAGAAACGGATCACTGGTGTGCAGCAGTGTGAGATAAAGGCCCGAATGCAGTAGCGGCTGTCGTGAAGGACGAGCGGCTGCAACTCCAGTCTCCCGAGCCTCGGGATAGATTTATTACCTTTAAACGCTGAGCAGCAGGTTTCCGCCATTTTACAGAAATCCCAGCTCCTTTTTTTCTGCTTTAAAAAAATGATAGTAAGTAATTGCATTATGGGAAATATTTCACGTTTCGGGAATGAATGTTTCCTTATTTGCTGTGACTGTGTTTAATGCGCTCCGAATGGTGTCCTGTTGAGGCGGTGAATATTTACAGGGACTGACATCGAACTACGACTAACGCGTCTCTTCTGTGTGTGTGTGTTGCAGGCACCCGCTGCCGCGCCACGCACCCCCGCTCGCCGGCCACACTNGTCCTGTTGAGGCGGTGAATATTTACAGGGACTGACATCGAACTACGACTAACGCGTCTCTTCTGTGTGTGTGTGTGTGTTGCAGGCACCCGCTGCCGCGCCACGCACCCCCGCTCGCCGGCCACACGGTGTCCGGCTCCCAGCTGCTTTCCTACGTGACGGCGGCCTTGAACAGCGCCCCACGCAACGTGCTCCTCTTCCTGCAGGACAAGGTGCTGAGCTGCGTTGGACAGTCACACTCGGTCCTTAGCAAACCTAGAGCTCGGAGTGAACAGCTTTAGCTGCAGACACTCTGTGGTCTGACACCACCCTATTTGGCAGGACACAGTCCACCAGTAGGTGTCTGTGGAACTGAGTCACATAGAAAATATAGTGCGGATCATGGCAGATGGTGTGGTGCAAATTTATGGACATCAGGAGAAAAGTGAATCTGAAAGGGATGGGTTTTCACATATTTCTGGAAAGCTAGATGGGATTCAGAAGCTCTCAGGGATAGATACTTGTTTGTAATGCTATGCAGTGAGCCAAATTATGAGAATTTGTCCTGAAAAAGGTTGAAAAAGTAGAAAAATGCATTGGCAAAGGCTGCAAAGGTAGAAGATACATTGAAAGAAAAAATATAACATTAAAAGATAGCTGAGAAATTGTATTTGTCATCTAGGAATTAGTCATTTTTCCCCCATAAGACATAATACTAATTTGATTCTCACAACAGGAATTTGTGTAAAGGTTATTTCTTGAGGAAAAACTGAGCCCCATTATGTGAGGGATGGGCGTTATGGACCAATCACTCCGGTAGTCTCAGGTCATTTTTGCCTTAAAGTAATCAGTACCCAAGATGTGTAGAAAAAAAAAAGATATCACCTTCAGTTTTACTAGATACAAGTTCATGTACATTTTCTTTGTGTTTCCTAGTTTTTTCTTGGTGTATTGTTGGTAAAGGATAAAGACATCTAATTACTCTCTTTCTTTACATTTGCCACCTAGCTGAGTATGGATGACTTTACTGTATTCGGAGGAGTGTTTGGAAACAAGCAGGACAGCGCTTTCCCTAACCTGGAGGTAACACTACAGTATCCTGTCTTCACCTGTTTCCTGAAATGCCTGCTTTTCCCCATGTATTGGATATCCAGTTGTCACAGAGAATGCTCAAATTCTAAGATGGATTTGCAACGTTATTTGGAGTTGGTCAGACAGTTAGTGCACTTATGGGTATTAATGTAACTCGTGGCTGTTGCCTCCTGACTCACAGTCAGCGCTACAGTCCTCCACGTTCCCACTGGTGCTTCCGGCTCTCTCATGGCCTGATTCCAGCGCCTTGCCTGGGATGCTACAAGAGCAGCTGGGCACGTCCCCACTCTACCTGGACCCAGAGACCTTGGCTCAGCTGCGCCTTAATGCCACTGGGGTGGCTCTGCTAGTCTTCCGCCTTCCCTACAGCACAGAGTAATGAGAGGACTAGGTGTTTTTGAGTCCTTATATGCATACTTTGCTGATGCTTGTGTGTCCATGACCATTTGAATCCACTTCTGTTTTTAACACTGCAAAGTTGTGTTCACTCATGATGTAAGAGGAAATAATGATAAATCAGTGCATGCATATGAAAACTAGCAGTGTCATAAGTGGCTAAAACTATATTCTGTGCTGTTTTAAATATTGTTGATACTGAACAAAGATTGTGTCTTTATGTAAGTGCTGTCATGGGAGTTGAACTTATGGTACTGTGTGCTCCCTCTCAGGGCTGATATGTCTCCCAGAGCTGTTCTCAGTGGAAATGGTGAGTACAAATCATGTGTTTTGTTTGTCCCCAGTAGGTTTAAACGAGAGCTAGTTTCTACTCCTGTTCCCTTGAATGATATAACAGATGTTTGTAGTGTAAAGTTGCAAGTCTGCTTAATGCAGAATATTTATTGTTCTCAAAAACACTTTGAGTTAACAAATGTAGCTGAAAATGTTTTATATTTTGGGGGAAAAAGTATTATAATTTACATTTTTTTTACAGCTACCTTTTACATGTGATATTACAGAGGCTTTGTAATTAGTTGAGGAGTTATATAGTATACGTGGCCCTGCCTGACAGATCAAGTGCAGCGTACAATTCTTCTTCTGTCCAGATGAAGTGGTTGGCCAGGTCCTGAACATTATGAAGTCCCAGGGCATTCCCTACACTGCATTCTACACTGCTGTCAGACCCTCAAGGGTAACGTCAGCTACTTTCTTAGCTTTACTGTTTTGCCTGTAAGTGGCCAAATATTTTGTAAAGCAGACCATTCTTTTGTGAGCACACTGCCTTTCTGTGTTTACCTGTATCTAAGTGCCCATGCCACGGCAGTGACCCCTGTCGTTTCGGATTCTCCCAGGTGATCACGGAGGTGTCGCTGGATCGACACCCTGTGGGCCGCTCTTTGCTGCAGGCTCCATCCAATGAGCCGTACCCTCCTGTGGAGTTCAAGAGAGGGGAGAACACCTGCATCCTGCTCTGGGCTGAGAACCTGACCGTCAGCCATTTCCGTGAGCAGTGGAGACGCCATGAATTGGGCCCTCAGACCTTTGGATCCTCAGCCACTGTTTCGCTGACAGGCTCCTCCTGCAACAGAACGCATTCTCGGTGAATAGAAAAGCACCCTGGGTGCCATAATCTGACTGTCACAATGAGACTGGAGGGCCTCTAGCAACTTTTGGCATCTTCAAATATTTGGTGTATACATGATCTTACTAGGGTCTAAAGGTCCTCCTGAAAAATCATTACCTTTCACACAAGCTTTATATTGGCTCTGAAGTTATTATATGCATGAGACATGCATATATAAGTCATGAGAATCTCAGATGACACTGTTCATATTTGTAACAACCTGTTTACAGCCCTTAGTTCTTACCAATATTTTGGACCACTGGTTTTGACTGACGGGAAATTTTGCAAAAGGGAAAAATGTATCTACAGTTTACCATGTGGCAAAATAAGGAACCTCATGGTTTAATTTTAACTGGGATAGTCATTTATCTGAAGTGAGCTCTATGCTGAGTGTTTGAAGTTTTGTGTAATTTAAGTGCACACTTATTTACTGTCCTTAGTTTTTTTTTTTCTTTCTCTCTTTTTCCAGGCTTGTTCTTAATTATGAGAATATTCTGGGTTTCCGGTCTTTTCGACTCATGTGAGTGTTTTGCTTTCAAAATAACTAAACTAAGGCTTTTGTTAAATATAGTCACTCCTTGATGGCATTCCTGTCATGTACCTGTAGAACAGTTCACATGGGACACAACCCATCCTACTGCCTAGTTTGTTTCTTCTTTGAAAAGTTTCTTCCTGTCCCTGTGCAGCTTTGCTATGAGCCAGCGCTACTACCCCGTGTCTGCACGGAACTGGTTCACACTGGACCAAGTGGAACTGGAGTATGATGGCCAGAAGGCCACCTTCAATGGCAGCCGCAACATCTATGCCCCTTCTGAGTATTCGTACCGCTGCGAGTCTGTCACCAGCTTCCGTGATGCTTTGCTGGCAGCCCGTTCCCCCAATGATAATGCCTCTCAATGGAGGCTCTCCTTTGAAGAATTTCAGGTACTAGTTAAATCATAGCTGATACCTGCTGCTCATGCCACTGATAAGAGTTCTGGGTTTAGGGCAGTGGTATTTAGTTTTGGTTTTTAGTCTTCACATCTGTACAGTTGCACATCTCTGTAAAATGCTAAAACCCTCAAGTATATAGTGGAGTGGCTAATTTAGGGGACTAAATTGCAGCTATGTAAATATCTGTCAATGTAAGGTCTACTATTTTAAGCTGGAAGGCCAAGGCCTAGACCTTGAAACATCTGAATCCACTAGATCCAGCCCATTTATAACCTCATGGTGACCTCTTTATACAAAGAGACCTGATAAACCTGCTGGATTCCTCCTGTTAGGATTGATGCTGAATAGTACTGCTCTAGTTTGAAGCCTGTATGTACACTGGCTTTGTGATATATGGATTATACACTCCTGTGTACATGTGCTGCGAAACAGGGCGGCTTTGTAAAACAACCCTTTTCCCTTTTATTGACTTCTGTTATATTTCAAAACTAAACACTAAAGGGTGGAGATGGTTCAGTCTGTCTCTGTGTTTTGTAGATCCAAGGCTTCAATGTCACAGGGACAGAGTTCTCCTACGCCAGTGACTGTGCCAGCTTCTTCACACCAGGCATCTGGATGGGCCTGGTGACCTCTCTGCTGATGTTGCTGGTCTTCACCTATGGCCTGCACATGATAATGCAGCTGCGCACCATGGACCGTTTTGATGACCCTAAAGGCCCTGCCATTGCTGTGCCCCAGAATGAATGATCGGGTATCACTCCTCCCATTCCCTCTGTCTCTTCATTCATAGCTTTTCTCCCTGAGATTATAGAACAGACCCACATAATGATCAAGATTTCTTATCTTTCCCAAGTGTTTTCATTAATCATCAAAAGTACATTGTTTACATTTTCTTCAGCCCTCTTAGATGTATACAATGGAACATATGTGTTTAGTGTTTTATTTATTGTGATGTACTTGAATTTTAATGGAGAGCCCTACTGTACTACAGAAGGTGGTACACTAAGGAGGATGATGACTCTTCTGTAGTTTCCAGCTCAGATGGATGTTTCATTTGTAGCTTAAACTGGCAAAAAATGGGCCAAGGTACTCTTTTCTTCACAGTGACAGATTCTCTGAGAGCATTAATCAGATGAGCATTCACATATCTGCTGGAAAGTGTCAGAACTGGTCCACAGTAAGTCGTTGAGGCCGAATCAAGAACAGTATGTATTGATGAACACTGACATTGCACTGGGGTAGTTTTGAAGTCACAACTTTTTAAGAGGAGAAACTGTTTGTTCATTTCTCTACCTGTAATCTGCAAAAGATCTGTGAAGATTCTTTACAGTATTCAGTAGTTTCCTTGAATCTTGAGATATCTTTGCTTGTGCTGAAGTGTGTGTATGTGTATATTTGAAAAGACTGATATTCTGATGCACACTGGTACATGAAACAATTGAGTGAATATTTTTGCTTGAAATGTAGTTTGTGGTTCAGTGTCCTGTGAGAAACTAAATTGTTTAATTTTTAGTTTTTCAGTGATTAAAATTCGACTGTACTTAGAGTAATATATTTGTACAGAGTACAAATAAATGTCAGTTACTGTCTTTTGGTGTCGTATTACTTTTTGAGACTAAACCACTAATGAAAGAGAATTACAGCAAAGCTGACTTGTGTGCCAGATTCTGTAGGGTTACATGAAATTGGGTTTTATGTGCTCTCTGTGGTTTTACATTTGATGCTGTTTTATAATAATGTCAGGAGAATGTCATCATGGTATCAGATCATTCTAACTGTTTAACCTTGGGCAAAGGAGGACTAAGTATGGACTTCCTTCCTTAACAAGCATAATTTATTCCCAAAAACTTGTATCTCTAAGCCAGTTTCTTGTAAAACAAATTCAATAATGATAAATAAGTAGCCAAAAAATGATCATACATTTGTTGTCAGTTCAACACTAAGTCCAGAATAACCGAACCATGCTACACACCTTTAAATCCAGACTTATGACCTTCATGTTTAGAATCACTCATATGTAGCATACTTGCCTGTTTCCTCATTTAAATTTCCTTTTCCCATTTCAATCACATCAACTATCTTACTGTTACTTTGTATTTTTTTTTTTTTTTCCTTCCTTGGATAACAGGGTGGCACAATAGGCACCTCTGGTCTCTCTCTCATATGATTTCCCTGTGTTCACATGTACAGTATTTCCTACAGCTGCTCCACATTTCTCCCACAGTCCAAAGATGTTTTAGATGACTGGTCTTTACTGAGTGTGTGCTTTTGAGACCAACTGTGGACTGCTGCAGCCCTACTTTGGACAACTGGTTATTGATATGGAAGAATTTCATATTTGTAATCTGACAGGGTACTTTTTAATCAACATTGTATATGTGGGTGGGGGGCTTTCAAAAGATTCATGCTGTTTTTGTGCATCTGTTCCCAGTTTAATATGTTTTTAATAACATTTACTCATTTAGCAGAAACTTTTCTGTCTAACTAATGCTTTAATTTTCCATGCTTATTGATATCAGAAAAAGACTTTTTTTAAATAGAAGTACAAAACAGACAAAAATCTATGGCATTTGACTGGTTATTCTGATTTCCCCCCCCCCAGCATGTTTAGATTTCAGCAGCTGTTTTATTAAATGTACTGTGTCTGAAAGGCTCAAACAAAATACATAATTTAAAAAAATCATTCAGTTAATGTGCATTGGATATGATATTGCTGAAAATATCACATATATACTGGATGGTTTTCTTTCACACTAAATAGGATTTAGTAAATATAAATAATTCTGAAACTTTCATCAGTTGATATATATAGTCTAAAATGTTTTCATACAGTCTCTGTCTATATGTGCAATAGAGGGACAGTGTGCAGCCAGTGTCTGAATGGCCAGGCAGTGGCATTGTGTCCAGTGTGTTCATCTTTTACAGCTTTCTAGATAGAGCTCCATGCTGACAGAATGCTGATGCAGCACATCTGTTAAACGGGCACCTGCCCTCCCCTCGCTTTCTCTCAGATTACTTGTCTACCAACTACTATGTAAACCTGAGGGGACGTTTAAATGACAATGACTGACAGGATAAGGACAAGGATCACCTGGATACTACAGGTGAGGAGCTTTGGTTTGATTTGCTGTCTACAATTTAGTGCTGCATTTGCATTAACTGTGCACATTTAGTACAGCTTGGAAACATTAGTACAGGATTTAATTTTATTCCATTTGAAATATAAACCTGTGTTTTAATTTGCATGTAATAACTGGTTAAGAATTTCTGTACTATCATTTGATGTGTAACGTTAAAATGATGCTATTATAATGTGATGCATTTAGTCTAATTTTTTAATTAATTTGTCTAAAAGCACTATTATAGTAATGTGTTCAATGAACAGGCTGTATGATTATGAAAGCTAAAAGGTAAATGGCATTGTTTCATAGGAGTTTTTCTGATCTACAGAATGAGGCCTACATTTCTCCTTTGGAGCCTGGTCTACCTGAGCTTGTGGACTGCAGTCCAGTCCCTCAAAATCTGTGCATTCAATATCCGCAGTTTTGGTGAGACAAAGGCAAGAAACAAGCATGTCATGGTCATTCTGACAAAGGTAGAGTCTCAAAGGAAAAAAAAGTATCAAAATGAAAATATTCCTATTAAGATTATTTTAAAATTGGAACATTTTGAGCAAATACAAAAAAACACTTTTTTTTCCTCGTTTTATTTTCTCGCAGATTATTGCTCGCTGTGATCTGTGTTTAGTGCAGGAGGTACGAGATGCAAAAGGTGAAGCCATACCAAGACTGGTGAGGGAACTGAACAGGTACAAAGAGAGCTGCTATCTCACTTGCCTTAAGGGATGAGGATATTGAGGGGATGAATTTATACACTGTACAGATACACATCCTTTTCTACACTCAAACCTATCAATTCATTATTTGATGTTACGATTACTAATGGAAAAATTCCAAGACAAACGTTGAGCTTAACATAATATTTTTGTGATCTTCCAGATATGACAGATCTCATTCCTACTCCCATGTAGACAGCAAGAGACTGGGGAAAAACACATACAAAGAACAATATGTCTACATATACAGGTAGCCATGATGTGTATATTTTTAATAATTGTTTTGCTTCTTATAGATTTTTATAGAATAGTTTTGTTTATAATAATCAAGTGAAGTTGAAAGTGCAAGTACCTTTCTCCACAATTTGTCACCGTTTGGCATCAGGAATGACATGTTGCAGGTTCGAGACCATTACCAGCTCCCACGGTATAAAGAAGGTACTGGAAATGATACAGAGGTATTCTCCCGAGAGCCTTTCATTGTTTACATCTACTCCCCAACCACAAGTGAGTCGTTTGAATTTGTATTATATTTACTGACTGCATAGAGAATCCCCATAAAATTTTTAAAAGATCTTAAGTTGCACAAGACATGGGGAAAAAAACTGATGCATAATTACAATTTTTAGCTTTCTGTATTTTAATCAAGTAGAAAAGTGAAACATTTCTTCTCACTTAGGATCTTTTTAAAATGATATATTTCAAGCTGTCAGATTTTAAAGTGACGTAACTGTCGTGTTTCTGTAGTATATACTGTTCATTGTCTCATACAGTTGTTAAAGATTTCATCCTGGTTGGCCAGCACACTTGTCCCAAAAATGCCATGAAAGAAATAGATGAACTTTACGATGTTTTTCAAGAAGTTTCCCAGAAGTGGAAAAACCAGGTGAAAAACAATATAATTGGCTACTGTATCTTTGTAAAAGGTAAATTAAGGTTTGTGAACCTTTATTTAGATGCCCTTTCATTACATTGTCATTGTACAGAATGTGATGTTTCTAGGAGATCTTAATGCAGCCTGCAGTTACGTGACAGCCAAAGGCTGGAGGAATGTACGTCTGAGGAATGATCCCAAGTTCCACTGGCTTATTGGAGATGAGGAGGACACCACTGTGCACAAGAACTCACGTTGTGCATATGACAGGTTGGCAACATCACACGTCTTCGTTTTACCTTTACTTACAGGAATTACTCAACCCTTTTAAACTCTCGTGCATCTCCTGCTGCACAGAATTGTAGTTCATGGGAAGGAATTCATGTCTGCCGTTGTGCCAGACTCGGCTCATCCATTCAATTTCAAAAAGGAGTTTTGTCTTACTGAAAAGGAGGTAAGTCATAAAGAGGAGGTAAAATAAAAGTACATTTTTGGTTGGATCTTAAGGAGTTCAATAAATGTAATAATCCAGTAAATCCTTTATAGGCTTTGGAAGCCAGTGACCACTACCCAGTAGAAGTTGACCTGAAACCCTCCCATCGTTACTTCCTGCGTAAAGAACTCTGATCTGCCTTTTACTGCCAGTTGAATTTTTGATAAAGAACAGGGAGAATTTAAGTATTTGTTACAATAAATGAACTGGAAATGTATTTTTTGGTACAACGTAAAATATGTACAACACTTAATAAAAGGAGTAGGATGTTGGTTCAAAATGAATGTAAACCAAAAACATCCTTAACAGTCCAGGGCTAAACTAAAATGATTCCAGATAGCTGAATTCTTACAGTAGGATGAAAAATGCAACAAATTCCAATAGCATTTTCACTCTTCAAATCTTTATTCCCTGCTCAACGCTTCTGGACTACGCTGTCTATTCAGCATGAAGGGCCTTCCAGCAGGCCAGGGGTCCCCTGTTAGGCATGTACTTCACCCCACATCCATCTGGGATCAGGCGCTTCTCTTGGATCATATTGTCAAAGTCACATGCATTGAACTTGGTGAAGCCATACTTCTTAGAAATGTGGATCTGGGGGGTATGAAAGGTGGCGAGAGATGTCATCCACATTAGAGGAGGAAGGCAAATGAAGTTCACATTTGAGACAAATCTAAATGGTTGTGTTTGACAGGTTCTTGGCTTTTTATAAGATGGCAGTCAGCTAAGCGCACACAACTAGACAGGATTAGCTATAAACAGCAATTTCTTACCACAGCTACACAATACCCAGACTACTCAGTGAAATGTGCTGCATGCTACAGTTCATAAAAAGGGAAAAATGGATAATAAAACTCAGAATTACATTTTTGCATTTGACAAACATTTCTGTACCTTCTGGCGCCCAGGGAATTTGAACTTGGCTCTGCGCAGGGCCTCAACAACATGCTCCTTGTTCTGGGTCTTGGTGCGCACAGACATTATCACTTGGCCAATGTGCACACGGGCCACAGTGCCCTGAGGTTTACCAAAGGCTCCACGCATTCCAGTCTGGAGCCTGTGCAGCAGGAACAGAAGAGAAACCTGGTTTGGTGTGATGTCCAACACCAGTACTTGGAATACACAATATCACAGCCAGTGCTTACAGGAAACCTTGATACTTGCAAGTTAAGGTCTTTTACAGCGTTGGGGAGATGAATAAGCATAAAAGTACCATAACTCTAAGCAGCATGGGGAGTTCCATGTTCTAGTTCTTAAAACTTAAGCAATATTCTGCAATCGACAAAATGTGTTTACAGCAACAAGCAATTCAAAGTTACCTGTCAGCCCCAGCACAGGACAACATCTTGTTAATGCGAATGACATGGAAAGGATGCAGGCGCACACGGATGTGGAAGCCATCCTTGCCACAAGTCTTCACCATGTACTTGTTGGCACAGATACGTGCAGCTTCTAAGGCTGTTGAGAGAGGAGAGAAAGCATTACTATTTGAAATTAAATAAAGGTTGTTTTGAAAATGTGTTGTCAGCCTTTTCATTTTTTGTTGTGACCTAAAATGACACAAGCCATACCCAGTTCACTGATGCCACTGCCACCCGTTCTTGTCCCGTTACTGTCTCCACACCTCTGTTTCAAGTTGTGCTCCATGACTCATGTGCAATCTTGTAATCTCATCTAGTACATCTATATCATTACATTGCTGTGNAAAATGACACAAGCCATACCCAGTTCACTGATGCCACTGCCACCCGTTCTTGTCCCGTTACTGTCTCCACACCTCTATTTCAAGTTGTGCTCCATGACTCGTGCAATCTTGTAATCTCATCTAGTACATCTATATCATTACATTGCTGTGTACTGTTAATGAAAGGACCCACCTATTTTTTATATAAATAGGTATCTCCATTTCGATTTCATGTTATTTGAGCAGACAACATGACTTTTTGGGCCCAGGAATTCTTAGAAATTGTTCCCACTAAAATTAATATTATGATATTTTACCTTACAAGCCAAACACATTATGCTCTTAAATGGGGGGGATACCTGCATTTGAAAAATTAGTCAATTGTTCCATTTTGCACCTGGTTAAATATATAGGAATATATAAAAGATTACAGACATATCTTTCAGCTAAGCAGAAGCCTTCTTCAGACACTCACCCTCAGAAGACAGTTGCTCATACTCATCAGACACCATGTGACCACACAGTGGGAACTCATCCACTTTTGCCTTCTTCCTTCCCAGGTCAAAGATTCTAATTTTGGGGTCTGCATAGTGAGAGAGGAAAAACAATTAAATCCATGATAAACAGTTAATTTATACACAGCTGTTTCTTTATCAATTTTATGGCAAGCTGTAGACAATTTAAGTTTCCACCTTATATACATTACTGGAAGTGATATTTTCAAATTGTAATGTTGTAAAAGATTGCAGCTGTTACAGTGCTACTGTTGGTGCCACCATACTTAAACAAGGAGGAGGAAACAACAGAAAGAAAAATAGACTTGTACATCCTACTTCAGTGACAACAGTAAATGAAAAATGTCAGTAACTGTTTTTACATTAAAACTTTGTTCATATATACATACATATATGCACTTACCAGGCACACCCCTACAGAATCGAGACTTGGGGTAAGGCTTGTTCTTACAGTATCTGTAACTAAAGAGACATATGTTATTATTATTATTATTATTATTATTAATAATAATAATAATAATAATAATAGTAGTAATAATATGTAGCAAACCAAACATTACTTCTACTACTTGATAAAAATGCGATTATTAGGACTGGATTTAGCAGTGGTACCCCACTTATAGTTAATAAAATAAACGTTTATAAACCTTAAGAAAGAATTAAAAGGAACAGAAATATGTGGTGTGTAAAACACCCACTTAACGAGTGAAACTGCCACCTTCTAAACTAGTTTGCCTACTAAAGTTTCATTCTATTAATCAGCAGCTTAAAATTTGCAGCAACTTGAGTGTAGTGTACGCCAATGTCTGTCGTTTTATATTAGCGTTAACGGTATGGTAAAGGAAGGTATGAAACTGATTTAGTCATATTTATTCTTTAAAATATACTTTCTTCATAAGCCCCCAGAAAGAAACCGTGAAACACACGATATACGTCATTTAACGTGGGGAGCCGAACCGACAACACATGGACACCCAGCACGAACATCGACCAGATGCCATCTTCAGCCGAGGTAAAATAACTTACCAACGGGCAGGTCTGCGGCCCATGGTTACAATCTACAACCAGACACACAAATAAACAAGTTAATAAGCAACATAGCTGTGAACAAATAGCCATTTTATTTCAGTATCTTAGGGCTGGCTTGTGGCAGCCACAGAAATCTCACACTCACTATGGACTCACCTAATGGAGAAAAGAGGCCGACATCTACTTCCGGTGCGTCACGTCACCTCGCTCTGGTTTAACTTCCGAGATGTAAAATTTTTAACCTGAATAAAATATGTAAGATTCGGCTTAAAATATAACTTTAAATTTATACAGGAAATATATATCTGTTACATATTTATATGGATGTGTGGGGGAAAGACCTCGTTACTCGTCATAGTTTTCATTTTGACGTGATAGCTATGGGTTATGGAGTCCAAAGCTATCAAAATGGAAACCGTTGGAAAAGGTACTGTATAAAAATATAATTTATCTACACCAGCAAACGACTGAACACAGCTGAGACAGGAAATCTGTTAGGAATTCGATTTGTTCACAAGTCCAGTTACTGTTATCAAAATTTACAATCAATAAAAGCATAGTAAAAGAACCCCCCCCCCCAAATTGTTAATTGGTTCTGTTAAAAAAACAAATATACAGTCATTTATTTATTTGATTAATCTATTATTCATTCATACATACATTCTTGTACCAGGTGGCACATAAGGGACAGGCATCGTCTTCCATGCTCTTCTGTCCTGGGCTTTACTTTCCGTCTCTTCAAGGTTGGTGCCACAATTGTGTTGGCTGTCTTCATCACCTGCCCTCCAGATGTCAGTGGAGTGACTGTCAGTTCATTGTTTTCACCCCAGGTGAAACACTTGTCCTAGACATCTTAGTCTTCTCTGCTGGAGTAGTGCACCCATTTTTTTTGGCAACTTTGTTTTCTATTTGATAATGTTGAGTATCTTGTCATTTTGTCTCAGCATTCTATGCACACCCCATTAATAAACGTGTGGCTTTCCCCCAACAGTTCAAAGACATGTTACAGGTTAATGGGCCACTCTAAACTGGCAAAAAATGTTCTGAGTCAAGCATGTCTTTGTGTTTTGGGCATTATAATTGTGCAGAGATTTGTGTATGGATTCCCTTTATACAAAAGAATTGCTGCTTGTCATCAGCATTATAAAAAGATATTGGTCATTTATATAAGGATCGCAGATTACATTTAAATGTCATCTGTAACAGACAGCAACGCCCATCATATGACCACGTCATTAAAAAGTTGATCTGGAATTAACAGCATTAAAATGTGACTGATAGGGATTGGCACCATCCCATGACTTTGCTTTTTCTCACAGTAAATGCAAATATACACTTTGCACAGGCAACTGCTCGGCCAATCTATCCATCAACTGAATCACTCGGCAATTTATTCACTTGATTACTTCTTCCATCTCCTTTTAGCACCCAAGCATGGGGAAGGGGGTACCAGTCTCAGAAGTGCTGTGACAGGGGACCAATGTGTGGAGGGGAAAAACTTAAACTCTACATCCAACTCCCTATTTCATATGCAGGCTCCTGATGAAGACAAATTAGATATTAAACCTACAAGTTCCCCTCTCCAAAGCACCTTTATTATATTAAAACATCAAAAATAAACCACATTTAAAACACCAAAATCAAAAATGTAAAAATTTTTAAAAAATTTTAGTAAACCAAGGTCTCAAATTAAAGAAAAAAAAATCTATTCACAGAATCAAATTCAACATTTCCAATAAATGCTTGTGAACATTCAAATGATAACGTTACCACCATTGAAATCTTAATCACGCATCAGCCACCAACCAACATGAAATCATGTAATAATTCAGTATTATACATCAAAAACCCAACTCAACACATTCAATACTCATTCACAATTATACCACATCATATCAGACAATAACAATAATCCAAACCAACACATAAATACAACAAATAAATACATTAACACCTTAAAAAGAATTTTAAAAATATAGGTGGCTGAGTTCTGGCATTCCACAGTGCTTGGTGATCAGTGTTACCAAACAGCTACATCTGGGCAGCTATTGCCTTCTAGCTGCCAGGGTTCCTTCCCCTCAACTCCTTGTTGTACATCACGACCATTTGTGAATCTATCCCGACTTTCCACTCCTGCCTGCAGTTCCAGAAGGTGTGCGAAAGTTTTCCTCTTGTCACAGTGGATATAGACAACATGAGTGGCTGGGCAGTTTGTGTCTATACAGGACCTCTGTGCCCAGCAACTTACCTTGCTGGGGTGTGGTTTTAATTGGTTTAAGTACCATCATGCAATGTTTCTATTTGTGGGTCTTATTAAATATATTTATTGTATCATAATATTTTTGCATTTTGATGACGATCTTAAATTTTAGTAATACCAGACAACCTTGTAGCTCAACAAGTACATTTGGATCAGGTAGAGAAAAAAATCTTAGTTTACATGCCGTTGTTTGTAATTTGACAAGCCCACTTAAGAGGGGAAAAACCCTACTTTACAAGTTCTCTAACAAACCTATTATTCTCTCTACTGAAGAGGCCCGTTGGCTCCTTTTCCTCCATTTACTCCTGGGTATCCACCACCATTTCCAAGAGAAGGCACATGTTTTTTCTTCTCCACAGACAACAATCCCACTTCTTCAACCTCCTCCACTCAAGTGTGTAGAGGTCCAGCTCTATTGTGCTCCACCTTCAGTTCTTCAAATCCCCTGTGCTCTCCTCTCAAGAAACAGGTACAGCAACAGGACAGACACCAGACACCCTTGTCTCACACCCCCAGCCTGCCTCACTGGAGTTCAGAGGAACCTATTAAAATTCACACAACTCATTGTATAAAACAGACACCCATCTCTGGAATATTGGACCAAAATCAAACAAGTGACACAGGGAAGGAAAAAAAAAAAAAGACTCACTTTTTCAAAGGCATTTTTCCTGATCTAGGTTTAAGAGCCGCAACGGCAGCTTTGTCTCCTCTGCCCAGGTCAAGACGGCTCTCACCGGTCCCAGGTTTGTACTCATCCTGCCTTTAACCTCATGTCTCGTCCAGATGCAC
The DNA here is from genome assembly GCA_900497675.1 of Arapaima gigas. Taxonomy (NCBI): domain Eukaryota; kingdom Metazoa; phylum Chordata; class Actinopteri; order Osteoglossiformes; family Osteoglossidae; genus Arapaima; species Arapaima gigas. Next base: position 643 of record UFQX01000434.1, on the reverse strand, counting down.
CAGCTCCCCATTGCTCCTCTGAAACTCAGCATTAAGACCTCGATCAACACCTTATTCTCTGTTGTCAACAAGGTGGAGGGACGCCAGTTCTTCAGGCCCTATAACAAGCCTGCCTCCCCCGGTGTAAAACACAAAATTAACACAACCTTCGCAGACAGTACAAAGCAGCACTTGTAGAAGACAAAAGCTTGAGGAAAATGGTATCTGTTATTTTACAAAACACACCTATTAGAACCTAAGCTGGGATTCAAACAAATGGATAAACTGACTGTTTGACTGACAAACCGACTGCTCACCGAGACCGCCAACTCAAGGCTCATATAACGGGCATTATTTATGAAGTGTAAACGCCTTGAAGAGCATGACATTAATGCAAAGAGTGCTGGATCCTGGGCAGGTGGACTTGACATTTATGTACAAGCAGCTGGAGCAGCAAAAAGTTGTCAAAAGAGCTGCCACAACAGCTCTTATACAAGGCCCCCTGTTTGAGAAGGGTACTGGCCTCGATCCCCACTGCGCTGGTCTTACCCCACCTAACAGCGTGCCTGTAGCGAGCAGGCCGGGTCTCGGCATTACAGGATCCCACCTGTGAACTGGAGACACTGCAGTTAGTACTGTGTGTGTGTGTGTGTGTGTGTGTGTG
>UFQX01000433.1:608567-637534 GCA_900497675.1 Arapaima gigas | reverse complement strand
AAAAAAAAAAAAAAAAAAAAAAAAAAAAAAAAAGAAGAAGAAAAGAAAAGAAAAGAAAAAGACAGACAACCCACATATCTTTGAAAATGGGTATTTCTCTGCAAATCCACAAAAAACAATGTGAAATCTCGCTCAGATAGTGCCATGGAAAAACAGTTGATATTTCCACACCATATTTCCAAACCGCAGGAAGTTAATGGGGCAGATAAATTGATTCACTGGTTCAGTGATGAATCAACAAGAGCGCTGNCAGTTGATATTTCCACACCATATTTCCAAACCGCAGGAAGTTAATGGGGCAGATAAATTGATTCACTGGTTCAGTGATGAATCAACAAGAGCGCTGCCATCCCACCACAGTCGCCTGCGAGAGAAATTTAGCACAAAAAAAAAAAAAAAAAAAAAAAAAATCACATTAAAATAATACACAACTGCTAGTTCTAGGTTAGGGTGGAGAGTGTCAAGGGGGAATATTACTGCACACCTGACTTGGTTATTCAATTGGATAAAGGCATAAAATTTTACTGACATATCAACCCCTATTTTTGCTTTCTCAGTTTACCCACTTTACCTCTTCGCTTGCTGCCTGATTTGCATAAGCTGCAGACCTAGTGCTTTTTCTTTGCCGATTTCTTGCACGATCGATAATACTGCCGATTAAGTGGTTTGCTTTCTCGCTGAGAAGATGTTACCAGAAATCATCTGTTCCCCTGCTCGACCACACGCAGCATCAGAAATACAAAGTGCGACCTTTTACAGGACAGCCAGGGACAATCTGTCAAACAGCGAGCGCCGGTTTCCTCCCACAGTCCAAACATGTGGTTCAGGCGCACTGGTCACTCCACAGGCGTCTCAGGGTGGCTAAAGAAAACGGGGCAAAAACAGTATGTTGAACTGTAACCATTAAGGGCACTAAAGACACACAAATAAAGGCGAATTAACAGAGAACCAGGGCATCCTGATGGTGATTTTATTTGCGGGAAACATCTGAAATTTGTGTTGAATTTGCCCAAAAGTGCAGAACTTGTCCAGCAGCATCTCCAGCATGGACTTTGCTGTCTGATTCACACCTCAGTGAGTAGCTGGGATGCCAATGAGTTTTAAAAAAAAAAAGCCAAACCAGCAAACCAGTTCATTCAGTCCACCGGACTCTGGCATTGATGCGCGTTTTTGTGTGAAGGGGCTTCGTGACGTCCGGCTGCCGTTCCCTGTAACAAAATAAATGCCCACCTCCCCGTGCAAATCTGGCTCTGCGGAGCTAAATACCCCCTGCCAACCTGCCCTGCTCGAGAATGCAGAGAGAAAATGGTGAAAATGGTACTTTCACAGTGTGAAGTCATCTGGAGAAACTTTGTTATTCAGATTGCACACGCTTCTCCTCATTGTCTTGGTCACGTGCAAAAGAAAATACAAGTGCTGAGACGACACAAGGGCTCAAACCTGCCAACAGTTTTACCTTATTTGGTGAGAAACCTTCAACGGCAGAATCGTATTTTTTGCAAATTTGCTAAAGGCCAGCTTACCAGAGACCTTTTGAAAACTGGGGTTTAGTGTCAGATTGCGGGAACCCTGCAGGTTATGCATCATTTTACTGGTATATTTCCTGATGGGGAACTGAAACACAGTAATACATCATTTTAGCATTATGTGTTACGGTGAAGCACTGGATGGTGAGATTTGATATGGGTTCAATGCTCAGTCAGTCTATGTGGCACTCAGGTGTTCTCTCCGTTGGTGGGGAGATCCTTCCCACGGTCAAAACACGTTTTAGGTAAGGCGAAGAGTCTAAAACTGCCCTTGGTGTGTGTGTGTGTGTGTGTGTGTGTGTGTGTGTGTGTGTGTGTGTGTGTGTGGGGGGGGTACCTTCTTTGCTCTACAGAAGGGTGGAGGCAGGTAGATTCTTTGCTGCAGTTTATCTATCACCGAAGGCCACCTTGAGCAGACGTGTCAGATGTTGTGTTTTGCTTTGGAGAAAAGCATCTAAATGAAAACGTGACATTACTATGATTCATTTACGGTGCTGCTCTTTGGTCTCGGATGGTGCAAAGTGTTGGGTTTTTTCCCCCCCCGCACACCTTCAAACCACCACCGTCCTCAGTGCTCAGAGTGAAACCCTCGTGTTTCAGCTGGACTGAAGTCGGCCGAGAAACAAGCTGTTAGCCTTTATTAATTTAAGCCCTAGAATATTTCGGTTTGGGTGTGTGGGCCACACAAGCAGCGCTCTGCAATACGGTCACGGAGCGTGTTTCTCGAACGCTGCGGTTGGTAACGGAATCTTGAGACCGCAGTGTTTGTGAATGTGATGGCAGCCATAGATCGGGGTCAGCTGCTTCACGAAAACCTGACACTTCATTTTCCACCAAAACACCAGCACTCAGCACGTTCAGCCTGGTCGCAAACTTTGGCTGAAGTCGAGGAGCTTTTTCCATGACAACAGTAAAACACAGTGGTCCCTCAGCAGGGACACTGCAGGGTGCGAAAGTCCAACGCGGGGATTTGTTCCGGTCTCTTCTACAGCCCACTGGCACTAGTGCCTCTAAAGTCTCTGGTGGCTTAGCTGTTCTAACAGAAAGGGGGTCACTGCTAAGTGTCTCAAACGATTTGGAGTTTTCTGCTAATATATTGGCCTTCTTGAAGAAACCAGAGGGCTTTCAATTGAACTGAAAGCAGCAGAAAACAAGGTGGAGCAAAAAAGGGGAACGAACAATTTTGCATTAGAAATGACTTCAAAAGAAATACCCCAGAATCGCTTAGACATTCTGATAAAATTTGAAAACTGTGCCTTTCTAGCCGTGAGCCGCACATCTATTCATCACGCACATGCTACATTTTCCATGTGGTTAAGGAAGGCGCTTGTAGCCAGCCCCAAAGCTTTCATAATGCTGGCTCGCACTTCCTGCTCTGAGATTAAAACCAGCAAGCTGATCGCGCCGAGCCAACCAAAACACAGCAGCACGCCTCGGCAGAAGAGCGAGCGGCCCTCCTCAGCACCGGCGGGAGCTGTCATGACCCTACGACTCGTAGCCCTTGTTGCGCTCTGCATCCCGGCGGCGGCGATGGGTAAGTACCTGTCTACATCCATCCGCGCTGCTCATCGTGTCGCTCGGATCCGCGGAGGTGAAGGCAAAGGGAGGTTGCGTCTCCGTTTTGGGGGTTCGATGGCGTCCCCAGTCATAATCTTCAAGACTTCAAAACCTGCGAGAGCTGCCGGCACGATGGAAAACATGAGCTTTTATTTGCTTATAAGCAAATGACAACAGTACTTTCATGCCAGATTAACATAACTGATGCTTTCTGAGTATTTTCTGCCAGTGACGGTGTTCTGTGATTTCCCCGCTACACAAACGGCAGTTAGCTCAGGTATAGCTTATTATATTTCTTCACAATTATCACGGAAAATGCACACCGATGAAACACCTTTAAAGTAGGAGTTGTACAGCAGGAGCTTGGAGGCAGTTAGTCACAGTTTCTGCAGTAAATATACAGCTATATGAACGATGTCAAGTGTAAAGCCTGGCTCAACGCTCAGTCCACTATAAAATGAGCAGATTGCAGGGGGGGGGGTCTTACTGAGATTGGGGTCGTGCAGCAGGGAGTAATGGTGGCGTTGGAACTCAGACCTCTTCCCCACTCCCATCCCTTCCCCCACACCTCCACAGCGCTGCGCCTCACGCAACCTTACCGGCTGGTAGCCGCCGGCGGCGAATTGCGGCTGCGCTGCTCCTACAACCTGCGCATCCTGGCACAGGAGCTGGTGATCACTCTGTACCGGGGCTTGCACGGGCACCACAGGGTGTGCGCCGCCGGCCTCAACCTCACTGGGATCGAGCCCGGGTCCGGGATGGGGGGGCCCATTCGGTGCACGGCGGAGCACAGCTCGGCCGGCGTGGACCTCGTCGTGTCCGGCTTGAAGGGAGAAGACACGGACCTTTACCGCTGCGTGATGGAGATCCTCTACCCACCCCCTTACCGCATGGGAATTGGCAACGGCACAATTTTCCACATCCCAGGTGAGGTTCTCCTCCCGTGACGGCCTGCAAGCCCGGCTCTCGTTCGGCGATTTAAAAATAGTGCAAAAGGGCAGTTTGGTGCATTTAGTAGAGGCGGCCCTGGAGACTGACGTAGGAAATGGGGGCGCGGGCACTGCAGCAGCCCGGCCGGTGGACGGGTCGCACTGACTGAACTTCGTATTCTCACTTACATCATACCTTCTCGGATCGCCTCAGAAAAAGGCAGCAGCAGTCGGTTTCGGTTTGGCGGCCCCGGCAAAATGTGAGTGCAGAGTGCCGTCAGCCGCAGAGCCTGATTTTGTGGTTTTTATTGTTACGCTCTTGGTGTAGTGAAGGGGTACCCCCCGCGGTCGGCCCCAGCCAATCGCAGCGCGGGCACAGACGTCATTTGGAATAGCAATAAGTGTTGTTGTGTGAATGTTATGTCACTGTTTTTTTCCTTGACACATTTTCCCCACAAACGTCTGAAGGTTTAAGGGTACAGCGTAGCCGAAGCAAAAGGAGAGGCAGCGCGTCAAAAGGAGCACAAACCTTTCACACGCTTCCTCCTTACGCTTACACACCTCAACATCCGTTTTCATCTCGCACAGTTTTAAGCTCCTACTTAAACACCAGGAAATTTTCTATGTTAACAGTTCAGGTTCAGACATTTTTCATGTGCGAAACGGCTGCTAATGACGACCCCTGTCGGTTTTGTAGAGAATCCACTTTGTCCAGAAACAGAACATCAAAAGCTGGACTCCTCTAGAAGCGCCAGCGAGCTCCTACCTGTGCTGGTGCCTGCAGTGATCATCGTCATGGTGTTCGTCTCCGTCGTCGTCATCATCACACTCACCGCCAAGGTAAGTTTGGCGTCGGTCTGCGGAGAGACACACACACACACACACACACACACACACACACACACACACACAAAGGGTTTTGTGCTGACTGTTCATCTACTCACAGGCTCTCCTCAAACAGAAGAAAAAGAGCTACCCAGGCATTGCAGCTGTGGCCGCAAGAAGGGTCGACTGCCGCTTCGGCTATGAGAACTTCCTGTGAAGTCCTTCTCCAATAAGCTCAATTAAATAAGAAATTAAAAGCAAGGGCAAAATTTGCACTGTTAAAGATCCCCTAAGTAAACATTATATGTTACATTAACATAATTACTTTACAATGTAAAGCTAGACTCTCATTATGGCAAATGGGTGCATTATAAAAACCAGCCTTTCAAACTAAAGGAGACACTGATTTATGATCAGAAAAAACATACTTGTGGGCATCTGTATTTTTGTACAGCATTTCCTTTTTGTGAAAACCACACTTTTGTAAATATTTCTACACCCTCCTGAAATCTGACAAAGAAAGGTCTTTGGACATATTTCCACAATTTCTGGAAACCTGCCCAAGGCCTGCAAACCCCCCCGACACGTGAAAGGGGAGAACATCCTCTGTAAGGTGCATTAGGACTCACCGTTGTAGCATGCGCAGTTTGGGACATTAAAAATACGTCCTCTAGAGTGGACAAAGTGAATGGCTGGAACCCAGGAGGGGATCCATGGAGCGGAAATATTAAGCGGTAGAATAATGAAGGTTGCCCCATAAAAACATTTGTCAGTTCTAAAATTCTGCAACTCTTTCATTACAGCTTCTCGTTCGCCAAACTCCATCTTTGGCTCCAGGTTAAAACGGTTGCACTTTGAGGCTTTTAAATGAGCTTAATCCTCAACATCAGACAGTCCTTTGTAACTAAACCTGCTGCACCAAAAGTCTGACATACAGACTATCATTTCACATCTGGGTTAAAAAGAAAACATGAACCTGAACATAAAACTCAACACTGATGCCGTATTTTACTTTTTTGTATTTTATATATGAAATAAAATAAAAATACGTTCAAAAGTTCATTTTCTGCCTCACGAAGGTTATTTCACTGTTAAAAACATGTCAACCCCTTCCAAGTGTCCCCACTGTTTCTCCTGGTGTCACAAAGTTCTCTGTGCAGCTGCTGTTCACAAAAGCCGACATGATACGTTTTCCCCATAAACTTATCTTTCGAGACCGAATTAACAACATTTAGAAAGGGCCGTCATACAAACACGCGGCAGATACTAAAGCAACATTTGACTTAAGAGACACGACTGCTAACCACAACAAGACTTTGCCTGATGAATCTAGAACAACCACTACTGACTGTCTTTGTGGCACGAATCCACGCTAAGGGCCGCGGGAGAATCGTTTATAATGAAAACTTCTTATGTGACATTTCCAAGAACTAATGTAATTGTGTCCAAGCATTTGCATAAGGATGTGTCAGCTGTCACGAGAATTGTCTTACGGGAATCAAAAGATCTGCCTTGGTGACGCGAAGCATCGTGCCAGGTAGCGCGTGGATTCTGCTCATCTCAGCTGTCTGAGCGCAGCTCACCAGCAATACTGCTAAAAACCACATTTTCTCAATATCTGATCTTATCTCATCATTATCTAATAACAAGGGGCGGTTTAAAGAAGGCAAGCAAAGTTGAAAAGGTAAAGAACACCTTACATAAATGTCTTGGGAAGTCTAATTTTTTACATGACTTCCTCTGGCTTCATGTGAAGGAGATGTGACCTCAGCTCCGATTCATTTTGTTACAAAACGTTATGTTACAAACCATAAGAAGAGGAATATGGGCGACTGCAGTGCCTGAACTGCCTGAAATTTTTCACGGTTATATTTTTATAGCACATTTAACCGCAGCCATAAAGCAAATTACTTTACATACCATCCTTTACAAATTACCACAACAAAAGAGGAAAAAATAAATAAATAAAAACATTTAAAAAAACAACATTTACTAATTGTGACAAAAACAGACAGAAATCATTCATGTTTAATATGTTTGCCAACCATGAGGGTGTGAAGCCTGCATGGGGGGTGATCGTGAAGAGATCAGCTTGGTGCTCAGCCCCACACACACACACACACACACACACACACACAGAGCAATTTAGACGTACAAGTTCACCTAAAACATATATCTGGACAGTGGGAGGAAACCAGAGCATCCAGAAGAAGGCCAGCTGAACACAGAGATGAAAGAAACTCTGCAGACTGAGCTGCATTTGAACTCACAGAATAGCAGTTGTGAGGCACAGAATAAAACAACAAAATATAACAACAGTAAGATGCATGACGAGAGGGAAAGAGGACAGTGAAAAGTGAGCAGCTTTAGCAGTTTAAGCCAATAAGCCCGTCTTAACCCTGGCTTCTAACCTGTATATGGTAACTGTGGCGTTCATACCTTGACTTCGAAGTAGAAAAGTGACTGAAAGGCCCGTGTCTGAAAGGTGAGGCGGGAATTCAGCATGTTTGGTGGGATAAATGGGAGAACCTTTTGTGGCTCAGAAACATGTCCTGTATATTTAACATTAATCAAAATCAAGCCTTCTTTCTATGAAAATTCTTTTTATGAGCAAATCTTCAGAAACCATTTAGGTTCATTCTGTGGGGGAAGCAGTGATTTCTGTCATCCATCCAACCGTCCATCCATCATCAACTGCTTTCCTTCGGTCAGCTTTTCCTTTGCAGTGGTCCGGAGGCTGTCCTTTAATCGCTGGGCACCAGGCTGTGAAACTACAGCCGGGATGGGACTGTAGTCATTTTCCCCACACTATAAAATTTAACTCTCATCAGAAAAACGCCAAAATTTGTCCCTTTGGCCACAGGCAGCAGCTGTGTGGTGATGCATGTTGTTCTCTGGCACACCCCAATCCAACTGGCCACAGCAAAGAAAGTAGCAGGTGCTTGAGAAATTTACATCTTTCACTAAAACTTAAAGGCTTGTGCAAAATAAACATTCCAGAGCAATCGACAAAAAAATCGTGTATGACGACATGACCAGCGCCTTCCCTTTTATTGCACGTGTAAATACATGCAGAGCTTTACAAAAACAAATCAGAGCAGGCCACGTTGTGAATGGAAGAACCAACCAGTTGTTCCAGTCCACCAGACTACGCCAACATCTCTCCTCCACACGAAGCTCAGAGTTCCACTGTCACCATGTCACTCACAGCTCTACTGTCCTTGGGCTTCCTTTCCGTCAAAAACAGATGGGACCTCATCTCTCACCCCGAGGACTAAGCTTCTGAGAAGCTCGTCCCTCTTCTCTGGAGACAGATGTTCCAGCTCTCTCTGAGGCACCTGGGCGACAATGACACCATCAGCATGAAGACGTTCAGAACTGCAGGTTGTCCTAGGTGCATTTCTGATGCTTGCTTAGTGGCCAATAAATACATGGTGCCTGGTTAAAGTCCAACAGCAGAAGCTGCTATTAGATCATCGAGTGACAAACTTAAACTGATGTGTCAGAATAAAACACCAGAATGTACATCGGGGCAAATGAGGAAAAACTGTTTTGAACAGAAGTGTCAGAAAAGCAGCAATTACAGTAATGTTCACAGTGGTGAAAATGTGAACACACGGCTTTGTTCCAGAATTCGTGCTCCGCTGCTCGCCTACAGCCAACAGCTTACCAAGACGGGCGAGAACCCGAGAGCCTTGAGGTGACGAAGTTTCAACGCCAGCATCCCACGTGGGTGGCGGGATCCCACGCAGAAGGAAGAGGGAGAGACAGTCAGAACTGCCAGCCTGAAACAAAGTCAGACAACACTGAGATCTCCATGGCAACAAGTCCCAAGACTCACTGCATACACTGTACAGTACAGTAGCAGTTATAAATAATGGCTATGCTCTTCATCCATTTCAGCACCTCTGCAATTTAGTTAGTGGTGCGGATGCACGGTGATAATGGAATTATGTGATACTGGCAGGTATCTGTTTAAATTAATTTCATGGGCATCGGAACAGCGCTCAGATTTGACCAAGAATTCAAACCGATATTCAGCGCAGCATTAACTGTGTTCCGGATGAGCAGAACGTTTAGGTGACGCAAGGCTATGGCACAAAAACATCTGCGGTGTGGAAGTTTTTCAAAGGAAGGAAGAGAGACATAAAATATGCCATTTTGTTACACTTGCTCAACTGACGTCTTGAGTGGAGGGACAAAGGTACGAAATTTAAATCCTGTGAACTTAACTGCCTTTAATGTGCTGAACAAAACAAGAAATAGATTTTCCTGCAACCAAGGAGCGATGCTCTTATTTATCAAAAACCCCCTCCTCCTACTGAAAGAAACAAAAAACACGCACTTACAGGAAAAAAAAAGATACCACTGTTAAGTGGTGTTACTTCTTTCTTTATCATTGTATCATTTTACCCTTTTCATTATTGCAACTGTTCAAATTTTTTCCTTATAAAAGATATTCAGCATTTAAGGCCAAGCTGGCCAAACCATCCCTTACTTAAGCCAAACGTGATTCAGCAGATAGCATTAATTTTAACTATTGTACAAGATCTGACATGTTACACAAATAATTGTTACACTTGTTTTTAATTCTCTTCCAGGCAGATCTAATCCCATTTTTCCCCTCTGGATTTTATAAATGTGTACATCAGCATCAACAGATCGGTGCACAGAAATGGTGGGATATCGCCATCGACACAGTGCTCAGTGCAGCCCTACAAAGAGGTCATTATTACCACAACACATCCATCAAAATAAGATCAAGCGTAACATTTCACACACAAACAAAAGTATCGTGGTAAAAACCTGTGGCACTGTTTGGGTGTGCAAGGTTCTTCACGTGTGGCTGTGCAATCCTCCATCCTGGTCAGCGGCAGCGAAATGACACAGTCTAAATAAAAAAAAAAAAAAAAAAAAAAAAAAAAAAAAAATAAAAAAAGGGGGGGGGGGGGGGACGGNAAAAAAAAAAAAAAAAAAAAAAAAAAAAAAAAAAAACACAACAAAAATTGAAAAAGGCAGCAATTGCGCATTAGGATGCAACTTCTGTAGATGAGGAACAGAGCGTCACCTAGGAAGTAACCGTTCTCCAGCAGCACGCTTTCTTGCACGGCACCATCTCCACAGATGTCTCTGAGTGTCTGGATCATTTCCTTGCTGATGGATGTTGCTGGACGTGCAGGGGGCCCAGAGACACCACCGGGAGGGACCGTAACAGACCGCAGCAGAGGAGGACAATCGACGTGCAGACAGAGACCCACCAAGTGCAGCATCTGCTCAATCCCCGTTCGCTGAGCCCCATCTGTAGAAGACGACACTCTTGTGGTCAGGGGGTAACAACGGTATGCAGGTAAGGCCAGCAACAGTAGAACTGAAGGGTTTTATTCCCACGATTCGTAGCAACGTTAGAAGAGCGACGCTGAAATAGTCCAACACACTGACCTTTGGAAAGAAGCTCATGCAAAGTTTCTTCGGACAGCAGTTTTTCAAGGGGAGCTAAAGGGAAGTGGCCCAGGATACACAGGAAGTAGACGCTCCTCAGCAGCTCTAATTGAGTCATTTTGGGCAGGTAGGATTCCAACACATTGGTCAGGCAGTCCAAGAACCTGGAGCAAAATGACGGCACAACTATGAGCTCGGCCGTTTCAACCTACGAAGAGGGTTTCACGCCCTCAATTGTAACATGACCAGACACAAAAAAAAGAGACCTTACTCCTTCTCGTGACGCTGAGGAACATGGTTTAGAGAGGAGTACACTTTCAAAACGGACTGGAGATCCCGCTTTGTGAGGGAACCACAGTCACCAATCAACTTCTCTGCCTTCGCGTCCATTAAGGAGGTCGGACAGAAACTGAGATCCTCAAAGTTTAAGAGGAAGGTGACCATCTGCAACAAACATAGTGAAAACATCATCACACCATGGCATAGTTGACGTTTTATTCATGTGGCATGTTTGCCCAGGCAATTTACACAAAAAAACGCAAGGTGTAAATTATTTAATCCACTGAACACTTAATAAAACAAAGCAAATATCTCAAACTGAGCAAAAATGGCCAGCTACAATGCCACCTTGTTGCACATCTTTACTCCATGTCAGCAAACAGAATCTACCTGAGGTGGTGAGACTCACCTGCTTGTGGCTCCACATGTCAAAGGTGGATTCCAAGTGCTCAGCAATAGCAGAGAGCATCAGGTGGTCCCTGTACTGTAGGGCTTTGCAAGCTTTCAGGACCGCCATCAGCCTACTGAAGGGGATACCTTGGATGTTCTCTACACAGCAAAAGGACAAACTGAGTGTGCGGAGGACGTGATCAAAATGGATGAATAATGGAACTGCCCTGCAAGCAACTGTAACAACTGCATAAAGAAGGTCACTACAGGTTCTCACCAATCATCTTATTTCTGCAGATGTCCAACAAGGGCTTGGAGGAGAAGTTCATGGCAGCCAAGGTGATGAACATAAACTGGCTGTTGGGAAGGGTGAACTGGTCAGCCATAGACAGAGCCTTTTCCTGGAAGAAGAACCACAAAAACAATAATGTCACCCCAACAATCATGGAAATTTAGAGAGACACTGGTAAATCTTTCAATTTTTAATTTAGCCTAGCTGACCATTTCACAGAAGCACAGCATTAAACAGCCCCATTAGAATTCAGCCTGTTAGTGGTGTAGACGAAAGCCTAGATCATGAACCTCTAAGGTGCCAGCTGCCATGACTTTAAAAACCACGAGGTGAACATCTTACCTCCAGCCTTCTCTTCAACTTCATGGGTGCATCCTTGCCCACACAGCGCATCAGACTCTGCAGTGTTTCCACGTTTTTGATTGTCGTTACCCGTTTCCAAGTCAGAAGCCTCCACAAACAAACAAAATAACTGTGCATTCAGAAGACAGAAGCCTTACTATCTCAGTTCTAGAGATTTTGGCTGAGGAAAGTAACAAACCCTTCTGCATTATGGTAGAAATTGCGCTGTAACAACACTGGGGTGTCTGCTCACCTAAGGCCATTCTTCAAGGCATCTACATTCTGGCACCTCTGCATGACCTCCAGAGTGCTGGCTAACACCGACAGGGACCTCTCATCAAAGTCATTCAGATTCTCCTATGGGAAAGTAAGAGTTGTGCACCCAAAAATAAATGCCTTCCAAAAAAGCAACACATTCAAAAGATAAAGACAGCATGTTTGTAGCATAATCGAAGGGGAAGTTGCCAAACAAGGATTTTTGTTTAAACAAACCCTTAATATTACACAAAAGCAGCAACAAAAAGAGGAAGAGAGACAGTCATCACAAAGGGACTAGAGTGAATTTCACTTAAACAACCTCACGTTCTGGCTGGTTACCTGCGCAGCTCTCAGGAGTGTCTGCACCACACGGCTACGCTGGGACACCCCCAACCTTACGAGCGGCAGCAGGCTGTAGACGAGGTTGCCGTGTTTCATTTGCGGCGAGTCGAGCAAGAGGCGCAGGCACAGCTTCTCGAAGGTGGGGTGTTCGTATACCAGCTGGAGCTGGTAGCTCCTCTGCTCCTCAGGTATTGTCTTCAGGGTGTCCCAGATGCGCCCCAAGGAGTAGCTTATTTGCTTAGAGGTCATGTTGTACCGTTCACACAGGTCCAGCACGTCCACTGGAGAGCGGCACGATTGCAGCTCATTATGGAACAGCACCTGTGGCTCAGCCTTGGCATCCAGATGATGCTCAATTTGAGAGTCCTGGCTGGGAAGTTTGTGCTCCAGGCTTTGAGAAACCCAGACGCCAGTGGATCCCTCCACATTCTTGGATGCAGCCTGAACACAGGACCCAGTGTCCTCCTGGGAGTAAAACCTCACCACACTTATATCACCTATGACAGACAGCATCCTGCTGCACCTCACACCATGGCAGCATGGAACTCTTGTGTGAAGCCACATGTTTGGTTGTACAGACCAACCCCCCATCACCCTGGAGCCAAAAGGTCGCCATTGCGACCTGTTGCGGCAAAGCAGCAGCGCCCACCGGACCAGCCTGTTTCCGTATTCACACGTGGTCATCTCCGCCGTCTCACAGATCCAGCACAGGTGAATGTTACCATCCAACAGGTATAAAGCATCACCTGAAAAGAAGGAAGCAAAACAGATGGGACACAGGAACAGAACACTGACCCTCCGAGTTATTTTTATTAGACAATAAAGATTGAATATTTATACACAACAGAACTGTACAGATGTAAAGCAACCAAGTGACATGTTACTGCATGTTTGATGAAGCTGAATAAACCAAATATTAGCAGCACTTTAGGAAAAACTGCAGTCCATCATGGACGTTGGCTCACAACCCTTAAGTGAAGTAAGTTATTCAGCTCAGGTGCACTGAGAAGCTCTTCTGAGGGTCCTTCTTACAGCAGCCATCTGCCTCCATAATGCCATGCAAGAACCTGCTCAACGACTACTTTCTATCTCATTGCTAGGAGTTCTATTATTTATCGATCATTGCTACTTATTGTTATTTTCCATCGTTATGTGTCTTCTGTGTCCAGCTGCTGTATGGGCGCATTTCTCTGCTGGGACTAAGACATTTCTAGCCTAAAAATAAAAATGCGTAGAAAGACCTTGAGGTTTGTGTACAAAGCAGGGTGCGTTTGCTGCTAAGAAGGTTTTCTTTCTACGTGAGTTGACATGTGTGACGTGCGACAGTCACGGTAAAAGTGGGTTAAATAGGTGAAGATAAAAGTGAGCACCCGCAAGTAGCCCACAGAACACCTTTATTCACCTCCTCACTGCGTGCGTTAGAAAACACTGAGATAATGAGAATAACACGTTAGTTATTACTTACTTAATAGTAGTTTAACCTTCACCAGCTACGGCAGTCTTACCGCAACGCTGCTCTCGCTCGTGAAACTCAAGTGTCATTCTGCTTCCGGGTCACCGTCACCGTAGACACTGATCTAGTATCAGTTTCTATGTGTTACGTTGCGACTAAACACGACAAGTTCCGCTTTATAAACTGATCCCAGACCAGCGAGAGCGAGGTTTTACCGGTGACCAATCATAAGGTGAGCGTTACGAGGCGAGTCTGGACCAATGAACATTGCCCATTTCCACTAAGGCGCCACGCCTTCCGCCGCGCATGCGCGGAAGAGAAGAAACACGAACCTCGGGTGTGAGGAGCTGTGTTTTACTTCCGGCTGGCGACAGGCGACCATCTGGGGCCGTTAAAGCCCGTTTTCCTCGATTACGCTACAGACGTTAGTTTACCGGCTTTACTGGGTGTTTTTGCAATTTAACACACGCTTCCCGACGTGCATTGACATGGTTTGTGTGAAGATGCCTTAGTTTCCGCGCCTCGCAGGAAGCCGACTTTGATCCTGATCGATCAGCAGCAGTCGATAATCGATAAGGCAGCGCGGTCCTCTGGTCGCCATGGAGGCGGGTCTGTCCGTGTCGCTTCTCAGGGACCAGCTGGGCGCCGTGATTGAGCAGGCGGTGACCGCGGCCGTGGAGACCGTGCTGGGCGAGATGGCCCGGTTGGTGGGCGGCAAGTTCGAGGAGTTCCGCAAGGAGATGATGGCCAAGGAGAAGGAGAACGAGAGCATCAGGCAGATGCTGGAGATCTCCCGCTGCCAGATGAAGAGCCTGCGGAAGTACCTGAGCGCCATGGGGGCCAAGGACGAGCGCCAGGCCCCAGGTCACTGCAACAGGAGCGGGGAGCAGCAGGCCTTCCCTCCTGTCAGCCGGCCAAACACCCAGGGACCCCCGGGGGACAGCAGAGAGGGGTCTCCTGAGGGGCCCTCGCTTCTGAAAGGTGGGATGAAGCTGCAGTCCCTGCAGGGCAGCAGCTGCGGGAGGTTAGTGTAGCTTTGCTTTTTACAGGAGACTTGTCCTCATACCCTTCCTCTCTGTCTGTCGGCCTCAGCGGAGGGGTCCACGGGGGTTGTGAGGGGACGGTGTCCGGAAACCCAGCGCTCGAACCCTTCCCCGGTCTCCAAGGCGATCATCCAGCCGGCAGCGGACACGGGCTCTCAGACGGCGTGGAGCTCCTCGCTTCAGCCCAAGGAGGAGGAGGCCGCGGCCGACATCGACGTCATCTGCATCAAGGAGGAACCGGAAGAGCTGGAGACATGTTCCCTGGACCCCCCGTGTCCGCCATCTGAGGTCGGTGGCCAGGGGCGTGAGCTGGTGGACCGGCAGAACAACACACTGCCTCCCGTGGTGCCCTCAGAGGAGCTCATGGCAGCATTCACTTTAGTGAGCCCCGGCACATGTGAGTACACATTCACTCCTGTCCTCTCCCGCACCAAAACACGGCAAGCAAGAGCAGCACGTGGCGTGGTGGTTAGAGCTGCCACCACTCAGACAGCAGGTTTGAATCCCAGCTCCTGCTGTAGGAAAGCAATTAACCTGAACTTTTCCAACAAAAATTCCCCATAAAAGTATCAGCTAAATAAATGTAATATAAACCACGAACACACCAACTGGCACCTGGCTGTTCTGGCATCGCTAACAGGAAGGTGTCTCGGCCCCTAGATCCGGAAGTGCACAATCCCCTGGCCGGACCCCTGCTGCAGGCCCGGCGGCGCCAGTGGCTCGGCGACCCCTGCGAAGATTACAGGCACCGCAAAGCGGAGCTCAAGCGCCGCAGCCAGCACCGGCGGCGGGAGTTGGAGAAGAACCTGCCGCAGCCACTCCTCAACGCCCTGGTTCGGGAGCGCAGGGAGAAGACCCGTCTGAGGGTCGCGCGCTGGAGGGCCAAGCGCAAACTGCAGGCCAGCTTGATGGCGGCAGACGCAGCGCAGTTCAGCTGCCCGCCGGGGCAACACGGTGAGCCGCTCCGCTGCCAGCAACAGCCAGTCGGTGCCCCGCAGTTCAACAGCCTTCTGTACGGCGACGCCGCTGCCACTCGCTATCCTGGCCTGCCGTTCAACTCTCACCCGCTGCTGACCGGGCTCAGGCACAACATAGCAAACGCAGTCCTGCAAACAGGGGCGATGTCCTCCACCCCGCAAGGCATGCTGGGAACGGACGTCCTGAGGACTGAACCTTCAGGGCCCCCAGATGCTCCCGGCGGCCTGACAGCCGGGATTCTCAAACCGTAGCAGAAGTCGCGGGTCCGCTCTGCATTAACGCTCGCAAATCTAATATAAACAGCTTTCAGACAAACTTCTGTGATTTTTCTTTAATTTTCTTTAGAAGAGGAAGCACTGATGCTTCTGGCAGAAATGTGGAATTTTGGCATTAATGGACAGTTATGACTTTTATTGTATGTAATGATTGACATCGTGAAGTTGCTGGTTTGAACAAGGTTAGATTTAAAAACAAGTTTGTTTTTCTTATAATGTTCTGTTGGTTGATTAAAAAATCATGACGGATGTGTGTGTGTGCTGTCAGCTTGCACCACTGCCCCCCGCCGCTGTTCTACTCCTGCCAACTGTGTCCGTTTATGTCGCCGACGTGCTGAAGTTAAACTCAAAACGCCCATTTTAAAGATGCCGTACAACAGAACCAGAGTCATCAGGAGAGCCGTCTTTTGCTTACAGAGCATCATCTTTGGGATATTTTGAGCAGTGGTTAGTGTCCCCCCCCAGCGGGTGTTCGCAGCCTCCCACGACCAATGGGTGGAGAAGGACCTTGAGCTTCCCTGGGTGCAGATTCCTGCTGGCTGTTTCCAGACAGAAGCAGTGTCACATTTCACCATCCAGACACGCCGTTTCAACATGCACTTAGCAACAACACGCACAATGTGGAAACTGCCTTTGACTTGAATGAAGTCATGACTCCCTGTTGCTGGAGAGCTTCTCAGCCCAATGACGGTGAGCAGATAAATCAGGGATCTAATGATATCAGTTACAAACAAGCAGAACACCAGCAGATTCTCGATAATAGATGAAAAGTGAAAATCAAGATTGATTTGTTACTCGTGTAACTCCGTGCAAGTCGATTTTTGGCAGCACGAACATCGTGGTGCACAAGCATCATCCAGCCAGCCTCGAGAATCTGCCACAGATTCACCAAGAGGAGTGGGGCAATTACCTCCCAGATGGTGGGCAAACCCGGTACAGCCTCACCCCAAAAGATGACTCTACCAAGTAATAAAGTGTGAGGTTTGAATAATTATGCAAACAGAACTTTTCAGTTTTTAATTCTTTAAAATATCTGCAGACTAACAATTTCAGCTCTCACAATTTAACATTAGGCCATATGAATTCATAAAATACTGACTGGAAAAAAATGGGTGCAAGTGTACTTTTTTAGTCCAGGCAATGCTGACTTTCCAGAGGTTTGGATACTTTTGCAAGGTGCTGCATTTCACACAAATTGAATTGTTCGTGTTGTGTGTGAACATTTTTTTTTTTATTGAAATCAACGGTTTTGGGAAAGAAAATGCAGTTCTCTGCAGGCGCATTCCAAGTTTTATGCAATAAATGCATGCTGGCAACAAAGGATATAGTTACAGCTTGTTTACACTGTAGTGGAAACTTCAAAACATCGAGAGAAAGAAGCTTTAAAAGGTTGTATCTACAAAATGTTTCAGTTCTTACAAAATGCCCTTTTTGGGGGGGGGGGTTTAGTTAGAGATGCTGACTGGCTGGCTGCACTGGTGTGCTCTGTATTTGGAAAAATTATGTAAAAAGCAAATGTACACAATTCAGCAAGAATGCAATATTCTGACATTGATGCTCAAAGGCAAAATGAAGATTTTTAAAAATTAAGAGTACATATTTACATTTTTAAAAAAAAAAAAAAATCAGGTTTGCAGGGTTTTATACATTTTACTTAGCTTTCTAATAACGGTCCTGCAAGTTGAAAGCAATAGTTACAATCAAATTGTTTTTGTTAAATTTGAAAACATTTCCAATTTCATTTTCAAAGACCACAGAGCAGGTTAGAAGAGCAAGAGAATCTGGGGACGAATCGTGATGTTTGGCTGAATTTTTGTCTTTGCACCCAGATCGGTCCCTTGAAAACGACTGTTTACAACAGCGGCTTTTCTGTTCTGTAAACGTCACCGTCACAAGCAACTGACGCTGCTTTGTGAGCAAAGGGAACTGACGCGGCTCAACGGTCAAACCACTCAGACCTGATACAGTGGCAGCGACAGCAGCATTTTGCTGGGCTCTTCATGGCAGTTTGGTTCCAGCAGTCATTTCTAAACCTCCAAACACCTACCCACGAGCAATTCTGCTGACTTTGCAGTTCCTGGGCTTGGAATGACTCTCACTCAATACGTACGTGAAACAAAAGCAAATTATGACACAGACAGGACAACCACAGCAGCCGTTACTTAAGCGCTGGCAGGCTATTCGACATCCTCCACAAAAGGCTGCCTACTCTGGATGAGGACGTGCGAGACAGCGAACGCTGAACTTCAGCTGGACAACTTGACGGACGATTGAGCAAAACGTCAAACGCACACCTGGCTGAGCAGTCTGCAGTCCACGCGGTCCTTCCTGCACAGCATGCTGGGACATTTAGCAGCAGGGACCCTCTTTTGGAAGCTGGCATTGGAACAAGGTCTTCCAGCGTCTCACAAGTCCTCAACGGTCTTATAAAAACATGCCAATAGACAGTGCAAAACTTGTATGTAAATTTTCAACAATTCCACCAACTTTTCAAACAGCACTATAACTTAATGTCTCCCGCAACAAATACGCGGACTCAAAAACAGTTTGTCGATTACCACTTCACTTGGAAAAACTCAGAAGTTTGTACACAAGCAATCTTTTTTTAACTGTAACTTTTTTAAACTCGCCAGTTTTCTGCAACTCGCTGGTGTTAAGTACTGTAGTGTTATACTTTTGTAACACAAAGCTTTAAATCAATTTCAACAATGACATTACAATAATTATAATTAATTAAAATATACACTCAGTGCTCTGGAAAAATAAATACATTAGCAGTTAGTCTGATTTACTCCACAGCAAGATGGCGACCTGCTCCCTTGGCCAACAGCAGTAAGACACTATCAGACGCAAACTGCCATCGAGCTCCAGGCAGAAGCTTCTCCCTCAATCTGGGTGCTAAATTTGGAATTTTCTCTCGGTATTTTCCCCCCTCGCAGAATCACAAACGTACAAATGACGGCTAACTGTTTCCTTGGTATTCTGTACTATAAATATGACGCGCTGTCAGGAAGCTAGGTCTCCGGGGCGCGGTTGCTCGGCGGTGGCGGCAGCGTCATTGTCGGGGACGGAGTCACATCCCGTTCCCCACCCATCAGCTCCAGTTCTCTTTGGTCCAACAGCTCAAAGTCCTCTTCGTCCGTGGGCGCCTCGGTGGGATTGCGCGAATCGTCCGGTTCTGTAGTGCAGTCGCCTTTGGCAGGCTGAGTGGCCTGTGATGAGGCTGGAGGGGGTGCTTCTGGTGGCGGGGGGCTGCTGGAGGTCTCGTCAGGATCCAGCGTTGCTGCCAGGGTGTTGTACACCACGGTGGAGATGGCCATGTTCACGATCTCCTTGCTCAAGGCCTCAGGAGAGAGGCCCCGGGTGCTGCCTTGCGGCCGACCTTGACCGTTGAAGTGCGTGTTGACAAAGTGCAGAGGCGACGCCAGGTGCTGAATCAGGAGGCTGGTTGGACTCTGCAGCGTCTCCTCCGGGAGATCTGAAGCAATGCCCTGGCCCCTCGCAGGTGACCCTGCCCCTTGCTTTGGACACAACAACTCTTCCACAGAGGCGAACTCAGGCAAGTCTCTGGAAAAGGTCTCCTCTGGCTCACTGTTCAGACTCTGCTGGTCCAGATCTGAAGGAAAATGGAGGATGAGCTCATTACCAACCCCCAACATACAAGAACAAACATTGGGTGCCTTTAATTACAACGGTATCATTAAGAAGGGATCGTTGCAGTACCTTCTGAGACATCGGTGAGTTGTGGGGTTGTGGCTCTGGACACAGAGAATCCGCCACTCTCCAGGATTGAGGCCTCCTCATCAGAAAGCTCTGAATCTGTGATGGCCATCGCCAGTGCCGTGGTCCTCACATCCACCTGACCGGGAGGGTGGGAGGAAAAGTCAGCCATCGTTTATATTTATTTTCTATAGACTTGCAGCGTTAAGCTACTTACAATGATCTGCTGTACCTCTTTACACAGCTAGGGGCTTTTTTTTTTTTTTTAAACTTTGCTCAGCAGTACTATAACAGGGGGTGGGATTCAAACCTAGACCTTTCAAGGCAGTAACTAACCGCTGTGCAGCCCGCTGCCCCCGTCATTTTCATATCCATCCTGTACCACCTGACACACAGCTGCCACAGGTGAGGTAGGGCTGGACACAATTATAACCCATCTGCTGTAGTCTTACCTCATTATGTCGCCCCTCTCCCCCATCTGCCCAAACACACATTTCTGGCCAGAGGTATGTCAACACATATGCAAATATGCACAGTACCACTGTTCATTCATGGAGTGATGGAAGGGCTCACCGTGGGAGCAGAGCAGGACAGCTCCTCTTCGCTTTCACTTTCCGTTTCCGCTTGAGGCTCATCGCCTGCCTCTGCCTCCTTCTTCACTTCTACCAAACGCACATTTAAAACAGAACCATTAATCTTGTTACAACAGACCGAGAACCAAACTTGGGGAAACACTCCTTAGCATTTAACATCTGATTCGATTAAAAAAAAAAAAAAAAAAAGAGAATTTTTTTTTTTTAGACCAAGTCTGTGCATGTTCTTCAAAGCTGAGGTGTGTCCATTTAACCCAGAGGGCACCTGCTCGAATATGTAAAGAAAACACTTTTCCACAGTCCTTCACCCTGCTTACTGTCGTAGGACAACGTCTAGGACTAAACCGAAGGGCAAACAGAGCTGTGTTTCTGCGCCACACAAGTCATTTCGTGCGAGTTTATCGGTGTAGACGAAGGTCAGGAGAGAACGCACTTTTCTTGTCGTGTTTATGGTGCTGCGTCCACCCCTTCATGCTGTAGTCCAGCTTCATCAGGATGGGCTCCAGGCCAGTGTACATCTTCTGGATGAGCTCGTGGTAGACGACCAGCGGCCACAGCAGGACACTGAGCACTGAACACGAGAGAGGGGAACCTAGCATGCTTCACTGCAGAGTGGCGTACTATATCATTCACACGACACGCAGGGGCGGGGTCGGCCTTATTTGCAAACTACAAACATTACAGTAAACTAAAGTCCACCCACGCTTCACTCGTGTCACACACAGAACGTAAACAAGGGCACCACTGTGACTCACGAGCCACAGTTTCCTCACTTACACACAATGTAGGAGATCATCACTCCTGGGACATAGTGGCCGACAACGGCGAGAAGCAGGCATCCGGAACACATGAACGCGCAGAACTGCGGTGGGAAAACAAAGCGGTTAGACATTCGATGACAACCACGTTTCACAACGTTGCATGTGTCACAAAACCCATGTCCGCAATATGAGGTTTTCAACCCCCAGTACGTATTTAATGGCGATTAGATTCACACAGAATTTAAATTACTGCCGTCATTCTCTGTATCTATAAAACTCAATCTCTGAATGTCTGTGTACTTCTTTTTCATGCCACTGATTTGAAGTTGAGCACAGTGGTACCTTTGCATAATCTCACACACACACACACACACACACACACACACACACACACACACACACACAGTGAGTGACCTATGCTACCAGACAGTTCCCAAATAATATAAACTCACCTATGCACCTGACACATGCCTTTGGACTGTGGGAGGAAATCTGAGCACCTTGAGGAAGCCCACGCCAACTCCACTCACATGCTGAGCTGGGCACACAGTCCAGGAGGGGTGCAGCACCAGCGCTACCCTGTGCATGCTTCGCCCACCCTCGGTGTTTAACACTGATGTCATTCAAGTGAGAGGACACCTCACCTTGCCTTGATTTTGCTGTTTATACAGCATCATCTCCTGGACATAGAGGGTGCAGGTGAAGTAGCTCTCCGCGATGTGGTGGCTGAGCTCTTCGACGCTGAGGAGCCGGGGCCGTATGGTCATGCTCTCCCTGTAGCGGGAAAAACCAAAACCGATTCGGCACGTTTAAATCGAGGCCTAACCGAAACGGAACCCACGTCAGCGACGACTTCAGTTAAACTCACAACCAGACCAGAGACCACAGAGCTCCGTCACACTGGAACACAACAGGGTGGGCGAGTGCTTACAGCAACACACTGCTGACCCAGCCAGCGCCGCACCGTGTGTTTAAATCCCACTCTGTCTGCATTAAATTGCAGGGCTCTGGTCATACGAGAGGTGAGGATGCAACTTGGAGGTTTCTGGTTCAAGCCACTCTAAAAGTAGCTGAATGGCCACAATAAAATAACCAGCTGTAAATGGTATTGAACAGACAAAATGACAATTATTACTGCCCACTATTCATTTGACACCTTTCTTCGAGGTGACTCATTAGTTTGGTATAAGTTCCTTACAATCATTAACCCACCCGTCTGGTTAATGTTTCCTGGGACGGCAGGTGGGATGGTGGTCAGAGTCGCCATCTGGCAACGAAAGGACCTGTGATACCCCTGAGCAAGGTACTGACCATCAACTGAGACGGTAAGTTGGCGGGCTGCAGTCCATTCTCCGTTTTTCAGGCTGTCGCAAAAGTCCATATAATCCAAAGTATAATTTAAGCAAAATATTTCTTCACACAGCATTATGCGCTACAGTCAAACTTTTATAACAGAATCAGAATGAAACCACAAGGGACCAAGGGGGTGATTTGCCACCTTCAGGGAACTAACAATGGAGACAGCTGGATTGTTCTTTGTGAGGCACGGTATCAACACTTTAATAAACATTTTATTAATTTCCTCCATTTCCTCCAATAGTGCAACAATTAGTAAAATATAAATATGAGCAGGTATACATATATATGTCCCCTTATGTTATGCTTTAAAGTAGTTTCTTCTTTAAGATTATACATTTTTTCTATTTTTTCCAGAACTTTTTCGTGATGGTCTCTAAAATCCAAAGTTTGTAAATTTGAGGTCTGGAAAATTAAGAAATGTGTAAATAACAACAACAACAACAACAGCAGCAGCAATAATAATAATAATAATATTGTGTACATAAATGTGTAAATAACTGCAGCCCAAAATAGTAAACTGGTTTGGAGAAAAACTTGAGCCAATGAATTAATTATTAATTGAGGGTCAGTACCCTGCGGAGGGGTACAGTACCGCGGTGGGAGGGGATTAGAGCCGGGAACATTGACGGTCAAGAAGGGCTGTAACCACTATGCCATCTGCCGTTTCTTGTCAAGCAGCTAAAGGGGAAAAAAAAAAAAAAAAAAAAGAGGCAAGAACCAACCTGTCAGCTGCGGAGACCTCGGGACACTGGACTGCATCGTCCGGCAGGGATCCAGCGGGGTTTACAAAGAAACACACGCGACATGGTGAGTTTTCACAAAGAGCACATCAGGAGCTCAGGTCTCGCCCGCGTTCACCGACCGGCTACCTGGGAAGTCGGGGAGCCAGGGTCTCCAGCGGTCCAGCAGCACCAGCAGGAGCAGGAGGACAGCGGCGAGGAAGAGCGGTCTGAGGCTGGTGGAGGACAGGAGCCTGGGGGGAGAACAGACACCCGACTGGTCAGCAGGGAGTGCAGCGGCCTGTCACCTGGTGACCTTAGGGTTGCTGGTTCGAATCCCACTCCTGCAGCCTTGAGCGAGGGGCTTAGAACCGAGTGAGTACAGCAGAATAGGCTGCTGTAAAGAGGGGATTATCTAAGGCTCTAAACCGCTTTGGACGACGGTGTTATAACTATTAACGATAATAAGTCACCAGGCGAATGTTGCCGTTGGTTCCGTCAGACATCGAACAGGTTCGTCAGAAAACCTCACCAACCGACTCGTTTCCAGAAGCGTCGGTGTAAATGACACGGTTTGTCGCGGTTTATTGTTACCAGAAGGTGGTGTGGAGCAGCACCGCGGCCCCCGCGCTCTGCACCGGCCTCTCCCACACCAGCAGCCGCTGCGCCCACAGCACCGCCGCTCCGTACGGCCGCAGCCAGCCCTGCAGACGCTCCCGCAGGCACGCCAGCTCCGGGCCGCCTTCCGCGTCCACCCGCTCGGCGGCGCCGGCCGCGAACAGGGCCTCCAGGCCCGCCGAAGAGGAGGAGGAGGAGGGCGAGGACAGCGAGCGCCGCGCGGCCTCCTCCCCGCTCGCCATCTTTCTCTGCGCTTCGACGGCTCGGCTGCGTCACGTGCCACCGCCCCTCCCCTCGTTTTGTTTTGTACGGCGACGCCGGATGTTAGGGCTCGAGCTCAAGGATACGCGTGCGCGTGTTTGGGAGGGGGGCGGGGGGCGGCGAGATTCTGGCCAATCAGAGTCTTAGTTTACATAAAGCTCCGCCCACTAACGTCAACGTTCGTGTGTTTTGTGCGGCGAAGCGAGAATTTGTGACTGTTTACAGTCAATTGTTCTGATGTGGAAAATTTAGCATATATGGACACTAGATAAAGGTAGTTCTTTCATATTTAAACGTAAAAATATGAATCAAGATATATGCCTAAAGACACCTGAAGTTGTCTTTATTAAATGCTGATTCTATTATGATGATGTAAGCTTCCTATGTAAGTGGGTCAAATAAACAGTATTGAATGGTGACAATGAAAATTATTATTATTATTACCCACTACAGCATTAGATATATTTGTTCAAGGTGACTGACAACGCTGATGTGCTTCCGCTGGAAAGAAAATTACCTATAAAAATGAACAATACTAAAATGAAGCAAATCAAGAATTACAACAAAAACTAACCTTTGGACAGTTAAATAGTAATTTTTTTGGAAATATCTTTTTGCTTCCATTTCTGTGTAGATCACATAAAATTTGGTCCAGTGAACAAGAAACAATGAAATGGAAACAACAACAAGTGACAACTTTGAAACCCTGCTGTTGCTGGATTCATAACAATTTTATTATGAAGTGCAGTTATTTCAGTCACTGTAATATAAAACTAATGCTAAGGTGCAAATTTGTTGTGGAAAAAAAACACTTTAGAAAAAAACAATTGTACTGTAAACCTCATTTGAGCTTAGCCTGTACACTGGAAAATACACATGTCCGTCCCAGTATGTAGCAACACACAGGAATACAGGTTTTTGCTTCAGATCACCTTAAAAACGTTATGTTCAGTTATTTCCTTGACACAAATTAATATTAGGAAACCAGAGTGACCGGCCAGCTTGAAACAGACACATTTGTATTATTATTGTTCCTTTTTATAGGCCAAAACAGATGTGCAGATAACTAATGACATGTTTCAAAATAATCTATAAAACATTAAAAATAACCAGTCAACTTCTTTCATACTAAAAGAGGTATCTACTGTATATAAAATTCCATCTTCATCTGGAGGAAAAAAAACTAATTTTTGGCAGGTTGAATTTGGAACACTTACGAGAAAATGTCATTGTTAATTTTAGAAGGGACATATTTTAAATATTATAAATATTTACAAGAGGGATATGGTGGCATAGCAGGGCAGCAGTGTTGTCGCATACCTCCAGCGCTGCAGGTTCAAATGGGCGTCAGTTCTGACCATGTGGAGTTAGTATATCCTCTCCCTCAAGGTCCTCTTTGTGCTCCACTTTCCTCCTCCTCCCTGCAAGTTTGAAAAGGTGACTCTAGGTGTCCTTAGATGGTACCACAGACCTCAGCCGGAGCAGCGTTCAATCCCGGGTCCAATGTCAACACACCCCAAACTGGACTGATGAACATACAACGTGGCTGGACAAAACATTTCTTTTTTTTCACTCCATTATTTGTTTTATATTTTCATTCATTCATCACAGTTTCCTCTTCTTGAAATCTCTGAAAAATCAAAATGAATACAATGCAATTGACACACATTCATATCTCAGTGTTTCCTTTAAAGATTTCAGCTGGTGTAAACTTAAATATACTGTAGTAAGACTGTATATGTTTGTTGTAAAATATTCATAAAAAACATAAAATTTAATAAAAATCATGATAAAAATGGATGCTGAACCCATATTAATAAAAACATTTTTAGGCCAAATTTAACGCTTTCAAAGAGAGGAATGGGGACTGAAAAGATTCTCGATACTGAGACTTGATCAGGCCTCAGCCCTGTCTGAGGAGAGCGGAAACCTGCCGAACCGTCTTGCCTGCTCATCCAGGACGGTGGCCTGAACATGTGAGGTTCTCACATTTTGTCTGAGGGAGCGTTAGGCATAAGGCAGGAGGATGTCGACTGAACCGACACGTTTCATGCGGTAAGACACGAACGGAACATCCAGCCAAGGAGACACCAAACACAGAATTCCATCCCTTGCAAGATTTCCTGCTCAAACAACACAAGTGCCCCGATGAAATGGAAAAGCTCAAGAAATTCTCAAGGATTAGTCCAAGGGAACTCTTGGATGGATGGCTTTGATTCGGCTGAGAGATGAGAAGTGCTTGAAGTGGACCTCCAGCGCTCAACCACTCAGTGGTGGCATGTCTACATTTTGTTGTTCAGGGAACTGGGACTTTTTCTTGCATGCTGGTGCCTCTTGTAAGCTCTCGGTGCTTTTTTACCCCAGACGACCAGACTCTGAGCAGCTCTGCCAATAAACACACTGCTGCCGCACATGGACGTTGTTCACAACAGCCCTCATAGCTGCATTTCATTACCCAGGGCGCACTAAGTTACAGTGCAAGACGGCTTGTGAACTTCGTTCCTGCTGTTATAAATGTTGTGATGAACATCAGCAGTGTCTTTTACTGCATTTCATTCACTGCAGAAGTTCAAACTGTAATAGTGAATTGTTAGCTGATGCTGACCAATAAACACACCGACATGCCAGCTGGGGAGAAGCGGCATTTCTTTCACTTCAAGCAATGGAGATGGTGCTCTGTCACACAAAGATGCTTTTGTAGCAACTCGAACATTGTGTCTTAGCAGATGACAGATAAGTGCCCACATGAAAAAAAATGGATGGTGAAAATTGAGATGTGAGCAAACCACTACCTCTATGTGATTCCAGGTATGCAATAGAGGTGGATGTGCAGAAGCAATCAAAGGACTACGGGCGGCAGCTACGGAGCCACAGTAGCAGAGCCGGCTTGCGGCCTACGGTGAGGCTAGTGGTGACAGCTGGAGGTTGGGTGCCTACCTGGGCCAGGGAAAGGCTGTGAAGTGATGAGTGTGGATGGACACCCCCCCCAGGCGCTAAGAGAAAAGGGCATCAATACCTGCTGGGGTCAAGACCAGCGCTTGCAGGAGGTCAGAGAGAGAGACGATTCCCCTCACCACATCTTCCTCATCCACCAGGACCAGGCGGTGGACCTGAAAGGGCAGTGGAGGCGAGGCAACCCATCCTGTGTCAGGAGTTAAGTTCAGCACCAGTATGACTACAGACCATCTCAATGGCTCGCACTCCCTTCTATTTGCTGTACCTCAGCTTTGGCAATGCGGTCAATGATGGTCTCCAGAGTCTCGTGGGGATAGCACTTGATCACACCTTCGATGTAACAGGGTCGTCCCTGAAGCGCTTCTTGCATTGTCATGTTCAGGTTGTTGTACTTCTTCTGGGCAGCCAGGTTCTGCCCAGTGCAGCGAGGAGGGGAAACAAACACAACGTGTAGTTACAGCTCCTGAGGGTGTAGTTATAGTGCATTATAGTCGGCAGTAACTGGTTGTACAAAGCACTGATGTAACTGTAGACTTGAGGGTGGATATAGTATGTGTTTTTGAACAAGTCCCTCCATGGAACGTGTCAGAAGGATGGATGTATGAAGAAGGAGCTGGTCTGTTTAGTACTGGATCGCATAAGCTGGGTTCATATTGTTTTTTGCAACACACTGAATGACAGAATAAATATAAACCATAAACTGAATAAAAATAAACCGCAGTACCACGTAAACAAGGTATAAACTAAACATTCGGATAACGGCAGGCCTGGTTAATTCAAGCACAGAGTGAAATACACTCAGAATTATTAAATCATTATAACCATTGTTATTTTACTAAAAAACTAAATCTTTAAACGATTTTAACTTTAGCAGTTTTAAAACTATTTTAACTTTAAACATACTAATATTCAGAAAGGTACAATAATTAGAATAATGTTTGGCTGGAATAATTTGAATACATTTATTTTGGAAAATGAAAAAAAATCTACCAGTTGCCCGTATCATTTTACATATTTTATTTTATTACCTCTATTACATGCTTCTTAACTGGGTTACCAGATCTGTGTTTTGGTGTGAAAACAGCAGTGGGCATTTAGTCCTTCTCTCAGAAAACACGGCTGTCACATTTGCAGGACTGTGCGTCAGTGAAACTCGGGGGGTGACAGTGACACACCAGGTGGAGGAGGAATCTGTACAGTAACTTTAAAAATGTAAGCAGATATGTTTACACACAATACGTACAATCACATCAAACCTGGAGTAGAGAGCCACCACCTTCCCTGGAGACAAAACAAACAGCATACATTAGACCGCTGGCATCAGTGATTTATTTAACATTTACTTTAAATGGAGCAGTAAAACACGACTCCGCTGAGGACAGCAAGTTTAACATTTTCTACATGGGGTTAAGGGTACGATGGGCTGCTCTGAGAGACATTTACAGGGAATTACTCAAGTAAAAACACCCAGTTGTACCTAATAGGAACTGGAACTCTTAATTGAATAAACAGATCAGTAAAAAAAAAATGTAATAATTACAATTCCATTTCATCCATTTAAACTCCTTCCATGGTGGTATTTATGACCCACAGCCAGTGAAATTAATATTTTTTTGCAAATATCTCACAAACGTAACAATAACTATATTTCAAGAATATTGCACAGCCATCGATCCGTCCATTATTGATAAATGCTTGCTTAGTGTAGGGTCCTGGTGGTCCAGCACCTATCCTGGAAGGGAACACCCAGGATGGGACACCTCCAGTATGCCTCCTGAAAAGGAGAGCTTTGCCATTTTTAAAGCAAGGATAGAACACCTAAGGGGCGAAAAAGCAAAAGACCCCCCCTAAGAGGAGACCCACCTTCTTTATTGACCACGGGCAGTGCAGACACTCTGCGCTCCACAAAGATGCTGAGGGCATCATACACTGTGGCCGTCTCCTGGACCGTGGCAATGTGCTTGAAGGTACCTATCTCCACCTCACCAATGCACTTCTGTAAGAACCTTGGTTTTGGGATCATCGAGCCCTGTGGTGGGGGGGGGGGGGGGGG